>OW818029.2:116855920-117173420 GCA_942486065.2 Calliphora vomitoria
TAATCAATCATTTCAATGAATATATAATTTAAATTTATAACTTTATCTTTATGAATGCACCAAATCTTTAGTAATCGCATTAGGACTAATGGCGACTGTAGAGAGAACTTAAAATCTTAAAGGCAGAATATTCAAAGAATTCTTATTAGAATTTAAGTTGAAACAGGAGACAGTTATCGTAAAAAAAGATTCTTTAACAATCTGCTTGAGGAAATAATAATGATGGTGGCTGGCTGGCTGGCGTTAGCAGAAATTATGATGGTGTTGGTGGTGTTGGTGGTGGCATTGACCATCATGTCAGTGTTTAAGTTCATTTGAAGTTATTCTTTGGTTTCTAAAGAGTCGTTGGCATCTTTACATCCACAGTCTGCCCTTTTTTAAGCACTGCTCTGTTGGTTTTTCGGTTTAGTGTTATTTAGCCACTTATGTTATTTAGATGGCGTTTGCTGATATTGTCACTGATTCATCACCAGATAAAGAGATTCGGCTCTGTTCTTCTTTACTTCAATGTTTCCCCCTTCTGCTTTTTAGTATTATAATTGGATAGTTTATAAGTTTGCTGTATCTTTGTTACATAATAAATCTGCTCACCCTTTAAAGTGGACAGACAGACAGACTGATTGAATGCATGAATGACTGCAGAGTGCACAAAATTATGAAGTATCAAAAGTATACATTTAAAGATTAAGTTGCGGGCTTTTTTTGATTTAATTTTATTGAATTTGTTGTTTATACATACATGCATCGTTTTTCCTATAACTTTGTTGCTTAAAAACTAAAAGAAAATATTTTAAAATAAATAAACTACTTATATACAAACAAATTCTTGTAAATACTTAAACACATTTACTAGAATTCAAATACTTTTTAAACTAATGAATTATTGCACATATCTATTGATACTGAAGGGTTTTGGTGGCAGCCACTGTTTACCCAAGGCCATGTCACGGGCTTTATCCTTCAACACTTTACCACTGCCCGTCTTGGGTAAGTCATCCAAAAAGAACACACCACAGTGCAATTGTTTATGAGAGACTACCAAACGCTTGGCCACATATTCAACAATATCTTGTTCACTCAGTTTGCTAGACGCAATCTTTACCACGGCTGCAGCAGCTGCATCACCATCCACCTCATTCCACAGGCCGAAAACGCAAACCTCTACCACATCCGGCAGTTCGGCTACGCATTGTTCGATTTCATGTGGCCAATATTGCATGCCATGGAATTTTAGTGAATCACATTTACGATCTACTACATATAAATAATTGTCCTTATCGAAGTAGCCCATGTCGCCAGTGTGGAACCAGCCCTGATAGTCTTGCATGCGTTTTGTTTCCGAAGGATTGCCATAGTAACCATTCCAGGCTTTGCTGGTATGTACCAGAATTTCACCCATTTCACCATGACCCAAGCTACGGTCATTCTCATCCAAAATCTTAACCTTGACACCGGGTACAATTTTGCCTGCACTATTTGGATGACTGACACCCATATTGGCTGCCACACCACCACACTCGGTCAAGGCATAGCCGTAGGATATAAAACCATTTGAGAGATAATCTTGCATTTTCAATAAAGTGGTAACTGGACAATTGCCTCCAGTCATACTTATAAATCTAACACTGGCTAACTTATCCTTCGCTAATTCCGGACATTTAGTCAAAGTTATAATACATCTGGGAGTCAATGTAAGTAGGGTTACACGATATTTGTAAATCAATTCTAACAAATACTCTGGCGAATAGGGTTTGTCTGTTATCACACGTGTAGAGCCATGGCCACAGGAAAATAGCATGTTGAACATGCCTGAAGATACATCAATGGTGCTAAAGGAGAGTAATACATCTTGGCCGGTGACGAATCTGTAAGAATATTTGGTTAATATTTTTGAGAATTTCACAAAGTGAATAATTATATATTTTAGGTTTTTTAAATATATTTGTTATGATATATATATTCAGTTTCACAGGAATCATAATCCATATAGAATTATATTTCTAAAATTATATTAAAATTATAAATCGATTGAAAAATGTTCAAGTTATTAAAAACTCCATCAATTAAACAAGTTTACAAACAAAATTTGTTTTTTTTTTTTTCTTTACTGAATGAAACATACTTCTGAGAAAGACTAGGTACAGTAGTTGATTCAAAAATCTTAAACCATGATTTAAACTTTAAGGATTTTATGAAAACGAATTTTTGTACCCTTCACCATGAGTGGGAAGGGTATATATAAGTTTGTCATTCCGTTTGTAATTTCTTCACTTTTCATTTGCGATCTTACAAAGTATATATGTTCTGGATCGTTATAGATAGCGAAGTCGATATAGCCACGTCCGTCTGTATGTTGAAATCAAATTTCCGTAGCATACAAATCACTTACAAACATGATTGATACATCAATATATAGGGAATTCTTCCGGCTCAGTATACTGATTTAATATATCTATATAAAACAATCGGCCCACAAATGGCTGAGATATAAGGAAAAACCAGTACAAACTCCATTTTTTACCAATTTTTGAGCTATATCTGGATTAATAAATCATTTATTTAGACAGTATGGATATCCAATAATAGATATTTGCAACGGCGTTTATCAGGCCAAAGTAAGTCGAACCTACAATTGGTCAAAATCGGGAAAAATACTTTTTACCCCCAATTTTTTTCCCACCAAAAAATACTTTTTTGTTAAATTTTTTTTCAAAAAATTTTTTTTTTTTTTTTGTATATAAAAAAATCATTTTTTTTTTTAAATTTTGATTACCTAAAAATATTTAAAATTTTTTTTAAGTATAATTTGGTGAACTGTATATAGGATTCGGCACAGCCGAATAGAGCTCTCTTACTTGTTTTTAAATAATATAAAAGAAAATCTCTGGTATATATAACAGAAACTGCAAAAACAAATTTTACTCGTTTGGGAAATTTTAAAAATTCCCATTTCAAACTTTTTGAAATTTTGTTAGACAAATTCTAATAATTTACATATTGCTATACACAATTTTGTCAACGACATATCGCTCATTTGCTGCAACAACTTCATAATTCAAAAAAAGTCGTTTCGAGAAAAACGGCTTTGAATGTTTTATGACATTTGACTATTTCTTAAATAAATTTTCAACAAATCATGAGATTTTAGAAATAAAACCTGATTTGAATAGTAGATGTTAATATCCTTCTAATCTGTATTTAACTCAAATTTTTTCTAGTCAAATATACGAGAAAACATGATTTTTTTATTTGACGTTTACAACAAAAAAACACTCTTACGGAAAAAATTATTGACTTTTTTGAAAACTGATAAAACTATATGAAAGACTATAGAACGGCGCATATTTCGTATTACTCAGTTCAAACACACGGATTTTGAGTTATGTCGTTGTTGCAGCAAATGAACGATATATAGAATTAATAAAAAATTAATAACAGCGATCTGAATTTTTAATACCTCAAACATGTTATAACTAAATGTTATAACTAAATGCAAAATTTAATATTTAATAATTTTAAGAAACCGATGCGGCACGGTTTAACATATCCGATAGGTTCTCCTCGAAACATCCGAATGTACACACTTTAAGATAAATATAAACTTACCCAAAATCGAATAGACATGAGGAATTAGAAATGCATACATTTTTCGGCACACCAGTTGTTCCAGAAGTGCAGAGAATTGCGACTGTCTGATCACCACCAAGTTTAAGCGTTTCTGGACTGAAAAATAGTTTAAGAAATACAATTTAAATAGCAGTTTTCATTTAAAGATGTGAATTGGAATTTATGGTTTTAAAATGATCTGCAGAATATAATTTAATAATAATTGATTTCAGTACAACAATATAGTCACTAAACTATGGTCTCTCTTTTTATTTTCACTGCACATAGTTATTTACAATGCACAGTGGGGGATCTGAAAAAAAAAGTGGAAATAAATCATAAACAAACTTTTTATTGCATTTTAAATATTGAAATTTTTCAGAAAAATCAGCTACCATTTTTTATTCCTATATTTTTGAAAAAAGTCTTCTATCATTTTTTTAATTTTTAAAAATTTTTTATATTTTTGAAAATAGGACATAATTTCCTACACGTTGATATATAATATGTATATCTTTTCTTTTCCACTAGTCAAAATTATGGACTCAAAATCAACAACATACAGAAAATTATAAAATCTTGCCGTTTTGTAATATATTTTTTGCACTGCCTTGCCGACTTTTGCATAACCAAACACCGGAGAACACTATAATTACTGTGAGTTATGGGTTTTGAAGCCATTAATGAGACTAGTGGAAAAGATAGCAGACCAAGGTAGGCAAAAAAAATAAAATTTTTCTTTTCAAATGCGAATAACTCGTAAACTATAAGAGATAATATATGGCTAAAGCAATGTTTTTTGTAGATCTCGTCTAGTACATTCCATATATATAAAAATCTTTCAAATCGGATCGCAAACAAAAATTTGGCATCATTTTTAATTTTTTATATACCCGAGGTGCCCCACTTTGGGGCATTGTGGCTCGGCTCCCCCTTGGTTGCTTAAGCCCAAATTCAAAACTTAAACTTATCATCACCTCCTCTATAGCCATGGGAAATTTTATTAAAATCGAGCTATTCGTTTAGAAGTTACAGATTTATTTCCACTTTTTTTTCAGATCCCCCACTGTGCAATGGTGATAACCATGGCAACCAAAAATATGGTCTAAAAAAGTGTTTTATTTGCAATTGATCAATTTAATTTTAAACTTCAAACTTTTTTGTTAGAAATTAGGATCATAATTTTTATACTTTTTGAATTCAAGTGCCCCAATGTTTATAGCATAAGTAGGGAGAGAAAGTTCTACATTTCTAAAATTACATGTTTCTATTCTACACGAAGCTTTAAAAACCTATTTTTTTTATCATTTGAATTATGTTTTAAAAACTCAATGGAGAGCGTGTGTAATTTTTGGTAAACAATTGCAATGAATATTGGAGCATTCATCATGTATGTAGATTAACATCTAAATAAATTCGGCTTCCAAAATTAACGTAGAATTTTCAAAAGGCCTTACACTACATAATTGAATGATTTGTTCTATCTAAAATAGCGGCTATTAAAAAACATTTTTGTTGCAGTTTTATCATTGGGACTCAAAATACCATGACATTTCCTATGGTTCTCCCTTTCTCATCCCTTTCGATATCAATGTATTCTGTATTTATATTGATTTGTTAATATCTTCGTTACAATTTGTGTAAATATATCATCGTGCATGGAACGCGAGGGTTTGTGCAGATGTTTGTAACGCCCGAAAATATTAGTCTAACACCCACCTTAAAGAACTGCTTTCTGCGTCGATTAAACGATGTCCGTCTGGCTGACCATGTAAACATTTTGCGCAAAGTGTAAGTTGCAATTTTAAAGATATTTCAATCAAATTTGGTACATATATTTTTTTCGGACAAAACACAAAGTCTATTGAAACTGGATGAAATCGGTGTATTATTTCACCTAGCCCCCATGCAAATAGCATCCCGATATTGTATCTTACTGCGAGATGTATAAAAATGATATGTTGCATTTGCTTTACATAATTTTCTTTAACAAAGTCATTGAAAAACAAATATTTAATGCATTATTGTAACTGAAATCTAATTATAAATACATTTATAAATTTGAACAATTACAATATTTGAGTATTTTAAATTTAATTTCTTTTGTTTACATTTGAAAATATGTAATCATATGTTTTTAACATATGTTTCTATCTTGATATTCCCAATATTTAATTTTACATCTGTTATAAACCATGATACAAAAATAGAAGGTAGTCTCACTTTCTCTTTTTGTCGCCATATTAACGTTCTGACGTTTATTGGAATTATGAAAAATCGTGCTACCGTATTCATTCTTAAAATCCCATTTTTTGTTTATTTAAAAGTAAAAAACAGCTAACAAAAAATTCAATAAAAAAATGTTAACTAAAGAAATTCGTTTTTGAAATAATTATAAACTATCCCCTATACAGACTCCTGAAAGAGAAAACACAAAAAGCAGGAAGCCGAAACAAATTTTTAATATAAATTACACATTAAAATTAAATATTTCTTAAACGTTATTTCCCTTTTTCCATATGTGGCAAAGACTTTTTTATTGTTTACAAAAAAATAATTTCAAATAATTCCAATAAACTTCAAAAATATTTTTGTGAGAGAGAAGTGGAGCAACCTTGTATATTTGAATCATGTTATAAACTGTCCAAAAATTCGAAACTTTAAATAAAATTAGCAAAGAACAATTTTAGACCTAGGGAGCATCGAAAAGTGTAAAAAAAGATTCATCTTACTGTACATTGACCGGTCAAGTGTAAATTACTTATGCTTTTGATAACATAAACGGAAATATGAGCCACTATAATTTTGATATTTAACACAGAACATACATTTATATTTGAATTGTCATTCAAATTTCTGACTTTTAAGCAGCTCCCTTTCAAAGACAACAAAAAATTAATTTAATTATTTTATACTAAAATGTTTAAAATCGAACATAAACTTATCTAAACAATACTGTGCATTTCATTTATTACCCCTAAAAACAATTGTGTACGATAAGATTTAGCCTCCAATCAATTATTTCAAAGCGCTAACACAAATGATATGGACGAACCCCGCATGTTTAGAATAGACTTGTAAATACCGACTAGACAGACGTGCGACTACTTACACATAAAATAATTCAGCATTTGTTGGCTCGAGCAGATCTTCAATTTTTGGCAAATCAATGCGATGATCTTTCATGGTATAGACTTTGGCTTTTAAAATTTTCGCAATCGTTGCCACATTCAGGTAAACGCTGCCATCACAGAAGATTATTTTTGGTCGGGTATTTTGAAATAATTGTTTTATAGTGACTGAAATTAAAATAAAACCAGATAAGGATTGACATACTAAACTACTAAATAAAGTATTTAATAAAAAATACCTTCATCATTTCGATGATTAATGGCATGGAATGGGGTACAATTTAATAGACAGCCCAAAACCAAGGGCATGGTATAGGTGGTATTGGCTCCCACAATACCCACCACATCATCTTGTTTTAAGCCCAAGGATTTGAAATGTTGGGCAATACGTATTGCAAATGTTATGGCCTCGCCGTTTGTTAAAGCAGTGCCTTCAGTATCGGAAATCTAAAATAGAAATATGTATTTTCCTAATACAATGGGATTTACAAAACAAATTTGAAATTACCTGACATATATTTTTGGGATTATTCCTCATGAAGGCAAACAATATTTTACCAATGGAACAGTCGGCATCAAAGAAATTCGTCGCTTTTGGGCCACTCCATATTTTGGTGTATTTATCGAATTGTATGTTAAAACGATCCATTCTATGTCCAAATAATTTAATTTAATCCGTCTATATCAACTATTATGTGTTTTACTCACGAGTCGTTTACCCCAACTAAGTAATTGTTTAATGGCCATTATTTTCCAAAATTTTATGGATACGAAAGAGTGCTGAATTAATTGATAACAGCTATTTAATTTTCTTATAGAGAGAACGGAGAGTGAGTATTCACCTAATTGCTATATTTTAATAATTTTTGTTCTCTGATAAACGTCATTTCACGGCCAGAGATATGGGTCGGTGAATATGTTTGTCATTTGTTTTCAAATTTATCTATGCAAATATTTAGATAAGAGCAAATATTAAATTTTCTTATTATAGAAATGTAATTTTTTACTAATAAATTTTTCATTTGAATGGTCAATTACAAAAACGTAACATACATAACAAATATTTAAAGAAATAAGCGTAACCACTACAAAAATCGTCATTTCACTTTCCTTTGGAGAAACATTTATTTATTTAATTGAATATGTTTTAGAAAAAAAAAAAATATCATCGGTGCAGATAATTACAATTTTGTAGAATTATTTGCTAAACATAGTGGTTACTCTTATTCCGAAAAATATCTGAACAATGTGAAGATACCTTAAGATATTTTTATCAATCAAATATTGTTTAATTTTTTAAGTTACACCATCATAGTGGGGAGTTTATAATGCGTTCGAGTTGATGTGTATCATAAAATATTTATTACATACTAGCTTAACCCGGTTCGCTTCGATACCCCTACGTAGTAAAAAAATGAAAGAATTAAAAAAAAACAAGTAAGAGAGCTATAGTCGGCTATGCCGAATCTTATATACCCTTCACCGTTGATGCATTAATTGTCCATTTTCTGCGTATAGCATCCTAAATATATCAAGAAAACTTTTAAAAATTTTACATTTAATTGCTGACGAACAGATTATATTGTAGAAGTTACAAACGAAATAACAATCTTATATATACTTCTCACGCAGGTGAAGAGTATAAAAACAACAACGCCAAACGAAACGAAACACCAAAAAAAAAAAAACATACGCAAAGCAATGAAGCCAACACACATCCAAACATATGTGCGTTTTGTTGCTTTTTTGTCAAAGCATGTAATAAATTGTCTTTTTTAGATGAAATTTTCAGAGGTTTACTCGGATTTTTGCTCATATCTCCGTTATTTATGGACAGATAAATAGGAAACTTCTCGAAAGCATGTTTGACAGAATTATTGAAGATTTGGATCCCGAAGATATCTGGGGTTTTCAGAAAATTTATTTCAGTAGACAGACGGACATGGCTATCTATAAGGATCCAGAATATATATACTTTATACCAAATTTATTTACAGACATTTTTCTTAAGAATTACTTTATTTCAAAATTGTTTTTCAACAATTATTGATTTCTTAAAATTTGTGAAAATTGCTTTTCAGCAATTATTAAAATTATTAATTATTGATTTCTTCTTGAACTTTGCAAAACGGAAACAAAACAGACTTATGCTTAGTAAACAAAAACTGATTTTAAAATTAGTATATAAGAAACATTTTTTTAATTAATAAAGTGCATTTGATAATTACATCTCATCAAGCCGTGTTTTATTTTTTTTATTGTTTAGAAATACGTTTCTTTTAATTGGCGCAGTCGGTAGGATCGCGATATAAGTACGGATCTTATATACGTTAAACGTTTAATCGCGAAAAGGAAAACAATAAAAAAATAATAAATATTCTGCGAATCCCACGGGACCCTCCAGAATAAGCGACTAAGAAGTCGAAAAAAAAGGACTAATCTAAAAAGCTGGATACTTTTTAATTACGTCCTATAATTTTAAGAGAAAAAAAAGAACAATTTTGTAATCCCAAGGACTTTGTAGAAAAAAAGAAAACTGAATATTTTCTGCTACAACCGGGAGGAATACATTTTTTTTTTTTTTGAACCGTAAAAAAACAAAAGTTTGTGAAAAAAGAAAAGTTAAATGGAATTAAAGTTTAAATAACTTAAAATAATAAAAATAATAAAATTATAAAAAAAAATTTTCCTCAGGACCTTGTAGAAAGTTTAACACTTTTACAACCAGGAATAAATTTTTTTTTTTTTAGACTGAAATAAACGTAAAGAAGAAAAAAAAAAGCTTGTGAAGAAAAAATTTCCTCTGGACTTTGTAGATTACTACAACCGAGAATAAAATTTTTTTTACGAACATAAAAAAATAATATAAATAATTATAAATGTGAAAAAAAAGCTTGTGGAACTGAAAAAGAAATATATATATGAACGAAAAAACAATAATTGAACAGTGAAATAAAGTAATATTTAAAACAAACTGGAACCCAAAAGGAAGCTTAATAGTGAAGGAAGGCTCAAATCAACAACATCTTACAATCAGCTTACATTACATAGACGGAATAAAGAAGGAACCAACAGACAACCAAACCAAGAGGATCAACTTAACACCATTTAAAAGTAAGACTAGTTCTTAAGAATAAATTAAAATATCAAATTAATTTAAATGAATGTAATAGAGGAATTCGAAAAGGAAATCGAATTTATTATTGAATTGTACATTGTAAATGAAAAAGATAGGGACAGTTTAAGAGGACTTTTAAGACAGATAACACTTATTGAGATAAAATCACGGAATAAATATCTAAAGAATAAGAGGAAATCAGGAAGACCAATAAGAATATAGTAAGGATAAATAGAAGGAGACTCATTTTAGAAAAGTTTGGAAAATTTATTCATAATGACCGAGGAAAATCAAAAACCTTCAGTTAGTATTAACCCATTGAAATATTTAAACCAAATTCCACAATTTAGCGGTGATTATCGTGATTTACAAACCTTTATTAACTTGATAGATAGGGTCTACCCCATACTTACTGCTTACGACGACCCTTCACAATTACTTTTCTCAGATATAATTAAAAGTAGACTTACTGGAAAGGCAAGAGAAGTTATAGAGATCAATTGCCATGTACAATCATGGACGGATATAAAGACTGTACTACATAATAATTTCGGAGACAGATGTGGACTTGAAGAATTGTTCGATAAACTAAAAGGTACAACCTTCAAAACTAACAGTGTAGAATTTTATAATGAAATAAAACAAAGACTTAGAAGCCTTAACAATAAGACAATTATGATAATCGGTTCCGGACCAGCGGCAAATGAATGTGCCAGAAATAACATGAAAACTGCCTTTAATGTGTTCAGGGAAAAGATTCCCGAACCTATGCGTACAATTCTGACATGTAGGAACCCACAGACCCTTGAAGTAGCAATGGAAATATTATTCCAAGCTGGATATGCGTACGTCACATCATCAAACGAAATATTTCCCAACTACGGAAAACCATCAAACAAGGTAGGACATAAAAATCGACAAACATACCGACAAGTTGGTAACAACAATAATAATAATACAAGGACTTTTAACAATCGAAACACGCAACCACATTTTTCATATAATCAACCAAATCCTCGAAATCATTATCAGAATGACATTCAAAATATCTCAAATAATTGGGAAAGAAGAGACTATCGGAACTTTAATCATAACGGACAAGATCAACAGCAAAATAATTGGAATCCTTTCAGACAACAGAACAGACAAAGTATACAACGTGACAACTATTTCCCTAGACCTGAACCCATGGACGTAAATAACATTGAGACTCCAACTAATGGCAATCATCCTCAAGGTGAAAATTTTCGATTTTCTGCCTCAAGGAACTACCATACATAAAAGTAGAAACTAAATTGGGACACCTGAAACTAATTATAGATACAGGTGCAACTAATTCAATTTTGAATCCAAATATATGTCATCCTAAATGGATACAGAAAGTTGACCATATCCCTATAAAAACATTGCAACACCAGGTAAATATCGACGAAAAGGCAAAAATCCCTATTTTTAAGGAATTCGGTAAAGGAATTGACACAATGGAATTTTACATAACTAAATTTCATGACTATTATGACGGACTTATAGGAAATGATTTACTTAGACCATTGAAAGCTAAAATTTGTTATGACACAAATACGATAAATATAGGAGGGAACACATTACCTCTTCTTGTTAAAAGCGAAGATGCACAACAAGAGCAATACAATAAGGATGATGAGGAAAATTATATTAAGGAATTAAATTAACATGAAATGATGAAAACGGAAATTTTGGAAATGGAAATTAATTTTGCGTCAGATTTTAGATCTATTAGTGAAGAAAAGTTACAATTGTTATCAATGATAAATAAGTACCGGGATCTTTTCTACCATGAAAATGACGGACTTTCATTTACATCTGCTATAAAACACAAGATCAGGACGACGAACAACGTTCCTATATTTAGCAAATCATACAGGTATCCATATATTCATAAGAATGAAGTGGAAAAGCAAATCAAGGAAATGCTCGACAATAACATAATTAGGCACAGTAACTCTCCATACTCTGCACCTATTTGGATTGTACCCAAAAAGTCAGATGCAAGTGGGAAAACAAAATGGCGACTTGTCGTTGATTACCGCAAACTGAATGAGGTAACTATCGATGATAAGTATCCGATACCTAATATAGATGAAATTTTAGAAAAACTGGGAAGATGCCAGTATTTTACAACTTTGGACCTCGCCAAAGGATTTCATCAAATAGAAATTGAAGAAGAGGATATTCATAAAACAGCCTTCAATGTAGAAGGAGGACATTATGAATTTTTGAGAATGCCTTTTGGACTGAAGACAGCTCCAGCAACATTCCAAAGATTAATGAATAATGTTCTTAAAGAATACATCAATAAAATCTGTCTAGTTTACTTAGATGACATAATTATATTTTCCACATCACTGCAGGAACATATGACTTCTATTAAACTTATTTTTGACCGTTTAAAGGACGCAAACTTGAAAATCCAATTAGATAAATCTGAATTTCTTAAGAAAGAAACAGATTTCTTAGGTCATATAATAACGCCTGAAGGGATTAAGACAAACCCAAAAAAAGGTGGAGTGCGTTAAAAATTTCCCAATTCCAAAGAATATTAAACAAATCAAACAATTTCTTGGCCTTACTGGCTATTACAGGAAATTTATCAAAGATTATTCATTAATCGCGAAACCCATGACGAAATATTTGAAAAAGGATACAAAACTTAATCTGACTGATACTGAATATGAGAAAAGTTTCAATACCCTTAAAACTTTACTAATTAACGACCCAATATTAGCATATCCCGACTTTACGAAAATATTCACACTCACTACTGATGCCAGTAACTATGCACTAGGAGCTATTCTTTCACAGGACAACCACCCAATATGTTTCGCTAGTCGTACTCTCAACACACATGAAATAAATTATAGCACCATAGAAAAAGAATTATTGGCCATTGTATGGGCTACAAAATATTTTAGGCCATATCTTTTCGGACGTAAGTTTCTTATAGAAACAGATCATAAACCATTAACATGGCTTTTTTCAATAAAGGAACCCAACTCCAAACTTGTAAGATGGAGATTAAAATTATCGGAATTTGACTATGAAATAAAATACAAGAAGGGAACTAAAAATGGCAATGCCGATGCCTTATCCAGGATTGAACCAGAATCCGAGAGCATAAATGTATTAGAATCCAACAATGTAACAATAAGGGAAACATCATCACCAATCAATATGTTTAAAAATCAAGTTATTATAACAAAGGTAACATCAGGATCACTAAGGATTAGAAACAAAATAATTTTTGGAAATAGAAGAAAAAATATTTATATGAAGGAACTGGATCGTGAGACCGCTATTACAATTCTTAAAAATCATTTTAACCCATCAAAGCTAAATGCTATTTTAATTGAAGAGGAGTTTTATCCAATTTTCGAAACAACGTTTAATGAATTATTCTCGAATAATCGAAATTTTAGGATCATAAGATGTTTCATCCTCACAGAGGACGTAGAAAACGAAGAAATACTTACGGAAAAAATAAAAAAGGAACATCTTGATAAAAATCACCGAGGTATTCAAGCAGTATATAATGAATTGATAACTCTAATATACAACCCACATTTGAAGGAAAGAATTACGCAGTTCATAAACAACTGTGAGGTATGTAACCTGGAAAAGTACGATAGGAAACCTCCAAAAATACCATATAAAATTACGGAAACCCCATCTAAACCTCGCGAAATTATACATATAGACGTATTTTACACTTTAGAGAAGAAACTTTTTATGACAGCAATTGACAAATTTTCTAAATTTGCACTAGCATTCCAGATAAACGGAAGGAATTGGACAGAGTTCAAATCCAAACTATTACAGATAATTAGCACATACGGGAAAATGAACAAAATTATAGTAGACAATGAACTTGGATTCAAGGCTATACCAATGCAACAATTCTTAAAGGACGAAAACATAGAAATCCATTATACCTCTAACAGTAATCACACATCAAACGCAGACTTCGAACGACTACACAATACCATTAATGAACACATACGTTTACTAAGACACGACAGCAGAAATAAAGACGAAACTATGGAAGACAAAATGACAAGGATAATAGGGTTCTACAATAATACAATACATAGCACTACAGGTATTAAACCGATTGATTTCTTAAATGGTAAAATTCATGAAGACAAATATAAGGAAATTCACGATCTAATAAACCAGAAAAAGGAGAAATATATAAGGAAATTGAATGAATCTAGAAAAGATATAGAATTAGAAGACGGAACAAATTATATTAAAGAGATAAGGGGTGGTAAGAATCACACGAAATATAGGAAAGTTAATGCAAATAAGATGGACAATGATCACTTACAAACTGTAAAAACTGGACACAAATATTACAAAACCCATGTTAAACCTAGAAAAAAATATCAGGACAGAAATAACCCAACTATAATATCTACAAAATAATTTATTTTCAGATGACGACTTGGATCATAATATTTACATTGATCATGACAACTAATGCACAATACTTAGATATTCAAGACTTGACAAACAATAATGGATATATCCCGATCAAACTCGACGAAATCAGTCCAATAAAAACATATTCTAAAATAATTCACATTATTAACATTACCATGTATGAGGAAACCCTTAGATTAATTACTGATAATGTAGCGGTACTTAAAACAACCACGACAGATACAAAATCATTAATGGACACTGTTGACAAAAACTTTGCTATACTTAAGGCCAAAATTGCTAATTTAAACCCACAATTTAGAAGAAAACGAGGACTAGTTAATTTGTTAGGAAAAGGTTTGAAAATTGTAACAGGAACAATGGATAGCGAAGACGAGGAACATATAAATTATTCATTAAAGCAACTTTATAAGAACAATGGACTCTTAACCAATACTATACATAACTTAACTCAAATAAATAACTTCTTTTCGGATCAGATCAGGAACATAACAGATCATATCAACACACAACAATTTCGTGTGGGAAAATACTTGAAACAATTTAAGAACATTTTTCAAAATAAAATAGCAACATTAAAAGACGAAATATTGTTCATGCAACACATTTACCAGATTAATAATGATATAGCACTTTTACGTAATCATATCGACGACATTGGACAAGTGGTATTTTCAAGTAAATTAGGAATTATTCCAACAGACATTTTGACCCCAAAAGAAATGGACCTTATAACAGACTTTGACAGTTACGTTAATATAAAAACTTCTGTTGCTTCACATAATGGAAGTATATTATTAATTTTTAAGATACCATTATATTCAGAGAACAAACTTAGTAAAATTACTTTCGAACCAATTCCAGACCTTAAGAATAAAACAATAGCTTTAGAAACATATACAGTACTTATTGACCATAACAAGAATATTTATCAATCAATTTTTAAGGATAATTTGGAGAAAAATTTGATTAAAATTGAAAATAAATGTATACAGAATATTTTAGAATTTAAGGAAGCAAATTGTTCAATGAAGAATTTTGAAATCGAAGATGTTACGGAAATACTTCCAGGATTATTAATATTTAAAAATTATGACCAAATTATTAACCATAACCGTAATAACCATAATAAACTACAAATAAAAGGAACCTTTTTGATAAAATTCGAAAATTGTAAAATAATAACTGAAAACAAAAATTTTACTAATGTTAATTTAAGAATTAAAGATAAAATAATCCTTCCAAACATTATAACTAAAATTAAGAGTAATTAAAATGTAACTATTAATGATTTGAAACTAGAAACAATATATCTTAAACAAATGAAGTATGAAGAAAATCTAAACAATATACTGTACCATGATAAGAAAACAGAAACTATAAGTTTTAGTATTGATATAGTAATCATTTTATGTATTATTATCCTAATAATTATTTACATATTAAGACCAAAACAAATATTTAATGTTTCGTCGGAGCCTCAAGCTAACGGTGGGGTTGTTATAATGTCTCCCATTATTCCCCTAACACGAAACAATATAATATGAATTAATCAAGTATTTGCAAATTTTTATTTTTTTTTTCTGTAAATAAATTTCTTACCAAATTTATTTACAGACATTTTTCTTAAGAATTACTTTATTTCAAAATTGTTTTTCAACAATTATTGATTTCTTAAAATTTGTGAAAATTGCTTTTCAGCAATTATTAAAATTATTAATTATTGATTTCTTCTTGAACTTTGCAAAACGGAAACAAAACAGACTTATGCTTAGTAAACAAAAACTGATTTTAAAATTAGTATATAAGAAACATTTTTTTAATTAATAAAGTGCATTTGATAATTACATCTCATCAAGCCGTGTTTTATTTTTTTTATTGTTTAGAAATACGTTTCTTTTAATTGTTAAGCTGAGCCGCCGCACAGTGGGTCCAATTGCTCAATCTAGCCGGAAAAAAGTCATTTTTTTAAATGTTTCAAAAGCAAATTTTTTGTATGGTAGTTTGTTGACAAGTGTCCATAGTACATAACGGCATACTTTTTTTTTTAAATAGCTACACTAGCATTGATACATTGCTTCAAAAACAATTAATTGCTTCTTTGTTAAAAAATTAATAACTCAAGTGACATTTAACAGTGGAAGGGAAATTGTCTTCAAAAAATAATTAGAACAATTAAAAAAAAATTTGTTGGTGTAATTAATATAACAAATTACTATTTAAATTTTTCAGAAAATATGTTTTGTTTAGAAAAAAAATGCTATTATGTACATTAGAGTGACAATCAGTTGTATGGAAAAAAATTTAAGTTCGATTTTTGAAGAGTGCCGGGTGGAATATTGTAACACTAGGTCTAAAAGATAAGTACTGAAAATTTGAGCCAAATCAGACAATGATTTCGGGACGCGCATCGAGGTCAAAGGTCAGATATATGTAAAATTTTACTATTTATATGAAATAAATTTGTAAAACTATATTAATGAAAATTACAGTAAAAAAAAAATTTTTCAGATCAAACCTATATCTCCTTTGGGTCAAATTGACCCACAAACTGTATTATCGTTAAAATTCGGAAAAAATGCAATTATTTCAGTTTTTGTTAAAATTTTGCTACTAAATAATTATTTTTACAATTGTCGTTCTAATAAGATATAAAAGACAAAAATTGGTTAAAAAATGTTAAAGTTATTAAAAATTCCCCAGACCATTAACGTATCTCAGGCCACTTGAACAAGAAATGTAGGAACAAAATTAACATATTTTAAGAAATATTAAAATAAAAGTTAATTTTTACTTAAAATACATCCGTATTTACATTCGTATGAGTTTTTGTCTTTGTAGAATACCGTTAACCTATTGGCAGGGATGGCCAAAAAAATTAATTTTTTTAACGGCAGTTTCAAATCTCCATTTTCAAATTTTTAAAAAGTTTCTTAAACAAATTTCAGAATTTTTTGATCATCACATTGGGATTTATTGAGATCATAATAGAGAATAAAAATATGAAAAAATTATGTCAATACCTCTTACAGTTTTTTCGTACCTACGATTTAAATTTTGTGATTTTCGGGAAAAAAATATTTTTTTGGTCATAATTTGGCGAATGAGAGCAATTTCCTTACAATTACGAATTTTAAGTAATACCTATACAGAATTTTATAGTTCAGATCATTTTAAATATACCCTGAAAGTTTTACTGAAATCAGACAACTTTAACCCTTAAATGGTGAAGGTTAAAGGTAAAATTTAGCAATAAAGGTAAAGGTAAAATTTAACAAAATTTTAACGTTTGAAGACTCTTACAATTACAGCTCATTTGATATTCGAAAATAACTATATACTTAGTATGGGATATACTACTCCCACCCATTTTTATATATTTTATGTACAATGGTATCAAAATAACTCACATCAAGCTTTACTTTTACTATTATAATTCTTCAGATATTGAATTGTAAATATTTTCTTTATATGTCATTCTTACTAAGCCGATCCCGATTTTAACAATACTTTAAGACTCCCGAAATTAACATTTTCTTTGTAATAGAAGTCCTACACCCACTGTTCCGATCTCGCCCATTTTAAGTTAAACTACGTACCATTGACACTATGTGCCCATTTCCATTTTTTGCGGCAAAAATTTAAATGTTTAACTTTCGCTTTTTGAAAAAAAAATTAAATTCCTAACACTTCGATGACATAAATGCCAAGGAATGATACATATGAGGCTATTTGTGGGAAGGTAAGGCTTCATACAATTTTTGCACATACTTGCATCTAAGCAAATAATTATCTTGTTTCTAGAAACATATTAACATTTTTTGTAACTACTTGTTCCAAAGCATGACAGCTTAATTTAGCAAATTTTATAACAATAGCGAATGTCAAAGACACAATTGCTTACCCAAAATTTACATATAGCGGAGCCCCAAGAACACACCAAACAAGCGAAGAAATGCTATTTGTAGATAGTGCAATGAGAATATAAATATAATTTTTATTTGAAAATTGTTTGTGAGTTGGTGGCGGGGTATTAAGAAAATTTAAAGTGTCAACTTTAAAATTATATTTGTGGAAAATGCTATGAGAATATAGATTGTAATCTTTATTTTGCCAATTCTGTTAAAATGCTTATTTTAGCACCAGGGGTCTCTGCACAAAGTTTTATGATGCTAGCTCCCTTGGAAAAATTTTTTGCCGTAATTTTAGCTTTTGGGCACATAGTGCATGGTAAGGAAATAAATCTTTGAAAACTTTACGGATGTCTCTAATAGAGTTCACTAGATATTTGATATTTGCATGTGAGGTTCCAAATTACGTAAAATTACAAAAAACATTTTTAACCAAACAATGTTTGAAAAGTCTTGCAATTATAGTTCTAAAGATATTTTTAGGAATAACTATTTACTTTGTATGGGAGGTGACTCATCCCCTGTTCCGATCCCTCTAATTTTTGGTTAAAATTCATGCAGTGATAAGAAATAGATTCATATAACGTTTGAAGACGTTCACAATTATAGTTCTCCAGATATTCAAAAATTACTATTTATTAAAGCTACGCACAATGATACCCAAGTAAATCTCGCGAAGATTTGCGGCTTGCACAGTTACAGTTCACCAAATATTCCATAATGACTATTTACTTTGTATGAGAGGTGCCACGCCCACCTGAAATTTCAAAATAGACAGTAGCCTATTGTTCCTTCCATCGGTTTAGCCTTTTATAAGGTACAAACAAACAAATAAACAGATATACATTAATTTATATAAATAGTTATTAAAATACAGGGAACAGAAAAATTTTAAATTTTATTTTTTACACGAATTCGTCAATAGCAAGAAGTGTTTAATGTTTAAAATTTCAGGTAAAATTAGACGTAATTTCCAAAACTTTGGAAAAAATTAAGTAAATATCCAATGTTGGTTAAAATGTTACACTCATACAAAACTTACTATTCATGAAAATTTTTCCTTCATGAAAAAAAATGTATGTTTGGTAAAAAAAATAGGATTAAAAAATATTTTTTTCCGATTTTGACCCATTGTAGGTCCAGATTACTATAGGCTTATTGACATCGTTGTAATAGACTTTAAAATATCTACCATTAGATATCCATATTGTCTATATTAATGACTTAGCAATCCAGATATTGATCAAAAATAGGCCAAAAATCGAGGTTGTCTCTGTTTTTTCCTTATATCTCAGCCATTTGTGGGCCGATTTTCGGGACCGAGCCAGAAGAATTCCCGATATATTGATGTATCAATTATGTTTGTGAGTTATTTGGGGGCTACGGAAAGTTCATTTCAATATACAGACGGACATGGCTTTATCGACTTCGCTATCTAAGTATAACGATCCAGAATATATATACTTTGTGGGTCGCAAATGAAAAATGTAGAAATTACAAACGGAATGACAAACTTATATATATACCCTTGCCACTCATGGTGAAGGGTATTGTCGCCGAATGGCTCATAATCGAGCATAAAATTTATTATTTGTTTTTATTTATATGTCTTTATTATTTTATAATTTGTCATTTAATAATTTTGTAGTTCATTTAAAATATTTAGTTGAATTGTTATGGCGTCCTGTGAGCCGCCTTAATGTTTTGTTTATTTGTCTTATTTACCTATTTGTTAGTGAAGATTATGTACTAGTTGTTGTTACTTTTTACATTGATCTCACTGCAGTGCTTTTGTTTCGTTAAGTTGGTACCGTTATTTTTAATGTGTTATACACATAAATAACTAGTGGTCCAAATAAAATAATAATTTAAAGTAAAGTCAGTTCATAAGGGAAAAGCACTGCGAAATAAACGCACATACGCACGCGCACGCATAAACGCACGCACATACAGAAACATTTTGGTGTTCTTTTTTTGGTGTTGTTAAATTCGCCCCTTATGGACGACCATCGCAGCCAGCGATAACAAATTTTATTTCGCATTTTTGAGCGAACTTGTGGTTCCTTGCCCGTCGGAACAAATTTTATTGGATTTGTGGTTCCTTGCCTGCCGGAACATTTAACTTGAACTTTATGTGAATTTGTGGTTCCAAGCTGCCGGAACATTTAACTTGTACTTTATGTAAATTTGTGGTTCCAAGCTGCCGGAACAAATATAAATAATTGTGAAGTCGTTCCATGCCTGCCGGAACAAATTAATTTTTTTGTAAAATATTTGGAGTGTGTTGCTGTTTAATATTTGTGAATTTGTGTGCCCTTTGAAAATATTTGTGATTCATGATGCAACGGTCTCCAGCTAGAAAAAGCTCTCGTTTGCAGACAGCAACGAGCCAAAATGTGAAAAGTTCCACGCCTGCCGGAACAGATAGTTCAGAAAATGTTTCTCAAATGCCGTCGGTACAAATTGTCAGTCCTGTTGCCCTGGGAACAACAACAACGGTAACTAGTGCCTCTATAACTGCCCCTAGAGAACCGACACCTGCTGTATCAACGCAAAACATTTTCTGTTCAACAAGTGAAGAGCCCTTTAGTCTGCCGCCGTTCCTAATGTGAGAACGCAGCCGCAGTCTAATAATGAGAACCTGCAACGACAAATTGACATCCTGCAAGCTCAATTGGCAAACGCTCAACGTGCTTTAAGAGCAAATCAAAATTTAAATACGCCGAATGTTATTGGACATAATGCGCCAGTCATTCAAAGTATTAGCAGTGGTCCTGAGGACATGGTTGATCGCCGGAATCCAACGCCATATTCCTATGTTAGTCAGTCAGACCAGTTGATGACATCTCAGCCTGTTTTTGTTTCCCCTGCTACAGTGCCCATGCCAGTACAACGCAAACTTTATGATCTGCCCGATTTTTGTGGTACTCCTGAGGACTGGCCAATGTTTTTGTCTGCCCTTGAACATTCGACAGCGGCATATTCATACAATAATTTTGAAAATTGTTTGAGATTGCAGAAGGCTTTGAAAGGTGAAGCCAGAGAGTGCGTGAAGTCGTTGCTCATCCACCCAAATAATGTGCCAACAGTTATAGAGCAATTAAAGCTACAATATGGTCGCCCAGAGTTGCTTATTCGATGCCAATTGCAACAGATGAAGGAAGTTCAGCCCATAGCAGAAAACGCGATCGATAAATTGGTGCCATATTCCATTAAGGTCAGAAATTTAGCAGCATTTTTGGAATCTGCCAATGGTTATCAACATTTGTCGAATCCAACACTCATGGAGGAGTTAGTCCAGAAGCTTCCAATGAGCAAACGTTTGGATTGGGCCCAGTTTGCTTCAACTTTACCTCAGTTGCCGACTATTTTGGATTTTAGTACCTGGCTCCAGCGTGTTGCAAATTTGGTAAGAAGTGTGCAAATAAGCAGTTCAAGTGGGAATAGATCTAGCAGTGATCCAAAACGAAAAGTGGTTTTATATGCTTCTGATGGCCTAGAACGTCAGTTAAAATGTTTTTATTGTGTTGGCCCACATAAAATTTTTGATTGTAAGAAATTTTTAGAATTGAGTGTGCCTAATAGATGGAGTGAAGTGAAGAGATTGAAGTTATGTTTTTCGTGTCTTACTGGTGGCCATTCAAGTAAAGGTTGTCGTCGACGTAAGCAGTGTCCCATGGAAAAGTGCCAAAGAAATCACAATAAATTACTGCATGAAACTAAACCTAATGAACCAAGTGAACGATCCGTAAATGTGCCGCCAACAGAGAGAGCTTCAACAGTCGAGCCAGTGCTTAGTTGTGTTTCCAGTTCTAGTGAAAAAAGTGATTTGTTGTTCAGAGTGCTCCCAGTGGTTCTTTATGGACCAAATTGTGCTATTGAAACTTATGCACTCCTAGATGAAGGTTCTTCGGTCACGATGATGGATAGCTCTTTAGTGAGACAGCTTGGACTGCATGGTCGACAAAGTCAATTGAATTTGAGTTGGTATGGTGGTAAATCGGCACAAGAACCAGTTATGGTGGTGGATCTTCATGTGAGCGGTGTTAATAAGAAGAGGAAATATGCTTTGAAAAATGTGTATGGTGTCTCGAATTTGAAGTTGCCTAGTCAGAGTTTTAATGCGGATTTAGTAAAGAATCATGGTGTGCCTTTAAGCTCATATGAATGTGTGGCTCCAAAGATACTAATTGGTTTAGACCATTGCCATTTAGGATTGCCCGATGAAATAGTCCCTTTGGAAGATGCTGGTCCATATGCTGCCAATACTCCTCTTGGATGGGTTGTTTTTGGGAACGTGAAAGGAGGTCGCCCTGGAACACAAACTTGTTTGCTGACAACACAGTTGGATAATTTAAATAATTTGGTGGCAAATTATTTTGAAACTGAAAATTTTGGTGTTAAGGCTCTACCAGTGATTGAGTCAAGAGATGATTTACGTGCACGAGAGATATTGAGAAATTCGACGAAGAGGGTTGCCGGAAGATTTGAATCCAGACTACTATGGTGCAATGATGACGTAGTCCTGCCGGATAGCTATTCCATGGCCCTTAATAGATTTTTTGGAATGGAAAGAAAAATGAAAAATAATCCAGAATTTGGTGCGGCCTATATACAAATAATGAATGAATATTTGCAGAAGCGGTATGTACGCAAATTATCATTGAGTGAAGTTGATACATTTCATCCGAGAACGTGGTACTTGCCCCACTTTGGTGTCGTAAACCCTAATAAGCCAGGGAAGATTCGTATGGTGTTCGATGCAGCAGCAAAGGTGGAAGGTGTCTCATTGAATTCAAAGTTATTGAAAGGCCCTCAGCAGTACAAACCGTTGCCATCAGTTCTATTTAATTTTAGAATCGGTTCCGTAGCTGTTTGTGGGGACATAAAGGAAATGTTTCATCAAGTTGTTGTTGCTGAGGAAGATATGTGTTCGCAGAGGTTCTTGTGGCGAGATGATGATAGTGGTCCACCGCAAGTGTATGAGATGCTTGTGATGACGTTTGGAGCTGCCTGTTCGCCCTGTATTGCCCATTATGTGAAGGAAACTAATGC
Organism: Calliphora vomitoria; assembly: GCA_942486065.2. Lineage (NCBI taxonomy): Eukaryota > Metazoa > Arthropoda > Insecta > Diptera > Calliphoridae > Calliphora > Calliphora vomitoria. The sequence continues at coordinate 116,879,221 of OW818029.2, forward strand.
AATGGAGCATCGAAATCGTTTCCCTAGAGCCGTGAAGTCAATTTTGGACCATCATTACGTAGATGACTTTGTAGACAGTTTTGTAAATCTGTCAAAAGCCATTGAAATAGCCATACAAGTTCGTGAAATACATAAAGCTGCTGGTTTTGAAATGCGTAATTTTACATCGAATTCATCGGAGGTGGTCGTGGCTCTGGAAGGCTGTTCAAACCATCAGGTTAGTTTCTCAGGTGGCTTAAATGAGTTGGACGGGTCAACTGAAAAGGTACTTGGCATGTTTTGGGATCCAAAGGACGACGCGTTCAAATTTGTTTTGAAATTCCATCGTGTGAATTCTGACGTCATCCTTGGTAAAAGGTGTCCCACAAAGCGTGAGTTATTATGTGTCGTAATGTCCATTTTTGATCCACTTGGTTTTTTGTGCCATTTTATAATAACTGCCAAACTTTTGATGAGAGAAGTCTGGAGACATAGCGTACTTTGGGACGAGATGTTGCCTGCGTCATTACAAGCGATGTGGAATAAATGGCGCCAAGAGCTAAGAAATGTTGACCATGTAAAGGTTCCACGATTTTATTTTGGAAATGGTTTGCCCTTGGAGTTAGAGCTGCATATTTTTGTTGATGCCAGTGAGGATGCCTTCGGTGCAGTGGCCTATTGGAGATATACAACATCTGATGGACAAATAGGAGTGTCGTTTATATCTGCCAAGTCGAAATGTGCCCCATTGAAATGTATGACCATTCCTAGATTAGAACTACAAGCCGCCGTTTTGGGGACCCGATTGATGGACACTATAATGAAGGAACATGAACTCAAAGTTTCTCGTCGAATCTGTTGGAGTGACTCTACAACCGTCATTAGTTGGATTGGTTCTGAGAGCAGGAGATATAAACCTTTTGTTGCCCATCGAATTACCGAAATACTTGATTCGACACGCCCAACTGATTGGAGATGGTTGCCTACAGATCTCAATGTTGCCGATGATATTACAAGAGCTAAAAATGAAGTTGATTTTTCCATTGAAACACGTTGGTTCCAAGGGCCACAATTTTTGTATGAAAACGAAGCTGACTGGCCGAATAAGAATTCTGAGAAATCTGATGATTTGTGTGAAGAAGAACTACGCCCCAAATTTGTCATGGTGGTTAGTACAAATTTAGTTATTGATTTTAATCGTTTTTCTTCATTTCTCAGGCTTAAACGAACAATGGCTTGGGTTTTGAGATTTATCAATCGCTGCCGAAAATATGATAAATGTAATGGTTCGAGATGCCTGTGTGCTGAAGAGTTAAGGGTTGCTGAAACTAGTCTGTGTCGTCTGTCCCAAGAAGAGTGTTTCGCCTTTGAAATAAACGCTTTAAAATCTGGTGGTTCTTTAAAAAAGGACAACGAGTTATTTTCCCTTTCGCCTTATTTTGATGAAAATAATTTACTTCGAGTGAGCGGTCGTATTGATGCTGCGAGTTGGTTGCCTTTAGATGCCAGGCACCCCATTATTTTGTCGCCCTGTCACCGCTTTACACAACTATTTGCTGCCCATGTGCATAATAAAATGAGACATCAAAATTTTGAGGCTACCATAGGCGAAATAAGGAAAAGGTTCTGGATTCCACGACTACGAAAACTGTTGAGTAAGACCACATCAAATTGCAACATTTGTAAGATTCGTCGTGCCGTTCCAGTAGCTCCTTTTATGGGATCGTTGCCAAGTGATAGACTAACTCCATATGTCCGGCCATTTACTTATACTGGTGTTGACTATTTTGGCCCAATAAATGTGACTGTTGGTAGACGTCATGAAAAACGTTGGGTTGCCTTGTTTACGTGCCTTACAATCAGAGCAGTACATTTAGAAGTGGCCTATGATCTCTCTACTGATTCGTGTATTTTGGCTATACGGAATTTTATAAATCGTCGTGGCACCCCGTTGAAGATTCGGAGTGACAACGGAAAGAATTTTGTTGGAGTTAACCAAGAAGCCCAGCGATTTGATGAAGTATTTGATCTGGTTAAAATTGAAGATGAGTTATCTACAAGGGGCATTGAATGGCAGTTTAATTGTCCACATAATCCTGCAGAAGGTGGTATATGGGAGCGAATGGTTCAATGTGTTAAGAAGGTTTTAAAAGTAACCCTAAAAGAAGTCGCCCCAAAAGAGCACACCTTGCAAAGTTTTTTAATTGAAGCCGAAAACATCGTGAACTCTCGCCCATTGACTCACTTGCCTGTCAGTCCTGAAGACGAAGAACCATTGACGCCTAATCATTTCTTGTTGGGTTCTGCAAATACGGCTCAAACGCCAGAAGGTATTGAGATTACAAAGCCAGTGGTACTGAAGAAGCAGTGGCGAATTGCTCGACAGCTACGAGATCATTTTTGGAAAAGATGGATTGTAGAATATTTGCCCACACTTACAAGACGGTCCAAATGGTGCGAATATACGAAGCCTGTGGCCCCGGGAGATCTTGTACTAATTTGTGATCCAGCTGTTTCCCGTCGAGATTGGAAGAGAGGTCGTATCGTAAATGTGTTTCCAGGCAGTGATGGTGTTATTCGTCGTGTTGACGTACGTACCAGTACAGGAATATTAAAGCGTCCTGTTTCCAAGCTTGCTGTCCTTGATTTGGAGTAGTGAATCGTAGCCGATCCACGGGGGTGGGAATGTCGCCGAATGGCTCATAATCGAGCATAAAATTTATTATTTGTTTTTATTTATATGTCTTTATTATTTTATAATTTGTCATTTAATAATTTTGTAGTTCATTTAAAATATTTAGTTGAATTGTTATGGCGTCCTGTGAGCCGCCTTAATGTTTTGTTTATTTGTCTTATTTACCTATTTGTTAGTGAAGATTATGTACTAGTTGTTGTTACTTTTTACATTGATCTCACTGCAGTGCTTTTGTTTCGTTAAGTTGGTACCGTTATTTTTAATGTGTTATACACATAAATAACTAGTGGTCCAAATAAAATAATAATTTAAAGTAAAGTCAGTTCATAAGGGAAAAGCACTGCGAAATAAACGCACATACGCACGCGCACGCGCACGCATAAACGCACGCACATACAGAAACATTTTGGTGTTCTTTTTTTGGTGTTGTTAAATTCGCCCCTTATGGACGACCATCGCAGCCAGCGATAACAGGTATAAAGATGAGTATGGAGCGGTCAAAAACTGGAAACGCTCAAAAATCGCTTATACTTATTAAACGATTAATTAAACTAAAGATTTTCGGTGCTTCCTAATTCTCTGTCATCTAAAAACCACGTCATCTAAAATTACCAACAGCTTGGCAATATTTCCCAAAAAATTATATGTTGGAAAAAAATACAAATTGTAATAGTTTTAATGTGTCAGTTTTCTTTCATAAATTTTTTAATTTATTTTTTTTAAATACATTTCGTAACCTATTTTCTAATATTTCATTTCAGATTGGTTCTTTGGGTTGCTAATTTACGATTCTGTAATTTTAAATTTCCAAGATTTCCTTTCAAAATTGTTCAAGACAGCAAAGTTAGTCAGAGCGTCTATTTGAATTTGAGCTTAATTCACTAAAATATTAATTCGGAATTAAATAGTGTCGGCCATTCATTCTATAAATACATTCCCAAAATCTAACTCCCTAGCTTCATTCAAAGACTTTTATTTAAATAATAAAAGTATGCTGCAAACATGCATACTAGTTGACATGATGTAAAAAGTATCGCTATGAACAGATCCAAATGGAAATACTTTGTTAAGGCCCTATGCTCCTTGTAGGAACGTCGACGATTATATAAAGAGATCTTTGGATTTTTGTAAAAATAATTATTTTTCCAATTTATCTTCTCAACACACACAGCCAGCTATTATTTCTTCTAGGAGGTACAATCAATAATACTTATTCTTAATGGGAATTAAGCTTTTGTCATTAGAAATTAATATTCAATTATTACCAATGACAAGCTTAAACAAAACTTCACAATAGTTTTGCTTCTGTCCAGTTTTTAATTTAAATTGCAAATAAATAGTTTGTTTCTTCAATAATTTAATCTTGAAAATATAAATGAATATTTTATTCCAACGATATTCCTTGCATTATATGTAATTTCATTGCTACCAAATCAACTAGAAAAAATATTAAAAAACTAAATTTAAAACCAAAGTCACGATACCGAAGTTTTTCAAGTTGTGTTTATTTTTTTTTTTATCAATAATTTTAATGTGATGACAAATTAAGTGTTGTTGTAAAACAATTCGCATAAAAATATTTATAATAATCTAAATAATAACCAATAAATATGTATAATAACAATGTTGATACAAATACCGATTGTATGCAGTAGATGTGTATGTGGTAGACGGGCAACGAAGAAGTGTATCAAGTCTATAAAAGATGTAAACAGCTAAACCATACAATTTGATCCAATTAATCAGAGTTAATCAGTGAAAATAACTTGTTATTAAGCGACAACCAACACATGTTAACCCAAATAATATAGACGGGCAAATGAGCACAACAAACACCAAATACGACAGTGTATATTTCTAAGATCATTCTCCTCAAATCATATTTATGTACCGCACCCAAATACAACAAAAAATAATATTATTAAAAGCAACTTAAAATATCAAAAACAAAAAAAAGAAAAAAAAAAAACTGAAACAAAACTATGAAGAAGCAGCTAGCTCTACACAGCAGCATTAGATAAAGTATAAAACGGGATGTGTGGTATCAGGATGAATGTTGGAAAATCTTATCACCCATAAACATGTTACCACCAAAAGCCACTACACAACACATGTCCAAAATACATCGTAACAACACACCAATAAATATTAGATCCATTTTACGTATATCTGCACTCTGAATGAATGGCTACTTAGTTTTAAATCTCTACTACACTCGAAAAATGAATTGTAGTTGAAGCGGTATTGCATAGTTCGAATATTTCATAGAATTTTAATTTTGCTTTGGAATCAAGCAAATACATATATGTATTTAGATTTGACTTTTGTACCCGGTGCACAGTGCGCAGAATATATTTTGGAAATAAATATGACATTCCCAATTGGCTGATCCGATTAGCAAGGAGCAGTATTCGAGCTTATTTTTTGTAGTCAGTCTTCAAAGAAATGGCAGATTTATTTGCAAAAAATAGTTTGATTCTGACCCAATCTGTGCATTAATTATAAATTTTGAAATAAAAACATGAAAACCAAACGCCCAATTAAAAAGCTGATTTAAATTGTATGAGAGCAAGTTTCAAAAATTGTATTACTGCGAGGTCCAGACCATCTGAGGGTTGTGGGTTAGATTCCCGCCGGAGACTCCGGGTGTATCTGCAGACAAGCAAAACGCTTCGCAGTTTAAACTAAAAGATCTCAAAAGGTCAACACTACTGATCCTGTCAACAGGAATCTGTCAGAGTTGACTGCTGTCAAAATTTAAACAAGCTGCGTGATTTGGTTTATGTTTGACAGCCATTAATAGCAAACTACCGCGAGACTTGAGGAGAAAATGGAAAACAAATTAATTTTGTGTGCTCAATCAAACCAAGGCGCTAAGCTTCATAAATTCTATGGGAACTCTGCACTATCAAGTTCAATGGTAAGAAAGTGGTTTACTGAATTGGACGCCCACTTGAGATATTTACGCCCGGTACAAAAGAAAAACTTCTCGATGTGGAGTTGGCCGATAGAAAATTGAAAGTACGAGAGATTGTGGAAGCCTTAGGCATGTGACATGGCTCAGAGATTTCAATTTTGAATGAGCACTTGCGTATGAGAAAGCTTTCCTCAATATGGCTGCCGCATTTGCCCACAAACAGGTGCGCATGTGCAGTTTCCAATGCAAAAATAAATGAATTAGGCTACGAAATGCTCTCTTTTCCATCTTATTCTCCGAATTTAGCCCCGAGAGACTATTTCTTGTTTACATACCTAAAGAAATGGCTCGGCGGAAAGAGATTTTACTACAACGAGAAAATCATTTCACCACAAAATACCTATTTTGAAGAACTCGATAAAACTTAAAAGCTACTTTAAATCAACTTCACTTTATGCGAAATATTGGGGGTCGTAACAAAAGATGATTTTATTTTTGGATAAAACTTGATTATTTTGCATACTACGTTTAGAATTTATTACCCAATTTATATGAAATAAAATTCTGATCTTTGCATATCTGTTTTCGACTTGTAGTAATTTTTGTTTCTTTGCAATTTATTTTTCTAATCCCAATATGTTGAATATTAATAAAGCATCTCAAACGTTACACAGTGGTTAGGAAAAGTTTTTTTTTTTTTGGAAATAACTCGGTATTTCGGGAACTATTTAAGATATTGTTTCGAAATTTCACATGGTTATAGCTGAGGTATTTACAGTTGTTCAGCTTCCTAGCGCTAACGGGGGCGTTGCCCCTCAAAGTATGTCATCTCGATTCTAATTTTTTTTTTTAAATTTCCTACAATCCATTTATTATCGAAATGAGCTGAAATTTAAAATATAAATAGTGCTTAAGAAGATCTACAAAAAATATGCTTATATGTGTGAGTTATCTCTATTAGTTGTAGAGATATTTAGGTTTATTTATTTTTTTTAATTTGGCTCGAACTTTTTATGGTTTTTTAGATGTGGTGGGCCTACGGAAGGTCGAATTTTTTCTTCTAAAATATCATCTATATTGATGATTAAATTCTAAATAAAATAACAAAAACTTGCTAACAGTTATCTTGTCCCTATAAAAAGTTAAACGCATCCAAAGTTGGAACATGTAAAAAGTGCCGTATTTTTTAAGTTTTTTCCGAAAAAGGCCCATATATTTTTTTCTTTTGTAGAAAAAAATTTTCTGCGGGACTATACACAATTTTTATATGATCCTAAAAGAGAATTTAATGCAAAAGCGTGTAAAGTAAACTTTGGCTCACTTAAGCGGACACAACACCCCCCAGACCTATCCAAACTTTGCCAATTTAAAAAAAAAAAATCAGATTTGAGTAAAAAATTCTAAAAAGGCAAAGCACGGATCCTCGAAAAAATTTCATATTTGTATAACCCTATATGCTTCTTAAATATCTAAGAAGGCTTTTTACTTTCACACGGTAAATAACGTCACAGTAGGCACTTTTCTAAAAAAACTAAATTTTTGGAACACATTTTCCCCGGTTTAGGAATTTCGGTATTTGAAAATAAAAACTGTCAAAAAATTATAATGTCGTTGACTTGCCCCCTTTGTAAAATTTGCAATCATGCAAACTCTGTTACACCAAAATTTCTGTTAAGTCAGCATGTGTTTGAATTCAAAATTTACATTTAATATGTAACATTTTGCATGAAATATATGAAAAAATTTAAAAATTTTCCAAAGGGGGCAAGGTTTGTGGAACTTCTGATGAGTAAATAAAGGCTTTTTATATAAGTATTTGATAATGATGAAAACGTTAGGACTTGAAGATTGATATTTTAGTAAAATTATCTTTAAAAACTTAAAAAAAACTTTAAAAACTTAAAAAATTATAATATGGTGATTTTTCATGAAGAAAAATATAAAATTTGAATTAATGTAAAATTTTAACGGTTAACAAATATTAGAACTGATATAGACATTTTTATTTTTAAATACCAAAATTCCTAAACCGTGGTAAATGTGTTCCTAAAACTGAGTTTTTTTTTTTTAGAAAAGTGCCTACTGTTACGTTATTTACAATGTGATAGTAAAAAAAACTTTGCAGATATTTAACAAGCATATAGGGTTATACAAATATGAAGTTTTTCGAGGATCGATGCTTTGCCTTTTTAGAACTTTTACTCAAATCTGATTTTTTTTTTTTTAAATTGGCAAAGTTTGGATAGGTCTGGGGGTGTTGTGTCCACTTAAGTGAGCCAAAGTTTACTTTTCACGCTTTTGCATTAAACTTTCTTTCCCAATCATATAAAAATTGTAGATAGTACCGAAGAAAATTTTTTTTGGAAAGAACTTAAAAAATACGGCACTTTTTACATGTTCCAGCTTTGGATGCGTTTCTCTTTTTATTGGGGCAAGATAACTGCTAACAAATTGTTTTTATTTGGAGCCCCGTTAGCGCTAGGATGACATTTCTAAACCACTGTGCATTAGTAATGAATACGTTATAACATTTTATAATCACTTTCGTCTCAAACTAGGATGTGATTTTGAGTGAAATGCTCGTTAATGTAAATTTTTTAATAAAGAATGTAATTTAATGAAACTTAGGGTCTAATTTTGTAAAACGAAACAACAAACGTTAAAATTAAATTCTATAGAAAATATTCAAATTTCAGACCCTTTTCCCAGTATTCTTCATACAAATTGCTTACGTTTCTGAACGCTACGTTTTACAAAATGAGACCCTTAGTACACGTAATCTTATTTGGCAAATTTTATTGAAAACTTCTGATCTGTGTCTCAGTTACTATTATTTGTTTTTAAACATGAAAATAAGTTTTCAGAAAATATTATTTACTAACTTAATTAAATCTAGAGTACAATTAGAAAAATATTTCGGATGAATTTCCGATTCTAAAATCGTGTATTTCTCTGTCACATCAATTTATTCCATTTAAATATTTAGTTGTAAATTATAATTTCAAAATTTTTAATTTTTCTGCTAATAAGTAATATGTAGTTCAAAAAGAAAAAATTTTAACGGTTTTAAGCCATGAAAAAACACGGTTTTGATTTCAGTTAAAACCGAACAGAAACTCTAATTTAAACTACATAATTTACCAATTTTTTTTAATTTACCAATTTTTTCGTAGAGTGTGTGTTCTTGTTTGTACTCATAAACAAAATCTCATGGACCACACTTCCATTTGAATTTGCAAATTTTTTTTATGAAATTATAAAAAATTAGTAGTTGAATTAATTTTGTTAATGTTTGAGTACGAATACTTGTCCAAAGATCACACACACACACCCATACAGAAGCTGCAAATATTGTGGCTGCTACAATTAATGTTACCATGATCTTGTTGCCACTTAAAACACACAAAAAAAAAAAAAAAAAATAAAAAAAAACCGTTTATCAGTTTTATATTCAGTATCAAGGTGATTTTATAAATTTTCTTGTCCACACCATGACTTTGATGATGGAGTCTGGTTGTGAAACGACAAAAACCAGCGACATTTTGTCTGAATTTAGTTTATGAATTTTTAACACGCATTCCAATTTAAATATCATGTTAAGCTAAGTTTTGTCTTTTCTTTTTCTTTTTTTTTTCTCGAGTGTATTGAAGTGTGGATGCAGTTGTTATTTTATTTATTTATGTTTTTATTAAATTTTCAAATGATTTTAATTTAAATAGTCAAATAATTTCGTATTTAATCTTTACATTGAATCTAAACACTTGTTGTTGTTATGTTGTAGTGTAAATTAAATATCGCTTGGAGGCAACAAAATATTTAACAAATTATTGGTGGCTGTTGTAAAAGAAATTGTATATTTTTTTTGTTGAAGAAAAAAAAAAGGAAAATAGCTCATACATACGAAGGTCAGTTGGAAATTATACCTTGATGATAAATATATATCGATTTTACAATAATAGAGATTTAATCATCTATAGGGTCTAAAAGATGCAAATTTAATTCGGATAAATTATTATTTGCTGCTTTTAACGCCGAAAACGTCTAAATGTAAGAACTTAGGAAACTTGTATTTCAAGATTCTTTGCAAATCGAAATATAAGAATGTTGTAAAAATATTACAAAGTATATTGGGTATATGACTTAAAAAATGCGGAATTATTAAAAGTTTTAGCTGTTATTTTGAAACATTTCTAAATATTGGCCATTGTTAGCTATGACCTTTCCCCATTTTTCTGATAAATATGGGTTTCGTGCTGAAAGAACTGCTAATCATTTGAGATCAAGTACGAATCAAGACAATATGGGATACTCTGTTCTGAAGTGAAGCGTATCCCAGACAGAGCGTTCTGCAGCAAGGTCTGGACTTAAAAGGTTTTAACAGCTATTGTAACATGTGGCCGAGTGTTGTCATGATGGAACATTACCTTTTCATTCTGGGAGGTTTTCGGCCGATGCTTGCTTCAAACAAATCATATGTGTTCGGTACAGGTTCCTGTGATAGTCTGACAAGATTTCAGCAGCTCATAATAGATAGGACACTATTGGTCCCAACAAATAAAGAGCATATTTGGCTTTTGTGTCGATTCGGCTGGTTGGCCATTTATCAAATGATTTTCTATTATAGCGTTCCAACATAATTTCGGACATGCAATTCGTATGGTACCCAATTTCCCTGCTTTTGGATGGATCCTACTGCTCACAAACGTATTAAAATTGCTGCTTGAGTAGCTCCCAATGATTTGGTAAGTTTGACAAGAATCTTCATGGTAAGTATTCAAACTTTTTTTGGCTGGCCTGAGCAATATTTGTCTTCCGTGTCAAAATCACCACTTCTGAACAGCACAAGCCATCTCTCTCACGTTGAAACCGATGTAACACATTAACACAGCGGTACTATGTAACACAGCGGCACTATTTTCAAATTAAAGAAGTAAAGCAAAACTTCCCGCATTTGACGCTTTGGTGGTACATAATTCGACATTTTCGAAGCAAAAAAAAAAACTTTGTTATTTACACTATAATGTTCAATAACTAAGTGAGAATAAATGACAGATATGTACTCTTCAAAATGACATATCAGTTATTAAAAACAAAAACCGCGTGAAACCAGAATATACCGATTTTTTAAATGTTTCAGGTCATGTGCACTCAAATACAATATTCACAATAGCATTTAAAAGTTATTGAAATTTTCAACAGCATAAGGTATATCTTGTGGATGGTTGAGCATCAAAATATAACACGACCTTCGAAATTCGTTTCTTTCACATCAACACTTAATTATCAATTGATCCACGCAACACTTATCCATTACATTTATGACAGTGTTTAGGCGGTAATTTTACCCATTTTGAACATGATACGAGGATTTGTGTCTGTGTTAATTTGAGCTGTAACTCAATGTTCAATTTCTTAATTCATAATTTCATTTCGTTTGTCTTTAGGTGGAGAAAATCGGCCACAATTGTTGGACTGAAATGTGTTGGACATTTGTAACTAATCGAATAAATGTGTTTTTATGATTGCTTGTACAAAATAGATGAATTGAATTGGAAAATGCTACTTTTTTTTAATTTTCAAAATTTGACACATATTAAGGAAGTAATATAGATAATATGTTAAAGAAATTGTTTTGTAAATACTCAACATTTTGTATGCAAAATGTTAACATGGATTGTAGAATTCTTACATTCAAATATTACTTAATTGCACACAGCACAGTGGTTTAGAAACTTTTTTTTTTGAAATAATTTGTTTTCGAGTTCTGTTCTGCTTCCTAGCGCTAATGGGGGCCAGTTGGACAAAATTGAACACCTGAAATTTAAAATATTCCAAAGGCAAATCACCGATTCTAAGGACATTTGGGTCTATATTAGTTCCACAAACTTTGCCCCCTTTGAATAATGTGTACGTGCTTACATATCAAATGTAACTTTTGAATTCAAACACATGCTAACTTAACCCATTATCCGCCATTGTCCCATTTCTAGGACGTATTTTAGAATGTGCTTATTTTAATAACTGCATCGTATATTTTTAAAGGTTTTACTAAATTAAGAAGAAAATATGGCATCTTCTTTGGTAGTGTTTGAAGTTTTAACCAGTTAGTTGTAAATGGTTGTCAACTTCACGTTGCAGCTGACCATTTCAACCTGCCAAACGCGTGTGTTCATATTAAATAACGGAACTTATAAAAAAAGGGGAAAAACATGTCGTTGTTTGTTTACGCTTGTATAATTCATTTTGTTTTATGTATATAATACAAAGTTTTGCGTTAAAAGAATGTTTGTTATAACACATTTTGCAAGCAATATATGAAAAAAACTTTAAAATTTTTGAAAGGGGGCAAGGTTTGTGGAGTATGTATAAGTTTTGTATATAAGTATTTGGTATTGATATTTTAGTGAAATTAAATAATTTTATGAATTTTTCGGACGTGATTTACCTTTTTGAGATTGATTTTACGAGTTTGTTTTGTAAAAAATTTCTTTTGGATTGTATAAAGGCCTCATTTTTATAAAACGAAACGTTTGGAAACATAAGCAATTTGTATGAAGAATACTGGGAAAATGGTTTAAAACTTGAATCGAAATCGATTTCGATTTATAAAATTATACCCTAATTGTTATACTGTTTACTTTTCGCCCCTCTACCATACACTAGATGGCGCATATCACGCTATGTTGAGTTGGTGGCTCATGTCTTTACTAAAAAATTGCCTTGTATTGTGTAGAAATGACCTATGAAAATACTTCCGTTTAAGTTTAGACAAAAAATTATTATAACACTTTATAAAACGATGTGTTTTATAAAACGAATGGGAAAATTCAAGTTCAAAACCTTTTTCCCAGTATTCTTCATACAAATTGCTTACGTTTCTGAACGCTTCGAAATGGATTGTGCTGCCAGGCGAAAAGATATATATTGGTGGCAATTCTTTAAAAAATAAATTTAAAACGTGGTTTGGAAAGAGGGACAAATTTATATAACACTCGTTGCCTATTGAAAATTGTATTTTTTCTTTCGCTCTGCAAACCACAACCATTGAAAAGTGGTTGTAGAACGGTTCTATCATAGAGAAAATATACATAGAGCGGAAACTCTACTGTCAAAGACCTAACTCAAATGTCAAAAACCTAAGTGGTGAGAATGTATTAGTAAAAAAAAAAAACAATCAAAAACCAAATATAGCCAAACGCTACAGCGCAGGTGGATTTAAATGGTGAACAACAGTTAATGCGATTTATCAAAACAAAAAAAAAGGGATTTTAATTTTAAGAGGAAATGAATTAAGTTTCTTCATTTAGATATTCTTAAACATTAATAAATGACCAACAATTCATTGTTCAAAAGTATTCAATCCCTTTTATGTATATAAATATTACAACATTTATGATTTTATGTGAACAGTGCTTTACTACTGCACCATTTTATAAAACGAAACGGTTTGAAACATAAGACATTTGTATTAATGGTACTGTAGTTTTTTCCAAGGTTGGCTCCCGATTCGAAACGATTGAAAGGTAACCGTAACTATAATTTGGATTATTTTAATGATTTATATTATTTATCTATTTGATACCACATATACCAGATTTAACTTCCAGTACTTTACATAATGTATGCGGAAAACAAATTACACCAGAAAACGCTATATATTTTTTAAAGTTAATCGATATAATATAAAGGGTGATTTAAAGCCCAATAGAACTTGAAATTGAGCGCAGTATGACCGTTCGTTTAACAGTTAACCCTTTCGTAAGTTCTATCGGGCTTAAGAAACAACCTTTAAAAAACATTTATAAAATAGTAATGTATCACTTTAATGTATAAACGTATATTTTCTGTAAAAAAGCTCTAACAAAATGTTACATTGTTTAAAAGAAAATTTCATGTCAAAGTACAATTTTTATGAAAAATAACACAGTGCAACAACCAAAATGCGAATGGGATGAAACCAATTGCAAATGAAATTTGATATTATCCATAACAAACACTTCAACGCTGTCTAACAAGAAAAGATCATTGAAAATTTGATAAAATAATGCTTATTTATTTGTATTATCCTGTATCTTACAGTTTTTGGTGCCAAAAAATGAGTGTATGAAACAATTGAGGAACTTGGTGCGAATATGTCATTAAAAAATCATTTTCTCCATCACCATATGGATTGGTTTGAAAACCAACATTCCACCGAATCTGACGAGCAAGATTAACATTTTCACCAAGTAGCTTTGACCATGGAAACTAGGTACAGACCATGGAAACTAGGTACAGAACATGCAAATTGACAGTTATAGTGATGACGATTAAGCGGATCCAAAATGAGATCCAAAAAAAGTATAATTAGATATAATACTTTTAAATAAAAAAGTTGTTTTGTAATAAAAAAAATAATTGTCCAATAAATTTTTAATTTTCCAATAAAAAATTAAATTTGTTGCCATTTTTGTAATAAGGGCCTCATTTTATAAAACGAAGCGATCAGAAACGTAAGCAATTTGTATAAAGAATACTGGGAAAAAGGTTTGAAACTTGACTTTTTTCCATACAAAATTTGTTTAACGTCTGTCGTTTCGTTTTACAAAATTAGACCCATAGAATTTTATTTTAACGTTTGTCGTTTCGTTTTACAAAATGAGGCCCTAAGTATTAACGTACTGAGAATAATTAAATTTACTTCGTAATATCATCAGAAATATGGTTTACAATGACGCCAACATCTAAAATTGATTTTTCAGTCTAAAAAAAGGAAATACACCGATTTTAATACGAAAAAATGTAAAAATACATATCAAAAATAAATTCCTCGACCCAAAAAACAGTAAGATACCACAACTATCTAGGATAATAAATATAAATAAGCATTATTTTATCAAATTTATAATAATTTTTTCTGCGTGTAAAAAAAATCTCGCACTAACCTAAAAAAAACCTTGAAGGTTTTGTTATGGATAATGTCAACTTTCATTTGCAGTTGGTCTCATCCCGTTCGCATTCGGAAAGTTTAATTTTGTATCACTGTGTAACCAAACTTTATGTTCGACCCATGGTTTAAATATTATTAGGGAGTGTTCACATTACAGTCAGGATAAATGTATTTTGAATTTTGTACATTATCACAAGTTTATTTTAAGTCCTCATTTTATAAAACGAAATTACAAAATTAGGGCCTTATTTTAACGTTTGTCGTTTTGTTTTATAAAATTAGACCCAAATGCAGATTTTTTTGTTTTCTTGAAACAGCTTTACTCGTTTTTCCGATGATAAAAATAGGTCAGAAAGTATGGTCGGTCGCCTTAGGCGCGAATCCAGGGGAGTGAAATATATAAAAATGGAAGAAAGAAAAATGTAAAATAAATTTAACTTTATTTTCCCCCCAATTGGTTGACCAGGAGCCGTGCCTGAGTACCCTACTCTAAGTAAATGAGCAATAATATTTTTCTTTTAAAATTTCAATAATTTTTATTTTCGGAAGGGAGCCTTATATGGGAGCTATGACTAATTAGTCATACTATTAGGAGACATGACTTCTGTATATATAAAACTTATTTGGAGCGAAGTTTGTGTAAATGCCTATAAGTATAAATTAAACATTTAGGACCGATAAAGTCCAATTTCTGGAGGATAATTGTATGGGTGCTAGGTGAAATAATTTACCGATTTCAGCCAGTTTCAATAGGCTTTGTCTTCGAGCCGAAAAATGTATGCACTAGGGAATTAAATTAATCGGGTTTCTGATTTAATCGGTTAATCGAGCAAATAATTAATCGGGGTTTAGATTTAATCGGTTAATTTTGAATTATTCGATTAACTGAGTAATTTCTATTTTAATCTTAAATTGAGAATAAAACAACGTATTTTGCGTACCTATTTAAGAATTTTATTAATAAAAAGAACAAAAACATAAAAAAAGCTAATAAAACATAACAAGTCAACAAAACCAAATAAGTAATAGCAAAACAAAAATATGGTATCTGAGACCTTTTTTATGCACATGTGAGTTTTTTTACGATTTTAGGGAGATCTTCTGAAATAAGCTTTTTAAAAAAGAATATAATTGAAATGTTTTCCTTTTAAACGATTTTTTTTCATTAGTTTTAATAAAACTTGACTTGGAAAGAACTCTCTCACTGATTAGATGTTGGAGAAATCAAAAGTAAGGCATGATAAAGAATATCCAATTTCTCATATAAAATCTTCATATATATATTAGGAGTGGTTTTTGTATTTTTATACCCTTCACCTTCGTGAGAAGGGTATATATAAATTTGTCATTCCGTTTGTAATTTCCATAATATAATTTTCCGACCCTATAAAGTATATATATTCTGGATCCTTATAGATAGCGGAGTCGATTAAGCCATGTCTGTCTGTCTGTCTGTCTGTCTGTCTGTCTGTCTGTCTGTCTGTCCGTCTGTCTGTCTGTTGAAATCAATTTTCTGACGACCCCAGTTATCTTCGGGATCCAAATCTTCAATAATTCTGTCAGACATGCTTTCGAGAATTTTGCTATTTAAAATCAGCAAAATCCGTCCATAAATAACGGAGATATGAGCAAAAATCCGAGACAACCTCTGAAAATTTCATCATAAAAAGACAATTTATTGCATGCTTTGACAAAAAAAACCACAAAGCGTTTGTGTGAATGTGTGTTGGTTATTTCTTTGCGTATTTTGTTTTTGTTTTTATACCCTTCACCATGAGAGGCAAGGGTATATATAAAGAGAGAGTTGTTTATAATGAGTTTTCATATGAGCATCTCTATTATACGTAAACACCACACACACCCAACAACAACATTCTACAACAATGGTGCGCAGCCCATAGCACAATCAAGGCGAATTCATATAAGGTGTACTCGTTAGCCCAGCTGATTATCAGCTTTTTCATCTCAATTGTCAAATTTTGTGTTAATATTGGTGCGTGTTTTTGATGCGTCCACTTTTTTCCTATTGTTTTCTATTCAATTTCTTCTGTTTCTAAACGCGTTTGAACTTTCATCGAACATTTTAACATCCTCCACATGAAATAAAGCAATAAATATAAAACTTACACTGGTTTGTTGTTAAATTCCAGTTTAATATTGAATTCGCCGCACTTGTATTTTTTGACAGATGGGATGAAAAGCAAAAACAAAAATGTATGTTGTTTTTGTATTGTTGTATTTGTTGTAGGGACGAGTACACCTTATATGAATTCGCCTTGAGCACAATCAAGGCGAATTCATAGAAGGTGACGACAGAACTACAACAAATACAACATGTACAAAAACAACAGGTACTTTGTTTTTGTAAAAAGATAAGTGAACTGTCAAAGTTGCCTGTTGTTGTTTTTGCTTTTGGGTTTGTTGTATTTTTCGCCACAACAACCACAAGTGAAATGACAGTTCACTTGTCTAAACAACTGAATATAAAAAATAATCAGCTGTTCTTGTGATGCCACCTTCTATAAATTCGCCTTGAGCACAATTGTGCAAAATCAAATCACACATATTCTTATGCTCTTACAATTTAGTAGTGGTTGTCCACTCAACGAGGCAACTACAAAAGCGCATGAGTATGGGTGTATGACTTTGTCTTTATTTTTTCAGTTTTTGTATTTGTTTGTTTGTAGGTGCACTGAACAAAATAAAGAATTGAATGTGTTGGTGAGAGAATTTACTTTTGCGCACCTCTGTTCTACAATGTGGAATGAATAAGAATTATAAATCAAATACACGCATGCATAATTTCGTTTATTTTAATTTTTGTTGTTATTTTTTCAACATACAATTGTGCAAAATAATTCTTGTGTTTATTTGGTTAGTTGTCAGTGAGCACTGAACGCACAAAGTATACAGAGGTGTCAAATTTGACGTTTCAAAAACTCAAAATCAGATGAAAGGGCAGTTCTCTTAAAAAAGGATAGCAAATATTTTGTACTACAATATCAGTGATGTGTTAAAGCAAAACGCTATATACAACGCGAATATGGTAGACAAAGTAATGTAATCAAAACAAACAAATAACCAAAACAAAACAATGAAAAAGGCAGTTTATAAAGAAAGAGACGAATAGAAAACGAGATTATTGTCTGTCTCGTGACACCTCTGTATACTCTGTGCTGAACGTGTGAATATGATTGTCGGATGTTTTGATATGATTTTTTGATATAATATTATGATTTTTTCTTGTTGTTGTTGAAATAAGAAGAGTTTTGCATGGGTAAAGGCAATGTACGTAAATATGTATACTTAGGTGAAGGGTATATAAGATTCGGCACAGTCAGTGAGTTGATCATAGGCGCTGTTAGAGTTAACATCAACTGTCTTGTACGTGTATACTTGTACATTATAAAGTGTGTGTGTGTATTTCTGCGAATTGATATACGTGTATAAAGACAATGAGTGACTAATTCTGTTGTTGTTGCACATTCTAAATAATCAAAAGTATCCGGTTTATTTAAAGGAAATAAACACCGTTTTTAAAAGGTAAAAACGTAACATTATGTTAGAAAAAATGAGAAAATATGTCATTACTTTAATATCAATAAAAGTTTTTACAAGTAATACCTTAAATCAGAGTACGGAAACAAACGAAACGTTTGCTTTCGTTTTGTTCTTTGCATTGATTAAAACAAAAACCAAACATGAACAATGAGAGTGACTGTACCATTTTGTTTTGTATTGTTTTTGCTTATAAACGCAAAATGTACACTAATATAAACGTACGTAGCTAGAAAAGAAAATAGTAAGAACAATATTAAAACGTTATGAAAAAAACGTTTAAGAAACGTTTGGTAATTGATTTACACATTATAATAGAGAACAGAGTAGCGAAAAAATACGTTTCGCTATCTGTTTTGTACACAAATGTACGATTGTAACGGTAAATTAAAATTAAGATGAGTGAAAAGCAAATTGTTTCGTTTTCACTCTTTGTCACTTGAAAAGTTTTGGTTTTGCTCATGTACAATTCAATTTAAAAATCTTGATTTGTTTTGTACATTTTGCAAACGTTTGCAAAGTGGTTTGTTTGTTTTCGTACTCTGCCTTAAATTACACATTGATATTAGATTGCACAGCAAAGGCAAATGACCAGAAAGTAAGCAGTTACATAACAGATAATGAATAACTCATTCTATGACTATTTCTAAGTAATGCAGACGTTATTGAAAAGTAAGTAATTGAGTAATATCGAGTCGTTACCAAGTTTTTGCTGGTTAGCTCCTTTGTACACTATTTTTTCTATTTGATTTCTCAGCACTCGTACAAATATGTATATTCTGACAGATTATATTGTATTTTTATACCCTTCACCTTCGTGAGAATGGTATATATAAGTTTGTTATTCCGTTTGTAATTTCCACAATATAATCTTCCGACCCCATAAAGTGTATATATTCTGGATTCTTATAGATGCGGAGTCGATTTAGACATGTCCGTCTGTCTGTCTGTCCGGCAGTCTGTTAAAATCAATTTTCTGAAGACCCCAGATATCTTCAGGATCCAAATCTTCAATAATTCTGTCAGACATGCTTTCGAGAAGTTTTCTACTTAAAACTGCAAAATCCGTCCATAAATAACGGAGATATGAGCAAAAATCCGAGACAACCTCTATTTTTGGCCTATTTTTGATCTATATCTCGATTATTAAGCCATAAATATAGACAATATGGATATCTAATGATAGATATTTCAAAGTCCATTGCAACGATGTGTATAAGGTTATAGCAAGTTGGATGTACAATGGGTCAAAATCGGGAAAAATATTTTTTAACCCGATTTTTTTTTCACAAAAAACATTTTTTATCATAAATTATTTTCACTAATAATTTAAAAAAAATTTTTTTTTTTAAATTAAAAAAATTTTAAAGAACTTTCAAAAACTATGTTGAAAAAAAAACAAATATGAATTTTATTTTTAAGTAAAATTTGGTGAAGGGTATATAAGATTCGGCACAGCCGAATATAGCTCTCTTACTTGTTTAAGGTGAGCTTATAAAGCGTGGCCGGATTTTATGTGAATGCTTTAGTATAACTATATTTGCCTTTACTTACAATATATACCAACCATTAATATTTTTAAAGCCCGAAATGAAAGAGTGATTTTTATATTTTATATACAATATATTTTGTTTTTTTTTATTCTTTCTAGATTTGTTCACAATTTTTAATAAACATTTATCATTTTTTTTACCATTTATTTGTTTGTTTTTTATTATTTAACGAATTCTTTTGTTTTTTTATTGATTTTATTTTATTTATTTTACTCACTTTTTATATAATTTATGTACTTCTTTGTCAACAATATAAACATTTTATTATTTCTTTTTTTTAAGATTTTGTTTTATATAATTTTTGTTTTTGTTTGCGTGAAAGTGACATTTATTTAAAACTCTGTCTGCTGTTTGAAAGTGAGTGAAAAAGTTCCACTAGGGTGAGACAGTTGTGTGTATTGAGTGATGGATTTATAAAAATTTTGGGGTTTTCTTTTAAATACTTTTTTACATGTTAATTTAACATTTAGTCAGTGTTTTTTTTTTATCGATTGATTAAAAAATATTTTTAAAAATTTGTTTGTTTGTTTTGTTCTTTTTGATGAAAATTGTGAAAAATGTTTATGAAATTTGTTGCTTAAAGGATTTTCTGTTTTTTTATTTTTAATTCTAGAGAATCCTTGATTGTTGGCTACTTTGGTTTCTGTTTTTATTTGTTGTTTGCTTTTATATTCTATCAACTAATTTGATTTATATATTTTTTTAATTTAAATTGTTATTGCATTATTATTATCTTTTTTTAAATGGTCATTTTAAATTTTATTTTATTTTTTTACTTATTAAGTTAATTACTTTTTAACATTTTATCAATGACTTTTTACGTTTTATTTTTTTTTTTTAATATATTTTAATTGGATTTTAAATACATGACCATCGTTACGCTTTTTAATATATTTGTATTTTTTCATTTTTTTAAAATAATTTTTTACATTTATAGAAATACGTATCCTAAGTTTTTTTACTATTTACAAAAGTTTCATTCTTTATTGATTTTTCATTCACTGTTGTTTAAAGAAAAGCCCTTCAGTTTAGCTTTACATTTGTTTTATTTTATTTAATGAAGACATTTTTTTTTCAAATTTAACATCAATTAAAAGCTTTCAAAATATTAATTTTGAATGAATTGTAATGATTTTAACACTAAGTTGTGTGTGCTTTTTAAAAGCATTTTATAGAAAGGTGTATGCAAAAAGTAACTGAAGGTTTAATTTAATAAGACCTTTAAATGATGCCTCTAACTCAGCCTTGGTCAGTTTTGAAGTGTATATTTATTTGAAATATGTTTTAAGAACTATGAAAATTAATGTAGAGCTTTCCTTCTGAAGAGCTTTTTTCTGTATTTTTCTGTTTCGTTTAAAATTCATTAGTAAATTATTGATTCATCTATTTTTGCCATTTTTGTTTAACTAAAAAGGTTTTAAAAGATAAACTTATATTTATTTAAACAGATATGTTTTTGTAGTTTGTAGAAATTTTTGTCACGAGTAAAAAACTAAACAAACTAAATTTATAATTTAAATAATATTTAAATTATTTTTAATATTAACTATTTTTATATTTTATTTGTTTTTCTTTTAATACAACCCACTTAAATTTAAATAAAATGATGTCAAGGTTTTAGTATTTTTTTTCTTTAGATTTATTAGTTTATTTAATAAGAAAATGTATTTCACACATTAATTTAATTTGTTATAAAATTGGTCAAACTGAAAATGACTAGTATGAGAGTATTTATGCATTCTGTCCGACATATTATTGTACTACTTGCACTTTGATGATATTGAATGCAATACTTCATTGCTTTGATATCAATTAGTTATATGTAAAGGCTTTAACAAGTCATTGATTGTAAGGACTTGCAGAAGTCGTTATCTGTAAACACTTAATATCAGTTTAATTACTATTGTCCGATAAGGGATTAGGTGGCGACTGGTTCTCCACTTGAATTGTGAATTAATCAGTTAATAACGCCATATGCTCTTCAAGTTCCATAGAGCTACATCCTGCACAACGTACCTCTGCCAATAATGCAAAACATGGTGGATTTATAGTTGACTGAAAGAATAAAAGGCCGAACCCATAGAATAAAAGGCATTCGGGTTGGTTCAGTAATAGGACCAGCTCTGTATGAATCTAACTGAGTAATGTATTAAGATCTTCGTAGCCTCAACTGACGTGACTGACCCAAATGTTGGAAATGTATTTATATTTATAGGTGGAAGTAAAATGGTTGAACACTACATATGTATAACTAGAACAATGGTGCGCAGCCCATATCACAATTGTGCAAAATCAAATCACACGTATTCTTATGCTCTTACAATTGAGTAGTCGTTGTCCACTCAACGAGATAACTACAAAAGCGCATGAGCATGGGTGTATGACTTTTTCTTTATTTTTTCAGTTTTTGTATTTGTTTGTTTGTAGGTGCACTGAACAAAATAATGAATTGAATGTGTTGGTAAGAGTTGCAAGGTATTGGTGAGATAATTTACTTTTGCGCACCTCTGAACTAGAATAACATTTTAAAGATAATTTACCTGCCTGATAAGCTGCCTGAAGAATATGTAAGTCTTCAACCTGATAGTAAATCCTCTCACTAAAAGTCCACATGAGAGATTTGTTGACTAATTGGTTGCTTGTCATCAGACCTATTCTTTGTGTTCATTAATTAAGTAAAATAAGTAACATATTACATCTGTAGTAAATCTGTTTACTCTCTCTCTCTCTGACAAATCTACGATATGAATTGTGTTAAGAAGATTTAAAGAGGTATTTAAGGGATTCCGATGAAAATTGTTTCCACTTCTTTAATTAATATCTTTATTTCTTCTGGGCTTGATCATATTCGGTAGACACATACTCTTTGAGAGTCATATGGACATTAAAGTTTCTATATTTTTTTATTAAAAAAAAACTCACGATTTAAATTTTTTGATCCAGGAATAAATTGAGATATTGTGTAAATAATATTCGTATCTTATGAAGCCGTAGTTAGAGTTGTGTAGTTCATGAATGACCTAGTTCACATTCATTTTGTCATCTTCACTAAACCACCCCAGCAGTTCTAGGAGACAGTCCCGAACTAGTGATTTTACCCATCATTTAGGGTGGGAACTAGTTACTTCAATAGCTAAGTGACTAGTTATTTTAACACGTGCATGTCCTAAGCAGGGGGTCGATTGACCGTTTATGACTACAATGAGACTGTATAATAACTGGTCCAAAGTAGTCAACGCATTGGATTCACATACTGGTTAAATAGCATCAGTTATCTTACTAGCTACCTAACTGGTAACTTGATTAGCTAAATAACTAGTTATTTTAACATAGTCAGCTAAAAAGGCATATCATAGACAGTCCAATAAACGGTTGCTTGTAAATAAACCTTTCTTCGACAACTCTCCAATAGATTGCTTCTGGTGGGTAAAATAACTACTTTCTAAAGTGCAGTACAATATAAAAATTTAAAGTGACTTCACTATAGGTTACCAAGAGACACTAAGTGACTTTGACTTCATGATATGTTACATGGAATATCAGTATACCTATAAAAACATTTTGAACGAATTACTCTCAAAACGTTTAAAGCGACTACACTCCAGATTACTTAGGGACACTTAAGTGACAATTGTCTTCATGCTAGATTACCTCGGATGTAAAAAGTAACCAATTGTCTTCTCTCTGCACTACAAAGAGCACATACGTGTCAAATGACCGAAATATATATATTGGAGTCATCCAAATAATAAGACATTTGTGACGATTACTGTCTATAAGGGATACATTGACTACTTGCTTAACTGTTGGGACATGCTTCAATTTACTAGTCAATGCTGTAAAATTCCTTCGCTTGTACTTTATATCATACTAAATTGACCCGGTGCGCTTCGCTACCCCTGTCGATGTAAAAATCGGTTCAGCAGTTTAGTAATTATTGGAAGCCTGTTGACGCTTCCAAGTAAGGATCTATCTACGTTCCAAATTTCAATAAAATCGGTTCAGCCGTTTAGGCGTGATGCTCAAACAAACAAACAAATAAACAAACAAACTTACAAAGACATTTATATATTTATATAGATTAATATTGAAAAGTATTGTGCCCACGAAATTAAAACAAGGTGGTCATTCTACAACGTACTGAACTAATGAGCTAAAAGAACGACTTAGTTCATTTGAGTGAGCTGAGCTGAAAAGAGCGGACACTGATCTAATAAACACAACTCTAGCCGTACTTCACTTTAAATCAGTGTTGCGCTAATAGAGGGATTTAATTTGTGTGCATGTGTGTAAAAAATAAAATATCCGCAACAACATCAAGCAACTGAATGAAATATTTGTATTTTTACGCTCTATTGTTTACATTCGGGTTGTGTACCTGTAAATTTACGAAAATCTTCGTAACCTGAACAATATGAACGCGCACCACTGCTTTAAATTATATCATAAAAAAATCTTATTTGAATTAAATATATCCAAATGCAATTTTTAGTTTAATTTTTGGAAACTTTATGCATCAAAGTGATAAAATATCAAATCATGGACATATTTCGTTATGTGGGTGGAACCTGTGATTCTCAGTCAAACATTCTACATTAAGTTGGATGTTGAACAAATATTTTATGGGCGTAACAAACGTCAGCTTAAACGTATAATACCCACACCACTATGCACAGTGGGGGATCTGAAAAAAAAGTGGAAATAAATCTGTAACTTCTAAACGAATAGCTCGATTTTAATAATATAGATGGCTATAGAGGAGGTGTTGATAAGTTTAAGTTTTGAATTTGGGCTTAAACAACCAAGGGGGGGCCGAGCCACAATGCCCCAAAGTGGGGCACCTCGGGTATATCAAAAATTAAAAATGATGCCAAATTTTTGCTTGCGATCCGATTTGAAAGATTTTTATATATATGGAATGTACTAGACGAGATCTACAAAAAACATTGCTTTAGCCATATATTATCTCTTATAGTTTACGAGTTATTCGCATTTGAAAAGTAAATTTTTTTTTTTTTTGCCTACCTTGGTCTGCTATTTTGCTAATAACGGATCCAATTCTTTCCCGAAGTGATTTTTGAATCTATTGAAGGCACCAAGCTCGGGGCTATCCCTTTGCACAATATTAAAGAACATATTGGGACATATAAAAGCAAGAAACATCAAATAATTCTACATTTGAACAAGTCCTGGTTAAAACAAGTTTGGTTATTTGAGAAGATAAAAACGTGTGCATTTTATAGTATTTATACCAAATTGATCTTAAATTCATATGCAAACTGCTAATTATTTTAATTGAATCTACTATAACCTGTTCAATCTAAAATAAGTACGAACTTGAATCGTAATACCTTTTCATAATAACAGCGATATCGCCGTGTTGATTCTAGTTTATATTTCACATTAATTAATCTTTAAAATTTGTTAATTTTTAGGACTGTTGAATTTCAAGCAAATAATTTTTTTTTTTATAAATAATAATCCTAGTGTTATAAGAACCTTTGTCATTTTCTAAATTTGACCAATTTTAGACAGAAACTCAAAAACTATTTTATAAACTAAATAAATTAATTAATTACATACATACATATATGACAACTTTAAAACAAAAACAAACAAAAAATGTGAATTATTTGATCTTCTCCTTGAATGTCAATAGTAATTTTTAGTACGAGGTTTTTGATGAAATTGAGTGAATAGTGACTATATTCGCTGAATGCCAATACAGTGAGACGTGTTTAGTTATTCACGGATTTGGTAATATCTCCTAAAGTATACAAACATACTGACTTACTGAACTATTCATCGTTTTTTTGTATCTATAATTTATTTTGTGTTTGTTTTTTGAATTTCATTTCTTTGTTTTTTTCTTTTTTTTTTGTTTAAAACCCTGTATTTCTTTATAATTACAATTGAATTAACACACTTTAACTTTGTTTAATTTGTTCAAACAAATTGTTTTGCTATAAACAAATAATTTCGTAAATCTGTATTTTTTTTTTAAACATTAACCTTGCAACTTGCTGCGTATTCATTTCTTGTTCATTTTGTTATTATTATCACTAATAATTCTTAAATATAAAGATTTTTTTTTATTTCTTTTTTTTTTTTGTTTTGTTTTTTATTAGTTTTAAATGAAAACCTTGAAAATTTCATTGAAAAATTAAGCTTTATTAAAAAAAAGAAAGTATTTAAGTAATTTATAGGAAACCAAAGGAAATCAAATCAAAGTATGTAGAAAGAAAACAGAAGTAAATAAAACAATTTAAAAATTCAGTTAAATTTTAATTTAATAAAAAATGGTGCTATGTAGAATTGTATACAAAAGTTTATTATTGTTGATAAAATTGACGGTTTTCTTTCGTATGAGCGTTTTTCGAGCGTGTTTGTTTTAGTGATCTTCTTTTTAATGAAAAAAAGAGTTTCGTTCTCTTATAATGTAGTGCATGAAACCAATCGTAACATATTTGGATTTCGTATTTCTATTCATATTTGTTTGATTTGAATTTTGTTTGTGAGTGCAAGATGTGATATATATAGACTAGAGTGCTCCAACAAAATAAAATGTAGAATTTTGATTGTCCCCCCCTAGTGGAGTTTTCCATGTATTGTAGAAATCCGTTGAGCAAAATATTAGGATGGTAGGATGTCCTTAACTGGTGGCGCAACTACTCTGAAGTTTTGAGGTGCATTTACAAGAGAAAAAAAATGCAATTTTTCCAGTTTTTATAAAAAATTTACCATTACACAATTACTTTTGCAATTTAATTTTAAAGAATCAAAATGTTTACGTAATTATCGTTCTAATGAGATATAAAAGCCAAAAATTGGTTTTAAAATTACACTGTTCAACAAATTGAGACTTTTTGATTGGAACAGAATAGCGATTATATAATTCTGAAAGGGCATGTTGAGTAAATCATTGTTGTGGAATAAACCTATAGTTTAGCTGGTCTGAGTTTATGTTTACAGTGGGTCAAAGTTTTAATTTTTTGATCGATTGAAAAAATGTTGTAAGTTAATGTCTGAGAGAAGTCTTATTGTCAGAGGTATATTATGGAATTTTAAGGGGATAATTTCTGTGGAAGATCTTAACCCTCTAGCTCCTATATTTAGGGGTCAATTTGACCCATATTTCGAAAAAATCAAAAAAGTCCTTTTAAAAAGCACATTTAAGGATTAAAATATTCTACAAAAATGTTTACCGAAAAATTTCAGTGGGGGCCAATAAAGATACCAAAGCTTTTACTAAAACTCTTTATGCTTAATTATCAAAATTACACTCTACCTTGGGTTTAATTTTTTTTTTTTTTAAATCGCCAATATTCCATTTAAGATCCGAATGACCTAAAAGTTGAGAAGATCTACAAAAAACATACATTCATATGTAAGTTATCTATTTCAGTTCAAGACATATTTAGTTTTATTTTTTTTTCTTTTTTTTTTTTTTGAATGGCGGGTCTACGGAAGGTCGATTTTCTTTTAAATATCAACTATATTTTTGATGAAATTCCGAATAAAATAAAAAGAACTTGCTGAAAGTTATCTAGTCCCCATAAAAAGTTACACGCATCCAAAGTTGGAATCATGTAAAAATAACGGTTAAGGTTTTCCGATTTTAGTAAAACTTTCAGATTATATTTGTTATTCTCTAAAATCGCAGATATGGAAAAACTATAGGAGGTATTGTTATAGTTTTTTAATATTTTTCCCCTATTATATTCTCAATAAATTCCAATGTGATGATCAAAAAATTCTGAAATTTGTTTAACAAAATTTTATAAAAATTTGAAAATGGAGTTTTGAAACTGCCGTAAATTAAATATTTTTGGTCATACCTGCGAAAAGGTTAACGGTTTTTTTTAATAACTTTAACATTTTTTAAGCAATTTTTGTCTTTTATATCTCATTAGAAAAAATATTACTTACATATTTTGATTCCTGCCACCAGTTAACGTTATCGTATCATCCTAATATTTTACACAACGTGTTTCTACAATACATAGAATAATCCTAGTGGAATGACGGCCTGTACCTTGAAATTTTTGTTCGTCCATACAATCTTGGAGCACTCTAATATAGACCCTATGTAAGTAATTCGCATTTTGTTGAGAATTAGTTTGTTTTTTTATTTATTAAGTACTGTAAAGATTTTTGTTATGGCGTATTATTGTCTAAAAAAAATTGCTCCATTCTTTGGAAATTTTATGGAAAAATACCAAAACATTTTAATTTAAGGTCTAGTTTTGTAATTTAAATCGAAAAACGGTTGAAATTTGTTCATACAATTTAAAAATCTAGATTTGTTAATGGAATAAAGAATATGAAAATATAGCCATTCCCTGATTGAACTTAAAAAATCTGTCTCTCTATAGATTTTAATCGAGATTAGTATTATTAGAATTCTCCAATTCATCTTTTATGTGTTCGGATAGCTTCAGAAATATCTGGATAGAAGGGGCATTTCCAGTGTTTAATGTTTAGTGCAACAGGTAGGTTTTGTCGTTTTGTTGTTTCCAACATATTAGCAACGAACATGGATTCAAGAACGCTACAGAATAGAAGCCTTGAACAGTTTAAAACCGGCAAATTGGAACATAATTTCATTATACTTTGCACTCGACATTTATAACGAGACATAAATCCCCAACACGTTTATAATAAGGACTATTTCAAGAAATTGCAAACAATGATCATTATGAGTAGTAACTTTGTTTTTAGTTAAACAAACTAAAATGAAAAATCTACGGTTAACCGTTCAATGGAATTTTTAATACTTAAGAGCAAGAAAAAATATATTTTTAGATTTCAGGCCAATTTTCTCATGATAACAACTAACGAAAGCTGCTAATATATATTACAGTGGTCCTTATAGTGGAAAACACCATATGTTATCATTGAGTTTGAAGCATGACAACAGATTTCTACCTTTTTTGGTATTTTTTTAATTATTGTGTTTGCATATCCCAGTCATTTTGGGTGACTGTTACAAACTAGTGATTTAACCTATCATTTGTAATCACCAGTAGTTACAGAATTAGCTATTTTAACATTTGCGTGTCCTAGACCAAATTCAAGTTACCCAACCTAGATTATAAAGACATTGTGTGTTAATTGGGCCAATGTAGTTAGTGCTTAGGAATTCATGTATCAGTTACATAGAGTCACTTACCTTACCAGTTACATAACTGGTTACTAAACAAGTTATATAAATAGTTATTTTAACATTACGTGTCCTAGACAGATGCTAAGTCACCCCTAATTGTCAGTCTATAAGTAAGTTCCTAGTTCTTAATCCAACCAGATATCATATACAAAGAGGTAGTCAAATTGTCTGTTCTTAGTAGTTGACTAATTCGCAGGCCACTTTAGTATTACTTACATAGATACAGTCAATTACGATTGACCACCGACTCTTTATTAAGTAAACTAACTAGTCCTTAAACGTTAATATAAAATTATTTCCAAAGTCATTTTTAAGATACACTATTATGGAAATTGACTTGGTGTTCAATAGATAAGCTAGTTCTTAAATATAAATAAAATAAGACTTTCGAAAAGACTACAGTTTAGTCTTACAAGTAATCTGTACTCTGAAGATTACTTCTGGTGGTTAAAGTGAATATTATCTAGATTACTTAGAGACACTAAAGTGACAGTTGACTTCGATCTAGATTACCTGTGATGTATAAAGTATGTATTTGACTTATATTTGCATTACCACAAGCACATATAAATGTTATATGACCGAAAATATATTAATTGAAGTCAGACAATTAATTAGAAATTAGTGAAAATTACTGACTAAAAGGATGTATCATGGACAAGTTCAAACTATAGTTTAAGTGAACTTCATACAACTTGTAGGACAGATTGTGATTTTGACATATGTTTAACTAATTGTATTTTTATCACAGGATGTCTGTGGAGAAATTTAAAAAAACTGCGATTTTATTAAAACTTCCAAAGTTTATAGAAGAGTTACAGACGAATATCCCAATATTGGGCACCACAGGTATATGCAAAAACGACTCCAATTTTCTGTTTTTGATCCCATCCTACATATTGTACTTTATATAGAATCTACTAAGGTCTACAAAATACCTAGTTACACCTAAATATTATCGCTTATAGTTTACGAGATATTCACGTTTTAAAATTAAAATAATTTATTTTTTTGACCTTATAAATTTATTGTTAATCTAAAAAGATGTATTTCGAAAAATTCTGGAAAAATTTGATTCCGGTATTAGTAAAAAAAATCAGAATAGTGTATAAAAATATTGTTACGAATGTGCAATAGCGATTTGAATTTAACGGTCTGTAACGACTGCCTGCAACATTCATCATGTTTATAAACACCTTCATCAGTAGCATGCGGTAATGTTATCAGCGTAAACACTTAAACATTTAGTGTTGATAACATTAACATCGAATGCTCTAGAATTCGAATGTACTAGTTTGTCCGTTGAGATCATTGTAGAAGATTCACGATAGATGGCGTGTGTATATAGTGGCAGAGGTGGCAGTCGTGAGTTGAGTTGATCATTGTCGCTGTTAGAGTTAACATCAACACTCTTGTACGTGTATACTTGCACATTTTAGAGTGTGTGTGTGTATTTCTGCGAATTGATATACGTGTATAGAGACACTGAGTGAATATTTGAACTGTTGTTGTGTACATTTAAAGAAATAAAGAGTTGTTACAATTTTAAACTACTGAAACTGTTTTTTATTTGCAAGTATCCGGTTTATTTAAAGGAAATGAACCCCGTTTTTAAAAGATAAAAACGTAACAATATTAAAATTTGAATACCTGAATTTTTAGATATAATCTATAGGTGTAACTAGGAGACCACACGCACCAATTATTTATAAGGTCCAAATATAAAACTCGACTGTACCTTTTCTATAGCCGTGGGAAATTTTAATAAAATCGGTCTATCGGTTTCCACATTAGTTTTATTTTATTTCGCCTAGTATAATTCACATTACTCTAGTTAACTAAGGTTAACTGGATTTTTTTTTTTAATTGTTCATCGTATTTTGTTACAAAAATCCCTTCTTATAATATGTTTTCTTCGTACAAGGGCCAGATGTCAAATGTCTGTCATTTGTAAGTGTTAGTTTTTAAAAACTTAAATAATTAATTCAATTTAATTAATGTTTTTGTTCTGTAATTGGGTTGTAATCTGTAGTGTATATTATGAGAAAGACTAAGGGAATACTAAGTAAAATATTTAAAACTTTAGAAATAACTTTCTACAAAATATTTAAATTTAAATATAAGAATATGAATAAAGTACACATAAATTAACATAAAATAAATTACATAACAAGGAGCGTTTTCACATTAAATAACTAGAAAAAAAAACTACAGATAAAAATATGTTTGAATATCTTAAGTAAATCATTCATATTTTTCTATAAAATAATTTTAGTAATTATCTTGTAGTATTATATTTTGTTTAAATAGTTTTTGCTAGGCCATGGGGTATAACATTTTTAAATATACTAGCAGGATGTTTCATTTAAACATTAACCGATCTTTTTCTGTTTCTAAAAAAAAAAACTTGAAATAATTTAGTTTTAAACAAAACCTGCATCATTTTCCCCACTTTAATTGTTCAGATATTGAAGCTAAACGAAGCGATGGTAGTTGAAAATGTTCAACTCGTCCCACTTGAATATATCGAAGGTGGGAATCCTTATCGTGTTTTTCGCCTGAAAATACTGTTCTGCTGAGTTTTAATAAAACTTAACCCTTTTACGACCATAAGACTAATTTTTGAACAATTCTTGAACACAGTACCAATAAAACGGTCAATTTTCAAAGACAGTAAAGAATAAAAGCTGTAACCGAACTTGTTTTAATCTAAACACATTAATAAGAGACATGTTAACGAACTAATTTAAATTAAAATGGAACCCATTATTTTGTTCGTTATTAAGTTAATCAATATGTTTGTGTTGGGACACCGGTGTCCCCGTGGTCGTCAAAGGGTTAATACCATTGTTAACACTTGTATTCTAATATTTATACATTTTCCTGAAACGTTATATGTTTAGCTCAATGATATTAATAACAGCCAATTTTATTCCCAATTTGACCATATTACATGCGGTTTCACCATGGAAGATAAAAATGCATAAGCGGAAAAATTTCAATTATATAATAATAATGGTTGAGAATAGATAAGGAAATGTCAGAAACGATAATGGGTAAACTAAGATTTCTGGCCACATACAAAACATACTTGGGAGTCACCGGATAGTCGCTCTCGAATCTAAAGTTATCATTTTAATAAGAACAATCATTTCATTGGTTAATTAAAGGACCTAAAAACACGAGCAGAGGACAACATAGATAGTGACCATCAAATTAACTTTTTTCATCAACGATCTGCGTAATATCTGCTTGGTTGGATATTTCGTTATCAATTCATTAGAAAGTATTACATCTCTTAACGAATTAGTTAGGCACAGCAGGTAAACACTGTGCTGGATATCGGATCACAATGACCAATCTGGCAATGAACACGTTCGTCGAGCGATGTACTTTCGTGTAAGCAATACTCTACTTAGGATCCCAACTAGAAATGTCATAGAAACTACAGGATCCTGGGTTGAGTCAGAGCTTGTTTGTTCGCTATATATGAACTCAGACAACCAAAACTATTTATATCGCTGTCCAGGAGTACGTCTCAGATCGTACATGATCACAGCAAGTACAGTCATAGGGTAGAGAGAGTATCTGGTTGGGTCATGTAAAGAGTTTTCCAACAAGAGGTGTTATTTTAAATCACCCTATATTTCTTTTATTCTTCGACATTTCACAAGTAGAAACTACGCCATTACTAAAAATGGAACGATACACGCTTCAACAACGCATTGAAATTATTAAAAGTCACTATAAAAATGGTGAAAATCTCGCAGTCACAGTTCGCAAAAATAAAGCATTTTTGGGTCGTCGTAAAGCACCTTGTCGGACCGCAATACAGAAATTGGTATAAAAATGCGAACTATTGGGACAAGTTAGTGATGTAGAGAATAAAACCCGTGCACGTCGCTGAAGAACAACTGAGAATATTGCTTGGTCCTACAAAAAGTTGGTCAAATAATCAAAGGGATCCGTCAAACTGTTTCAAATGTTATTTAACAGTACCAGGAGAACTTGTCCGTTGATAGAAAATCTGGTTCAGGTAGAAGGAATGGTTCACATGATATTTCTAAAGCCAAAAAATAGAAGGCATTTTCAAAAGAGCTCCCAACACATCCGGTAGGAAAGCAGCCCGGTTAGCTCAGTGTTCGGACTATTTGGTTCAAAAACATACAAAGCTCAAAAAGTTCCTGACAGGAACGCTGCTAAAAATTTAGAGGCCAAAAACAGAGCACGAAAATTGAAGTCAAATTTATAAAAAAAAAAATATTCCTGCTGCATAATGGATGACGAAACGTATGTTCTGGCAGATTTTTCGCAGCTTCCGGGTCAAAATTTTGATGTTGCTGATGCTCGAGGGAATGTTGAAGAAAAGTTTAGGACCCAAAAGCAGACAAAATTTCCCAAAAAGTTCTTGGTATAGCAAGCAATATGCAGTTGCGGCAAAAAAGCCAAACATTTGTTACAATGGGCTCTTTAAATACCGAAATTAACATCAAGGAATGTTTACAAAAAAGGATGCTTCCATTCATAAGACTTTTTAATGTGTCCACTTATTTTTGGTCTGATTTGGCACCCTGTCACTATGGAAGCAAAGTATTGAGTGGTAAAAGAACAATAACGTGGTATTTGTACCAAGAAAGGCAAATCCTCCAAACTGCCTGGAGCTAAGGTCAGTGGAAAGATATTGGGTTCTTGTTAAAAGAGAATTGAAGAGCACAAAAAAGGTGTCCTGTTCGAACAAAGTGACAACCTGTTCGAACAAAGTAACAGAAATCACTATAAAAACCATAATGGAAGGGTTTCCGAAAAAGTTTCAAAATTTCATCACTAGTGATTAGAACTATAAAAATATATATATATTTTTTTTTGGAAATTGCAATAATAATTTCAATCAATAAAAAAATCAAAACTGTAAGTTTAGTGGTTTCATTTTTATTAACATATATATATATGTTAAGAATTTTTTGATCTCAGTCCTTAATAGAATAATTTGAAATTAATCTAAGTGGTTTTAACCAAATATTATATATTGTTTACCTTCCTCCTGTCTTCAGGTAGAGGACCATAAACAATTACGTTGTAATTTGAACTGAGAGTAACCGAATCATATAGGAGTTTCTTTTGACCCAATGCATGTACACAGAAATATAATACTAAAACTAAGTCGGCTGTTATTTATGCCAATACTGTAGCTAACTAGTTACAAATAACTTTTACTAATTGGGTAGTAATTACGGAATTCCCCATTACTGCATACATCTCTGATACGTAGAATCTAATTTTATTCTCCAAATCGACATAAAAAATAATAATTTAATAAACTACATACACAAGATTAATAAATAGTAAGTAGTAGTAAATAAATAAATGTAAATACATACTATAAAATTGTTTAAAAAAGTAACTTAACAATAAAATATTCGTTTCAATAACAAGTCCTTAAAAGAATGAAATATTAATAAAGTATTAAAAATTGTATAGGCTCTAATGAACTTAAAATAGTTATAAATCTGCTAACTACAAGTATATACATACTATTAAATATTAAATTGTTTTGCAAATAAAATAATTCAATAGCTAAAGGAATTCATAAAAGAAAGAATACAAAAACATTTATATTTAATCTTCTTCAAATCGTTATATTATTTTCCAATACAACAATCACAATAACACACAAAAAACAAATATTATTGTGAATTAGTTGAATAAAGAAAACGTGCATTCACAATAATGTTAGAAAAAGCATAGATTTGCATACAATTTGAAGTAGATTGATTAAAGGAAATTGGAAGGAAAATTGAACAAAATTTATTAGAATAAGAAATTTGTTTTAAAATTTATTATTAACAGTACCCACCAGTTTTGTTTTCTATTTATTGTTAGTAAATTAATTAATTTATAAATTGTTTTCTGATTACCACTTCAATTGGTTTTAATGTATCTTTTTGACATGTTGTATTTTTGTTTTTGTAGTGATATCAAGAAAAGCATGAATGATATTAATTAGTACGATCATTATACATATGAGAAATAAAGTCCAAAACTCAAGTTTTATTTTTTTGTGGTAATTTTTTTTATAAAAACAATTTTCCAATTTATTTAAAGTTTTAATATTACAAGAAAATAAGTAATTGTATATTTAAACATAAATTATAATTTTAACATAAAACAACACAAAAGAGAACGAAAGAGATAGAAAGCTCACATTTATTTATAGTTTTATATTATTTTTAGTTAAAAAATTATTTACAAACACAATTTGCAACAAAATTCAAAAAACAGCTTTTTAGATTTTAGGTTTTGTTTTCTTTTTTTTTTTTGTTTAGTAAAATGAACAGAAAATACATTTGTTAAATTAAGTACATTTAGTAATGAGACAACAACAAAAAAGATAATTAGAAATCATAAACATAAAGAAAGAAAAGACAACAATTAGAATTTCTTATGCTCAAAATAAACATACAATAATACATATTTTTTTTAAATAATTTTTTTTTGTTTAGATTTTATGTTAAAAACACATTTTGCTGTTTTGTTAAACATGCCTTAAAACTAGATCTCTTTTCTATATACGTTAATGATTTGGTTTTTATTTATTTACTTATTTCAATATAATTTTAAAAACTAATTTTAAATTAAATACGATACTTAAAAAATTACATATGTATTTTATACATATACACACACACACAGAATTGGTCAGATAAGTTGCAATGATCATAGAAAAAATAGGCTTTAGTATAGATATTGGAATTAAAACTGTCAGCTGTTAAAGTGAATTGTCAGAATTCAAAATTGTATTAGTTTTGTTACATAATTTAAAACAATTGAAACAGAATTGGAGTAGAACTGATTCTATTTCTAAATAATTAGAAATAGAACCAGTTCTTCTTCTAAGAAACGAACAGATTGAGAATTTAAAGTTTATTTCTTTGCATTTGTGTGCTGATTTAGCTATTTTCAATATTAAAATTCACATGACTATATCTGATACATTGATAGAACAAGTGAGAATCTACGAAGATCTAGGCACTTCGGATAACCTATTTTAACCAAGTCAATGATAGATGGACATCGCTTAATCGATTCCGCTATCTATAAGGTTCCGGGATATACGTATATACTTTTAGGGTCGTAAATAGGTATTGGAAAAAAAAAACGGAATGAAAAACTTGAAAAACACGTCGGAATATGACAACCGTGTATACGTAGCTTAATACACGGTTGTCATATTCTTACAAAGTTGTCAGAAAATGTTCAATAAATGGTTAACAACCATATGTTTCAACAGAAGTTCTCATGGTTATGTTAACCATTTTCTGAGAATGTTTCTGACAATCTGACTACCATGTATACGTAGCTTTACCAGTTATGCTAAAGTATATAATAATGTTGATATTGACACTGCAATATATATCTGTAAGAGTTCATAAGTAATATTATCTAGCTAGGTCTAAGGTCTGGTTTCTTCTAAGGCATCTGGGACCCTCAAATGAAATCAATTCCCTGACAGGGGTGTTTGGATGATCAAGTATGTTTAACTGGTGTATTTGATTTGCTAGCCTGTTGTAGGAACATTGAGGATATTAATTTTATTGAGCACATGTTACTATTTTAAAGAGTGTTGGCCATAGATAAATACACATAGATCGGAAACTCTGACCTAACTCAGTTGTCAAAAACCTAAGTGATGAGAATGTATTAGTATAAAAACTATATGAAAACAAAAATAACTCTCGTATGAGTGGTTATTTTGAGTAATTTTTTTGTTTGTGTTTTTTTTTTCCTAGTTTCCGTTCTATGTTTATTTCTCTATGGTCTTTATTGCTTTCTGTGAAGCTTTATATAATATTGAAGTTATATGCCGTATAGCCATATTGGTTTAATAAGGCAGATATTACATGGGCCAATAAGCCAGCGCATTTGAACACACTTAAATTTTATTTTTATTACTTTTTTCTGTATTGGTCGCTTCATAGAAGTTAATGCTACCAACTTTTATTTTACATATACCCAGCCATTTCTCCAACTGAAATTGTTCGGATGTTATCTAAAGATTTTTGTGAAGGCTTAAGGTACGTTCACATTGAACAAATATTTGATTAAAAACGTCTAACCAATATATTCAAGACATGTTTATTTGATATTAAATGACTTATATAAGAGAACTTAACGTCGATGTTTTCTAAACTGAAGCTTGTTTATTGAAATAAATATTGTTACAATGGAAAAATAAATAAATATTTCAACAATAATATATGAACATACCTTTTGTCAAAGAACAACATTTCAAACTATTCTGCCAAATAGAAGGTATAACTTGACCTGATTTTTCCATGTGATTGCGTAATATGGAGTTACAAATAAATAGAATATTTCTCAATGCTGTATAAGGCTTGATTTTTAGCATTGTGCCGAAGAAAACTTCAATAAGGTGTTTTTATCCAAAACATGAGATTTGTCTTCCTTAAGGCCAGAGAGAACTAGAATTTTATTTAGTTTGGCAAATATATAAATCGCATCCGAGGATGACCTTCAAGCCTGGATTGGGCAGTGATGGTCCAAACTAGAAAACTTCACTGCTCTCACATGATTATGTACATCACAGCAATTGGTCGTCAAGTCTGAAGACCAATGCATTGAAAGGATAAGTTCAAGGAAGAGAAAAATCGGAAATATATAATTAAAGACAGATACTCCATAGCGCTATTCACTCTGGAAAATATAACCAAGAATATCAAAAATAGATCACATTAGATATTAGGCTGTAGCAGACGAGTACCTTAAGTATTAGGATTTCATATCCCGAGCTTTTTCAACTGCAGCTTAAGAGAGCTAAAATATAAACAGCTCTGAGAGTGAGTAGCAAATCGAAAACATGGAGAAATTTCCTCGTGAAGTCCTGGTCTAGTTCCATCGTCATCCACAAGACCGGCCCTTGCACAAGGTGCTAAGAACAATCTGCTGGGATGATTCACCAGATATACTCCGTATTACGTGCTTAGATGTTTTCTCAAAGGATTTTCTTCTAAATGCATCTGTAAGTAGTGTATGAGCCTAAAGCCCATCCCGGCCGGAGAAATTCTCACGATACCTACTGAAAATATCTAAAGCTTCAGAATCCTAGCATTCCAATGAATAACTGATATGAAAATAGAATCGAAAATCGTGCAGACACTCAAAGGTGAGGAGCACAGTATAAAAATGTCTGCAGTTTTTAAAACTGTATTGTAGTTGTAGTTCAACTACGACCTCGTTGTCACAATCAAACCCTATACTAAATGTAAAGTCCAAATATTTGAAAAATACAACGGTTTAAGTATTCCTAATTAAAAATTAAACGTATGCCATGTTCTTTTCTAGGAAAATATGCTAATTTTTGTCTATCATCATTTTCGAAGAAACGTTCAATATATTAAAATTCAATTAAAAATATCACAAATTATTGACGTATTTTCTAAAATGTGTATACTATTGGACATCTGCTTCATAGACCTCAAATTGGTATTTAAATTTAAACATCTGCATAAGCGAGTACCTGTTAAATTATGTTTAATACTTAGTTAGGATAACAAGTTAAGAAAACCTGCTCGGTGAAATGGGTCTTCGTATTTTCAAATACCAAATATCATACCAAGGATTGAATTTATTTATAATCGATGCTAGTTTTCTGACCAAATTTGTATAAATATATACTATTTGAAAAATGTTGTATTGTAAATATATATATGTATATTATGTATGTATGTCTGTTTATAATAGTTGTGTACCTAAATTTTACTTACAATTATACATAAATATTTATGAAAGTTTACATACAATCAACAGTTGTGTAAGTTGGTGTGTCTGTTGGTCTGTTTTTCTTTCTGTTGGTTGGTTGTTAATGGGTGAATTTATCTTAAAATTATTAACTACTCCTTAAAATTGTTAACTACGGCATAGTTTTTTTTGTTTCTTGTTTTCAACTTAATACTCATACATTTTAAATATATAACATCCTTGGCTCACATTTTGTTTTTTTTTTTTTTTTTTTTTTTTGGGGGGGGGGGGGTGTTATAATGAATTTATTCTCTATATAACAAATCACACTTGTTTTTTTTATAATATGAATTTCGTTTGTCAGAGGGGCAGGATTTGAGGTCGAATTTTTGAATTGTTTTTATTTCGTTCTTTCTTTCTTGTGGGACATGCATTCGATAGAATTCTACATAGCCATTGCCATTATGGTAAAGTTCCTCATCGTCTTTCACATCATGCGTTTAGAAAGCCCTTTATTTAGTACGATTTTTTGGGTTTTCGATTTTCGTTTCGAATTTTACGTAGAAAGTTTTTAGTTGGTTTCGATTTATTTATTTTTTATTCATTTGGTTTAGGTTTTAACAAATAAAATAACACAAACATCGTCAAGAGAAGTGAAAGTGAAACGTAAACGTAAACGATAACGTAGTAATATAAAAAAAGTATATGTTTATAAAAAAAAGGAAACATAAAAAAGAAGAAATTTTATAATTGATTAGTAAAATCTTTAGGTTTTGCTCTTAAAATTAAAATGTAATTTATTTTGGCATTTACTCATCCTCCTCTTCACGGAACAGGTAGGTGCTCCAGTAGACCAGATTGAATAAGGCGAACACCAGGGGAAATGTTATTCGTGATATAACATCGATTCTCTTCGATCTAGAACATTGTCTTGAATAAATATTTAAGGTATGCAACGATTAATTACCATTTTTTAGATTGTCTTTTTGATTTTGATTGTGGAAGAAAATCGTTTTAGTTTTTTTTATGTAAAAAGTTATAATTTCAGTTAATAAATTATTAAAGTATTAAGTAGAAACAAATATGTACGAGTAAAAGTTGCAAAAGTTACTATATTTAACAATTCGATAACAATTAAATAATTAACAAGATATAATTTGTTTGTTTTAACTTTAAATACTTGTATTTATGTATTTAAAAGGCAAATATGTATTTAAATAAGATCAAACATTACCATATTACATACACCCAACAAAGAGTTGCAAATTACATTTATGTACTTACCAAAATTAAGGTTTCTTCATTGTCATTTACTTATTTATTGCCATTATACGTGCTCGATTCAATTACAAATATGAAGAGAAGCCAGTAATGAAATGGTTTCTATAACCATGGTTACATTACGTAGTTGAAGTTGTTACAATTCAATATTAGGACTATATACCGATTAGAATGCTTGAGAACACATAAGAAATAGAATGTAATGAATGATTTTCTCTAATAATCAAAATGTCTAAACCAGTATTGAATGGGTAGAGAAACCACACCCACGACCTCAAGTTATGGAACGGGTAAATATAGCTATGGCTTTGAGTATTATAGGAGCTAGACAACACAACATATGGAACTATTGAACATAGTATTTTTAATATTATAAGGAACTGGATACTGGAAATGATCATCTAGAGTTGTTAAGTAGGACTCATGAGGATCATCGAGGACCACAAGATAGTGTATTATATTCATAACTGTGGACCCTGCTCATAGCAAAACTATATGAAAAACTTATTAACTTAGGCTTCCAAATATGGTTACGCCGACGACTTAGTAATATCGGAAACCGGTTAGGAGGACATAACCATATTGGTAGGAAGGCAGCTTGGCTAACTACCAAGTAGTGCGACGAAAGAGGATTTACTTTCTTCTTGAGCCGTTTATAATTTCGAATGAGGAAAAAAATTGTTCGTTTGCACTTGACATGACTTTCACATGGGATAGTCATATGTCTAACACTACTAATACACCAATTTGGGTGATCTACGCCTACTGGCGTAGCGGCATCCGATCTAAGCTCAGGCAGGCCAAACGATTCATTACTCTGTCCAAAAAAATTACTTTCGTTCGGAAACGGCGATCTGAGAATACTTACAGGACTTTTTACCGGACATTGTGGTCATAGAAATACCAATTTGCTTTGCGTAATATTGGGACAAGATAGTGTAGATTTTGCGAGATTCTTCTGTCTGTGAAATGTTGGGGTCATGTAGAGCAAAGTAGCTTGGAAGTTTGAAGGTTAGATAATATCATATATGTCGCAGTACAATAACTAATAATAACAACAGGATCCCGAAGGTTTTCTGTGTTAAATATTGGAAATATATCCGTTGTTTCTCCATATAAATAAATATGCTCTTAGGAGTCAAATCAGAATATTGGAAGATCCGGACACTCATTTTAATATTCCAATATGACGTAGAGGACACATACCTGTTTATATTAAGGCTCAAGTCCATTCGGACAAGAAGATACCCACAAGCATTCCCACTTGGCGTTGAATCATAATATTGAAGCAATTAAATATAGCGATATCGCCATATTTATAGATAATCACGCTGCCATAAAGGTAATATGTAATAGAATTATTAAGCTGAGGGCAGTCAGCCGTTACAAAAATATTAGAGGTAATAAAACTACGGACAAATTACCATGGTCCGAAGCGGATCTTGATACAGACATCGATTGTAAGAATATACACCGAGTCCTTAACGCATTCAGACGAAATCCTTGTGGAAGTCCAGGACATAAAACAGAATACAATGCATTACTAGGCCTGAATTTATGATGTTTGTCTGCGTTATTACCGGATGTTAGATATTTACTAATGAAGATTCGACTGTGCGCAGATAATATTGGCACATGATGTGAATAGTAGAACACCGTTCAGGTCGACTGTTAATGCCCTGCAATTGGCTATTTACCTTTAGGAATACTCGCTCCTAACAAAACGTTTCAGAAAGTATCAAAGGATGAATGAAATGTGCCGTTGATGATAAGAAAGCTATTACAATGATAACTGAAGAGTAGCTTTGGTCTTATGAAATAACGCATTATCGGTTTATCATGTTTTAAACTTAACCGAATGAGGTAGTACGCTCTACATTCAGAATTATGTTGAATTGAGCACGACTTCCTAAACAAAATGTATACTCTCTGAAAACTGTTAAGCCCAATACTTCCTCTAGCATTGTTCCAGATGATACTATAATGCACGCAGAGAAAAAACATGGTTGTGGTAAACATAATCTAAGAGCAACATATTATGATACGATTTATGATTGTAGTTCAAACATATTTTGACCATTTTTAGAATCATAAAATATCAAATTATAATCAAATATAGTCGTAACATCATTGTCATACATGATCATAATATGTTCCGAAGTAATCATATTATGATCCAAAGTTATCAAAATATGTACCAAAATAATATCATATTATTAACTTTGGATCATTATTATTAAAACTAAGACCTATTAAAATACACAATTTTATTTTAATAGTTTTTATTTTTAAGTTAATAAATTCTTAATTAAAATATTATTAATAAATTCACTGAAATTTATTGTTATTCGCTTTAGGAAAGTTAAAGACATCATATAGATAAAACTAAAGAGCGAATGTGAATTGCAGACACTCAAAATTTACTTGTAAAAATATCATAGCTTACCCAGCGGGAAAAAATTCTAGGTCTTCACTTTATAGGCCTTCTAAAAGACCTGTTTTCACATTCTAAAAGATGAGATTCTCATTCTACTCTGCCTGCTCGCAGAAGACGTTCTAGAATGGCTATGCTTCTCCTTCTACATAATCAAAATTGCAAACCTTTATTTAATATTCAAACATGATTGGTTTTGTAATTATTGGCTCTCTATAATACTATTTATCTTGCTTTCTTCATTATAAACTGTTACTTTAAACCAGAAGAAGGTGCAAAATCTTCTAAATAATTTAGTCTTTTATAAAATTTGAAGATGTGAAGTTCGCGTGAAGCATTTTTT
This sequence comes from Calliphora vomitoria, assembly GCA_942486065.2. Lineage (NCBI taxonomy): Eukaryota > Metazoa > Arthropoda > Insecta > Diptera > Calliphoridae > Calliphora > Calliphora vomitoria. The sequence continues at coordinate 116,921,832 of OW818029.2, forward strand.
TATATAAAAAACTACACAGGTAATATTTTAAAGTTCATTCTTTAGGTTTTATGTTGAATTCATTTAGAATATTTTCTTGCTTCAGCAGTCTTTCAATTAGGCTTTAATTTTCAGGGTTTTTAATAGATGTTAATATGTAGACATTCTGTGAGGCATTACGCGGCAGGTCTCCTTGCAGGCCTTTAACTGAACACTTTCTAATATGCCTTCTTAAGTAGGCAATCTCTCAGCCCTCTAACAGCAACGAGTATGCAAGGCATTGGCTCACAATGACACGCCGTGTAAAATTTAAACGATTTTGCAACGCGGCTGGGTGTCTTTGTGTCTGCAAAATAAGGCATTTAGGAACTGTATCTTTTTCCCGCTGGTATAGACAAACTCCGACATTCACAAATAGTAAGAATAAAATACTATTAAAAGTAAACATATTCTGTTTACATCTTAAACATATTATAAGTACGGGTATATAAACTTAACATTTATTAATATAATATGTTTACATATTAATCATTATTTAGTTGTTCGAAAAATAATTATGTTTCGGTGAACCATACTCAAATTTATAATTGCGATGAAAATAAAAATATTTACAGTAACTAAGTAAAATATTGTTGAAATAAATTAAAATAACAATTATATGTGTACGACAACAACAATATATTGTTGCAAAGAACATACGATAGTGGCCGTAACCGTGTCGAACCGTGTTTTTTATCTGCGTGTGGCTTTCGATACCTTTAAGAGATATAATATTTTTAAGAAAACGACATAACTTATCCAATTGTATTTGAGAAATCTGTAATTATATTTTCTGAAATACAATTAGAAACTGTACAATTGTAAATGTTCTCAAATGTTATATATGTTGGGTGTATAATATGTTGTCTTTTTTCCTATTTAAATTTTATAAAATTAAATTAAACAATAATAAATATTTAAATATTAAACATTTCAGAAAACACAACTACTAAAGGCAAACGAGCAAAAAGAAAAATAATATTTAATTTCTTAAAAAAAACCCATAATTATTTTTGTATGTTAAATTTGTAATTAGTTTTGTACTACAAAATAAAGAAAAATGTAAATAAATTGCAATTACTTATAAAAATATTTAAAACAAACAAATTAAAATTATTTATTTAATAAAGAGAATACATTATTTTAACAGGCATTAAACAATTAAAAAGAATATTGAATAATATTCTTCTTTAAATTATGAAATTTAAATTCAACATTTTCATCTTTATTTATTGGCATTAAAGTGCCAAATAAAGCTTTTACTCAATTATTTTGTAGGTTAGGTTATATTGTATTTATAGTTATAAATTGTTTTTTGTTTTTTTTTTTTTTGTTTTAGGTTATAAACGATTATACGATTAAAGTAAGATTCAACATTAAAGCCAAGAAATTAAACGTCAAAAGCAATGCACAAATCACAACATCAAAAAGGAAATCCAAATAGATAAAAGAAAGGAAATTGAAAGCGAACAACAAAAACAAGATATTAGCATACTTACACACATACACACACACGACTACGCGCACACACACACATCCAAATACATACAATATAGAGGAAACGGAATTTGTATATGTTTGGATGGGTGGCAGCGCGTGTACGTGTGCATGTGTGTGTGTGTACGTTGCTCATGCTTTAAATGTTTATTTACCTTGTGGGGAACTTTGACAGCCAAGTCTTACAGCAGTTTGGACGTTTTGGTGGCTGCATATGAACTTCACATTGTCTCAACTTTTCCAATGCCATTGGATCACCCGGATGACGTACCAAAGGTTTCTAAGTTTGTATGGGTGTGATGTTGATGTGTGTTGTTGTAGTTGTTTTGTCGTTCAGTTGAGTGTTTGATTTTTGTTTGTTGTTGTTGATAATTATTGCAGTATTTATTGTTATTGTAGTTGTCATTTGTTAATGATTAGCGAGCGACATAGCATGAAGATGTTTGAACAAAATTTTGTTAAAAGAAAAAAATTATAGAAAACAAAAAGAGAAATTCGTCATGTTTTAAATAGTTTTGGATAATTTTGCATTATACACCAATGTAATGGAGTAATAGTAAGAAACTAAATAATTTTAAATAAAAAAGTTAAAAATTAAAAAGCAGCAGATTGACCGTGAAGCATTTAACGCCTACAGGTACTTATTTTCATAAAAAATAGGAGAAATAATGGACCGATTCTAAACAAATTGACTTCATCTTAGGAACAATAGAAAAGCTTTTACCAAATTTTGTCGAATTATCTTATACACGAATTATACACGATTTCGTTACATCATAATTATACATCCGATGGTTAATGCAGACTGTTCTGCAGGTAATATCGAATTTCGTCGTTAGCAAAATTGAATGATTTCATGCGAGTTCCAATTTTCTGACATTAGGGTGGTAGGATAAATACTAGAACAGGATACTTGAGATCAATGGCCCTTAGAGTAAAACCTTAACAATTTTTTCGTAACTGCCTTGCAGAACTACATTATAGTAGGGAGTGTACGGGGAATTTTTTTTTTTGAGGTATGGTTTAATCTACATGTTTTTGAAGCCCATACATGTTCTCCAGAATTTCAATATTAGCTAGTTTGGTTTTTATATACAATATTCAAAGTTGATACTTTTTACTAGATGCGTGCAAAATAGCTGAAGTACAAATGTTAATAACTTTAAAACTATTAGCCAGATTTGATCATATTCAGTTTTTTGTTAGAAATCAAAATAGGATAAAGTGTGAAATATAAAATACCCGTTTGTATCTTTATTAAACATAAATTATCACTTTTTTGCAAAAATGACACCGAAGTCCAAATCTTTGGGGGCCCATAAAAAAAATTGCATGACTTTGGACAAAACTGGGAGACACGGGTCTTTTTTTTGGTCTTTTTTGGTTATTTTGTTTCTGGTGTTGCACTGTGTATTCGGTTTTATCAACCGATGCACAGTGGTTTAGAAACTTTTTTTTGGAAATAATTCGGCATCTCGGGAACTGTTGGAGATATTATTAAGGTATTATTCTGAGGAGTAAATAAAGCCTTTTTACATAAGTATTTGATATTGTTGAAAACACTAGGACTTGAAGATTGATATTTTAGTAAAGTTAAATAATTCTATAAATTTTTAGGACCTCATTTACCTTAAAAACTAAAAAAATTATAATATGGAGATTTTCCATGAAGAAAAATATAAAATTTGAATTAATGTAAAATTTTAACGGTTAAAGATAACATAACAAAATTCGGAACTGATATAGATCCAAATGTTCTTAAATCAACGGTATTATAATTTTTGACATTTTTTATTTAAAAATACCGAAATGCCTTAACCATGAAAAATGTGTTCCAAAAACTGAGTTATTTTAGGAAAGTGCCTACTGTGATATAATTTACCGTGTGATAGTAAAAGAAGTTTGTAAGTGTTTAAGTAACATAGAGGGTTATACAAATATGGAACATCTTCTTGGATCGGTGCTTTACCTTTTTAGAATTTGTTACTCAAACTTAAAATATTTTTTTTTAAATTGGCCAAGTTTGGATAGACCTGGGGGTGTTGTGTCAGCTTTAGTGAGCCAAATTTTTCTTTACGTGCTTTAGCATTAAGTTCTCGTTCCGGATCATATAAAACTTGTGTATCGTCCCGGAGAAAATTTTTTTTACAAAAGAAAAAATACATGGGCTTTTTTGGGAAAAAACGTAAAAAATACGGCCCTTTTTATATGTTCCAACTTTGGAGGAGTGGAACTTTTTATAGGGACAAGATAACTGTTAGCAAGTTATTCCTATTTTATTTAAAATTTTATCACCAATATAGCTGATATTTTAAAAACAATTTTCGACATTCATTTGGCCCATCATCTCTAAAAAACCAAAAAAAGATCGAGCAAAATTAAAATAAATAAATCAATAAACCTAAATATCTCTACAACTTATAGAGAAAACCTACATATGTAAGTGTATTTTTTGTAGATCTTCTTTAGGACTATTCATATTCTAAATTTCAGGTCATTTGGTTCATAAATGGATTTTTGGCGATTTTTTTTTAAATATCGAACCCGAGGTGACCAACTTTGAAGGGCCAGACACTGGCCCCAGTTAGTGCTGGAAAGCTGAAAACTCAGAAACACCTCAGCTCTAACCATGTGAAATTTGGTAATAATATCTCAAATAGTTTCCGAGATACCGAATTATTTAAAAAAAAAAAACGTTTCTAAACCACTGTTCGATGGGAAAAAATTTATATTGTTTGGTATTCGTAACAAAATTATTAAAATAAAACAAATGTAAAAATAGAGGATATAACAATTTTATCCACAAAAAATTCAAAGACATTATTATTAGCAAATTCAAATTGCATAATGGAAGTCCCTGCGGTTTATATAAGACTAAGTTTATAGAAATCGGACAACTAATTACAAAGATATGCCTAACAATATCTTTGAAGTGTTTTGATTATTATTCGAATTATTATGAAATTTTTACTAAATGTTTAATCAAATGGAGTGCAGACTTCCAACACCATCATAAAAATTCGAGGTTTATATTACACAGAACATCAATAGCATCTGACTCCCTAATATTTACACTTTACATTAAACCTCCTAGATTAAAAGCTAGTTTACTTCGACCCTATTCGCACATCCCAATTTAGAGATTGCCACAAGATCTTAATCTTATCATTCATGCTTTACCTCATTGTCTTGATATCTCTGGCAGGCTTGGCCTATACTTAGCTGAATGAATACGTATTACAAATGTTTTTATATAAAGTAATTTAGAAAATAAGGTAATAGAAAGAAACGGACCCTGAGGAGATCCCATCTATAAAATTGAGTTTCGATAAAAAAAGCCAGACTCCATTTTACCTTAACAGTGATTAATCATATTCGATACTACGACTACCGGGACAATACACGGTTCGAACAAGGACTTCAGTTAGCAATTTTAATTTCTCCTGTTAGCGTATATGCTAAATGTGGCCAGGGAATAAATACAATTGAGACAATTTTTTTGTCTTATAACGTTGTAGATGAGAGCCATGATTATACAAGGCTGGACACATTTATTCTCGTAGTCTTCTTGAGGCTAAATCAATGCCGTAAATGTCTGCGTGGAAAATGGTGCTCGTCTTAGAGTCATTTGTAGCAGATATTCATTTTACGTAGATATTAAGGTGAGGTATGTCCAGCATTGTCTCCATACTGTTCGGAGGAGAGGAACTCACGAAGCCAGTAATATCCAGACTGGCTAATCTTAGTACCTTGTATAGAATGGATTGGTGTGTTTTAGTGTCAGAATAGGTTTTGCTATTACTGTGTACATCTGATGTAGTTCAATGAATATGGAAGACATCAATGTATTTAGAAACAATTTAAAATACTCCATATTTTAGTATTGATACGTGTAGTATAGGTTAAAATTAGGGGATAAATACTACTTTGATTGTTGCAAGTGTTTTATTATTATAATTTAAGCTATGAAATACGCACGGATTTTATTATTTTTTTTAGTCTTTGGACCAAACAAAATAAATCTTTCTCAGAATATAAATGGTTTTAGATAAAAGCAAGTAATAAGTAAGATATGCAGATCGAATCCTATTAATTTTGGGTGTAAAACATAAGCGCTGTTATTCAATTTTTAAAACTTATTATACGTTAAATGCATTCAAACCCCATAGAAACCGAAAAATGAAACTAAAAAACTAAGTAATAGGCAAATAACAATTCATAAGAATTATAAACTTAATTAAATAAATATACATATGTAGATTCATATAATCAATATATACCATTGCAAATGTTGCATTGCTGTCTGTATCCAATAAATCTGAAGCAGCATCTATACTGGCCTGCTCCAAATCTCGTCGTTTCTTTTTCATATTCTCCTTGTGCATGTCTGCGGCGCGATCCGTATATGTTGCATGTGTTAGAAAATGTTTGACAAGAATTTATTTGTTCCACAACAAATTTCGAATAGTATTGATTGTTTGATTGATTGATTCACAGAGTTTTCACACAACACAAAAATAAACAAATAAAGTTGTAATATAGACAGTAGAGTAGAGTGGAAGTAGTTAGTGGTGGTAGTAGAAAACAGCAATTGATGAAAATAATAGCAGTAGTTAGCAGAAATGTGGATTGAAATATTGTTTTTTATTTGCGCAGATTTTGTTAGTATTAGTTGTTATTTACACAGTCACACACACACACACAAACACATAAATTTACAACACACGCACAATTAATTTAATAGAATTTAATTTTGTTGGAAAAAATATTCATTTAATTGAATTATAGAAATAAATGGTGCAAAATTATGAAAAAAAAAATAATAATAATGAAATTTAAATGGTTTAATAATTTAATAAATTTGTTAGTATTTTTTATGTTGTTCGGGGTTTATGTTTTTTTTTTTTTTTTTTGATTTTAATTCAGCAGCAACATTTACAGGCAGAACCAATAATCAATGTACAATTGACATAATGACATAATTTTTTTTTTTTTCAATTATAATTCGTTCAAATGAAATATTTATACATTTATGTTTGTCGTAAATGAAATAGAAATGTAAAATGTTTATAAATAAATCCGAATTTTTCACAACATTTAACATTTATTTTGTTATAAAATTAAATAAATTAAAATAAAAATAATAATTTTAAGTAATTAAAGTGATTGATTCGATTTGATTTGTGAATAAATGATTTTGCAAAAGGAACGTTTTTTATCGTTTCCATTTAATTCATACAGTGGTGTGCAAAAGTGTTGTCACATTTGTTGTTTTTTAAATTCAGTTATTTTTATCATTATTATTGTTGTTGTTTTTACAGTTGTAGTTGCAGTTATTTTGTCATAGTGTTGTTTGTTGCGATTGTTGCAGTTGTGGTTGTAATTGTTGTTTTATTTACAAACATTTTGTTGAAGAACGTCGCAAAATAAGAAAAAAAAGGGGGAAATAAAAGAAACCTGTATTAGTTTAAATTCATAGTAAATTTGTTGTAGATATTTTTTTTTTTTAATACAAATTATTTATACAAATAAATAATATTAATTTAAATTGACAGTAAATTGTAAACCAGAGTTGGGAAATATAGTGATCATAAGTTTTTCCAATTGCTCGTTAAATTTTGTGTTGCAGTTATATATTATACGATTTTTGTAATGAGAATTTAACGAAAACCCAGACAGTATGGTTTTTAATCCAGTAGTTTACTTATTAAGGTTTTTACCAAGATTTTTATGATTTTCTACAAATCAAATATTTTTTCCCCGAAATTCATTCACTGTCGATTCAAATATCTAGAAAAGCATTTGATATACTTTTTGTTTGATATATTGTCTATGTACAGAACTTAGTATCTGAGAAAAGCAAACAAAAAATTCTAAATTTAAAGCCATACAACTAAGTATAGAGTATATTAGAGGTTTGTTTTTTAAAACCTAGTTTTCACTTATATCTCAGTTTATTTATGACATATATGACTTCTGAAACTTTTGTTTTTTACGTTATCTGAGATCTATAAATTTTGCGTAAAAAAAATCGAGGTAGTAATGGATTTTTGTGCTGATTTCTTTAAACTCACATGACTACATCTGATATATAGATAACACATATAGGTTTGTGGAACATCTAAGAGCTTCGAAATACATAGTTCAACTTACACATGAACTAATGATTGTAACTGAATCGACTCCTTTATCTGTAATGATCTAGAGAATATATATTTTATGGTGTCGTAAATGAAAATTTTAGAAACTATGAATTATAAGATATTTCTTCAAATTATAAACTGTTTGTAAGTTGTTGTAGTAAATTTTGATTCAGAATTTGTTGTTAAAAAATATATTTTAATAACTTGACATTGAAACAGAATGCAAGAAGAATAAAACCATGAAAAAGCATATGACAAATAGGAAAATTATCAAATGTTAGAAAAATACATTGAACGAAGATGGCAGGTACTACAGAATGGTATAATAGTTCTATTTTAAGGATTATTTTGATCAGTTTCAAATCACGTAGAAATATTCAAACAGGCTGCAGACAAAAACACAAAGCATTTAAGAGCGGCAGAATTGACATGTATAAATGACATGTATAAATGCTTGCCAATTTATGTTGTATCAGTTTTTTTTTCTTCTTGGACCAGCGCACAGGGGATGACCCCTATTCATGCAAAGCATTGTGTTGGAACTAGGAAAATAGGTTATGGGAGGGAGGAAAGAGGGAGTAGTGTTTGTGGACATTCGATTTGAACTTTCCCACATTGGTAATGGCAGGAAACACTTCGGCGGGAAGTTTGTTCCACATACGTACAGTACGGCTAAAGAATGAATTTTCCCTGTAATGTGTTGTGCGGTCCACTGGGCAATCGACCACAAAGTAATGTGTTCTTGACGAAAAACGTGTATTACGTAAAAATTTGCGGGTATCAGGAACAAGTTCCCAAATTTCATCAGAACACATTCCATTGTAGTACCGATAGAACAGTGAAACGGAGCCCACATTGCGACGGTGCTCCAGCGAATCAATAGAGTTGGATACCCTACTGTCACCAATAATCACCTTCGCCCTCTCTTGTACGCGGTCGAGCAGCTCCAAAATAGACTTTGAAGCAGCGGCCCATACATGGTATTAAATTCCGAATATTTTAACATATTCGTGTCTACAAAATACATGCTTGCATTGATCATTTAATTCTTATAGCTTGCAAGTTATGCGCATTTGGAAATTAAAAGTATTAGCATACACTTTACGACCGATTTAAAGTTTTTCTTGTTAGATAAACAATAATTTTCAAGAAAAAACTTTTTTTTCTGAAAAATATTTTATACTGACAGTTTTTAACTTAAACTGAATGTTCTAATCAGAGATCAGCATTGAGTACTGAAAAAGTGAGTAGAGTACTTATACGCATTCATATTTATTACAATGTTGTCGAGACTCATATCCACTCATAAAGTTTGTTGTTTGTTAATTTCGACTCGACTTAACTCAATTTGTATAGACGAAGCAAAATAAGTATGATTCGAATACCAACATTAAAATGCCCATTATCAGGTTATGTGTTGAAGAATTCCGTACAAATTACAAAAAAAAAAAAAATTAGACGAATGAGTTGAATCAATAGTACCATCAATAGTATTTTTCTAAAATTATTAGTCTGTCTGAGGTTATTCATGAATCAAACAGATTTGAGTTCTTATGATAATGTTGTCGACGTGGGATTCATATTTAATGCTACGCATACCTATAAATCAATGTTATTGTGAGTACGAGTACGTCAGAGTAGTTTAATTTCAATGATGGCTACTCAATTATACTTATAATTTCATAAGTGCGTATGAATAGCAACAAAGTGGTTCATTGCTGATCTCTGGTTCTAATATCGCAAATATATTAATATAGCTTTTTATACCCTTCACCATATGTGATAAGGTTTTATATAATTTTGGCATTCCGTTTGTAATTTATACATTTTCCATAAAGTATATATATTCTGAATCGTTATACTAGATAGCTGAGTTGATATAGAAATATCCGTCTGTAGGTTGAATCAACTTTCCAAAGCCCCCAGATAACGTACATATATGATTCATACATTAATATATCCGCTGTAGTCCCGCTTCATCTGCTTCTAAAATTCGGAGAAATCAGACCACAAATGGCAGAGATATAAAAAAAACATAACACTAGATTTTTAAATGTTTGTGCAAACCAGGGTTTCGATATTCAGCTGTAGCAACTCAAATGTATGAAATACACATTTGACTATGCAATAAATATGAAATTATCACATTTCATCACAATCAACTACTATAAATATTCATACTGTTCATTCGTATTACTATTAGTAGCAGACACAATCCATTGTACATCCATCAAAATATATGTTCGTGCTTTAGTAGCACACACTCTTTTGCCGAACTAATATTGCGCGCCATTCGTTTTATTTTGATGTGCTGGCAATTTTTTCTAGCAACAATTCACATTTCTTTGGTTGTGCTACAGCACAATTTACATTTCTTCAATTCATGCTATTAGTTGCTGTTATTGCTTAGTGTATAACATCATCCCAACAAACCTTTTCATAAGCAAAATGTAACTATATTATAGAATAAGCTTATCATAAGAGATTTTCTACAATCTTTTAAAAGCTTATTTAAGTACAAAAAGTTAAATGTTTTTAAATAGTGTTTTGAAAATGCTTCACATGACAATACTTTTTACAATACACTTAGTTTATATAACAATTTAACAAATATGAATGAAAATGACTTTTGCTCGCAATAGTTTTATAAGTGTTTTTGAGAATAAAATCCCGTTATTTGACGGGTGCTGAATTACGTATTATTTGTTGAAGTTTTTAGTCTTAATGTTTGTTCCAAGAGTGAAGTGTTTTAAAAAGTTTAAAACCTTTAAAAAAATAATTATTAAAATAAAAAAATAATTTATAAATAAATTTCAGAAAAAATAAATTCTTATGAAAAACGTGTATAAATATTATTTGGTTATATTCCCAAGCTTACAAAACTATTACGAATGTAAGCTTATTATATACTACAGACAAGTAATATTATCGCAAGGGCTCAGTGTTTATTATTAAATAATTTTTAATAAGACTTTTACAATAGTAATCACAACACTTTTCGAAGCTTAAGGCTTATGTTGGTAAGATCGTTACAAATAATTTCTAAATAGTTTTGGTTTGTTGGGATATCAGTAAACACACACAAAAATTATTTAATTTTTTTATTAAGATTAAAAAAACGTTCGTTTTTCAATGATAAACAAACAAGTTTTTAGTCTCAAAGATAATTTTGAGTAGCTAAAGTATCTCATATATCATAAATTCCATCATAAACAAATTCACCTTGGATCTTTCGATTTTCATCTTATTCGGTAAAAACAGACTCATTTGAACATGTCATGTTAAATAAAATAACTAGCAGCATCAAAATAGCCTAAAAAGAAGAAATATTAAGCAACTATAGCAGAGTAACCAAAGAAAACTATATTGTTGCTAGAGAAAATTGCAAGCACAACAAAAAAACGAATGCTGACGCTCAATATTAGAGATTGCAAACTAACATTGCAATTTTTATAGTAATATATGAATAGTAACAGCAATTTATATTAGCAGAGTTATACAAAATTAAAATAGTAACTATATTTTTATTATGCAGTACCTCGTTTCTGTAACTCTCGCATCGAGAAATTTCTCACATGAAACAGTGAAATTGAATAAAAAAACAACGTGAATTGAAACACGATTTCATATCTCACATGTAAGTGTTTCTGTAATTTTATTTTGTGAGAACTATCTGTCATTTAAGTTTTTTGACGTAACTTATTGGAAATTTGTGAGTCAAAGTGTTTCTGTAAGAAAATGAACTGTCAAAACAACTCACATTTAAAAACGGTGCGAAAACAAATTTTTTCAAAAAATATAATATGAATACAAAAAATAAAGAAAAGGTAAGATTTTATTTTTAATTAAAACTTAAATTAATGTTAATTATTTTCCTTGCTTAACCTATAGAGGTCTTTAAAACGTTGCTCCGGAATAGTAAATGGATCAGTTGTATTCCTTAATTTTTGGCGATAAATTCGCAACATATTTCTACGATCATGTTGCTCTACTTCTATTAAATTATTTATTTTTCAAAAAAATTATAATTTTACTTTTTATTATTATTTTTTTTTTTAATATAAATTGATTTGTTTATTTTTATTTTCTTCTTTATGTATTTGACAGCTTGATTGGAAATTTCCAATAAAAACGTAATTAGTGCTGGCTCTTCTCACTTTAAGTTACAGAAACACTTTTTTCTCCCAAATCGAGAAACGATGGAATTTTTTGTTTCACGCTTCTCGATGTGAGAACTTCTCACAAATAGTTACAGAAACGGGGTACAGATAGATAAAAACTGATATTAACTGCAATTGTAAACCCTTGTGCAAACAACATTTGTTCAATCTTTATCTTAAAGTGTACTTTGATGAAGGATATATAAGAATCGGCACAGCGAAATATTGAGTTTAAATTTGAAAATTCCTAAATTCTGGATTTTATGGTGGTTTGTTTGCCTTTTGTCAAAATATTTTACTTTATGTTAAAATTTAATAAGAAATGTGTAAGTGTTTTTTGTACAAGCAGTACTTTTAAGATCAACGTAATAGTTATTCAGTTTAGATTTATGGCAACATATGATAATTTAGAAATTTTGAAAATTTTCCCTACTCTGGTTTGAAAATCATTGAAATAAATGTTAATAATATGCTTGTTTCTTTACAAATCAATTAAGTGTTTTGAGTCTCATACAAATTAACATTAATTCCTTGCGTGTTAATAAAAACATACATATGTATTTGAATTGTGTTTTAAATAATATATTCAATAGAAATGTTTTTTAAAATATATTTATATGGTTATTTTGTATGTTTAATTAAATCCCTTGTTGAATGTCCCTGAATTAAAACAAATAAAAAAAAAGTGGTTTATTGTTTATTTTTAGCTTTTAGCATGTAATACAACGATGAAAGCAAAATTTTGACATTTTAACACTAATCGAATTTCTGTCATTTGTAATTTGTCATAATCTGTCATGTCTTTTTCAATATCGAATGTCAATAAAGCGTATTAACTTAATTATTGTTATTTTTCTTTTTTTTTTTTTTGTTAGTGGTCGTCAATTCTTTTGTTCTTTTTTTATTATTTATTTTGTCAACATGTTTGTATGTTAGTAATATAAGTGAGTAGTAGTGAGTGGTTTTGCAAACATTTTCAGATCTCTTGAACAAAAATTGTTTGGTGTTTTTCAAATCACTTTGTATACTGTTTGCCAAAAACAATAAAAATATTGAATTACATTTATATATAAATATTGAGAGACATGTGTTATACATGTACATATATGTACATTATATACAAATTTTATATATAAAAGTAAGTGTGTTTAAGTAAGACATACATTTAAAAAAAAAAGTATATAGTTAAAGTAAACAACAATAATAAAAAAACACATATTAATTAATTAAATACAGTTAATAAGAAGCATATAAAATCTCAATTACTAGCTTTATTCAAACCTGAGCGGGACGCATAGTTCACCAAGGCGAATTCGAGCAGGGCACCAAATACGAACGTCAAACACACACCAGTCCAAACATCAATGGCCTTTGTGTATGAGACTGGCGGCAGTGAAGCATTAATACCCGATGTTTGTGTAGCCATTGTTAGGAGAGTGGTAACACCTACACACGAACAATAAAAAATACAGAACAAATATTAATACTCAGGAGAGCCAAGCAATGTACACATTTCTTAACGGTTAATCAAGTTTATTTTCTATACAAAAAGGACCATTACAAAATCAAACTACTTAGTTTAGTTTACAAGCAGACGTACTTACACTCCCATTAAAAGGTAATTAGTTTTTATTCTCAATAAACCAGTTTTAAATTGCACACATACATACATATGTATGTATTGAACTCAATATTAAAGAGAGCGGAATACGAGTAAGATAAATGAGATTTTGTGTTGGGTGAGGGTAGTAAGTATTCCTAAATAGTAAAAAGTTGTTTGTGTGTTTTTTTTTTTTGCAGGTTGTTGGTTGGTAAGTGTGGGTGGGTGGGTTGTTTTTGTTTTGTTTGGTTTGGTTGTTTGTTTTGAATATGAAAAACCTGTCGTTCCTGTCAGCTGTTGTTGACATGGTCGTGGTTGTTTTTCAACTTACCCAATGATACACGAGCTGGTACAGCACCTTGATCAAGCCAGAATGACACCCATGAGACAATTACCAGCATACAGCATGGGATATAAATTTGAATTAAGTAATATGAGAATTCTCGCTTGAATAGTAGATCGACTTTGAGGCAACTGTATTCACCTATGAGTATACAAGGTATAAAACTTATACAAAAACAAATAAAACACAAAAATACAGGAGTGTGTGTACACATGGTGTTTAAATTAAACCATAAATCAAACAAACATAAAAATATAAACCAAAAAACTTAAAAAAAATAATTAACATCAAGAAGAACAAATATACAAAATTATTAAATTAACAATTTTAACAAATTAAAGAGTCTTAAATAATGCGGAAATTATTGTAATTAAACACTAAACCAAAAATAAAAAAATAAAAAATATTGTTTATAAAACAAAATACATACATATGTATAAAATAAGTTGAAATTAAAATAAAAAATGTTTCATAGGCAAGTAGAATCAACACATTATGCATTTATTTATTTGCATCAACAATATTTAACGGAAATGAATTTAAATGGCAAAAATTACACAGCGACAAAAAAACTCGTTATTACATTTCATTTCCGTTAATTTGTTGGCAATGCGTTCCATACTCTTCAAGACAAAGTTGTTGTTGTTGTAATTTTTTTATTTCAATTTGATTTTTTTAGCAGTAATTTTTACTACATATTTATTAAAATTCAATTATTTTGTCTTAATATTCTCATATTTTGTTTTCTTTTTTCCGTTGTTAATTATTAATGCTTTTATGACAGGCTCATTATTTACAAAAATAAATATTCTTTTTTTATATACATATATATGTTTGTATGTACACAATAAATATTTTTGAATATTAAAATTGTTTCACAATAGGAATGATAAAATATATTTAAGATACATAATTAAAAATGATTTGCATTTTAGTCATTCATTCATTCATTTTAGTATTTGTTGTATTTTATCTCATCAATGCATCTGGCAAATAATTCCAACCACAAAAATAAAAGAGAGAAAGAGAGGACGAAATAGAGCAGAGCAGAGTGATTAGAGTCTGAAATCTAATACTAATAAATTCAGTTGTTGTTTTATTTGTCATTGTTTTTAATTATAATTATTGTTGTTGTTTGGAGTAATTTGTTACATTTGCATTGTGATTAGAATTGTTTTCAATTCAGTTTCTAATTTGTTTTCATTTATTCTTGTTGTTGTTGTTGTGATGATAGTAATGTGATTGTTGTTATTTTTAAAACCATTTGAAATTTTACACTCATTTGCACAATATTTATCGAGTTTTGGTTTTAGTGTTTTTCCTAAAATTTCATATTATTCACTATGTTTTATTTATTTATTTATTTATTTATTTATTTATTTATTTTATAGTTGTAAATTATTTTAAAATAAATATATAAATATTTATTTGTTAAAACCACTATACTAAACCTAAATAAAAGCCATTAAAAATATAAACTACAAACGAAAAAATTTATTTGAAAATAAATGAAAAAAAATGTCATGCATTTAAAACTAATTTTAATTTTGGATGTTGATACTTATGATGTCTTATATGTATGTAAATGGTCGCCTGTTAATATAGAACTAAGTTGTAATAACCGAAGATAGCTTGTGATTTAAGTGACTTATGTTTTATAGAATAGTTTAAAACACTCCTGTTTAAAATCAGCAAAATCCATCCATGAATAACGGAGATATGAGCAAAAATCCGAGACAACCTCTATTGTTGCATGGATATACAATATGGATATCTAATGATAGATATTTCAAAGTCCATTGCAACGATGTATATTAGGCTATAGTAAGTTGGACCAAAAATGGGTCAAAATCGGGAAAAATATTCTTTAACCAGAATTTTTTAAAAAAAATTTTTTTTTAAAAATTTGAAAAAACTTAAAAAAAAAAAAATACATATTTAAACCAAACTTGAAGATAATCCTAATCTGCTAGCCCACAATATCTTAAATATTGTTACGAAATTGTACTTGAATTTAAATATGACTCTTCTAACGGCTGGTTTAAAGTTGCATAATGCCTCTCAAACAGCAGTGCTTCTCAAACTTTAACATATCTGTGGGTATTATTATCATTGCTGTATGTAGAACATACAACATTGAATAAAACCTTTGAGTTGAGCATTGTTTGTAAGTATGGCAACACTAACCCCCATTTTCTCAACGTCTGGTTATCGTTTTTCGTAACGATATACTTCCAATTAGTATAATTTTTGTCAGTATATCGTCACGATAAAAAAATAACCAGAGATTGAGAAAATGGGGGTAAATGATTAATGATTAACATCAAAAGTTCTAGAATTCGAATATTCTGGTTAGAAGATCATTGTAGAAATAGAGCTTTCTAGATGGTAATGCAATACTGTCTATTTTTCCAGCAACTTAACGCTAAAAGTGACTATTCGATTATTTTGTTTTTCAGTACAATAAGACTGTTTTTTTCTGAAATAAGAACTTGAAAAAAGTAGTAGTAGTAGTAAAATGTACATACATTTTACAACTCATAATCAGATACTTTAGATATATATGTCAAGAAATGTACAATATTTCTTTACATATTATGAGGTGAAATTTGATGAATTTTAACATTCAAAAATCATCAAAATTGTACTAAATCAATATAAGCTATTTCCTAAATGGAACCAAACTGCTTCTTGGAAATATTCGAAAGCGTGACAATATCAAATCAATATCACTGGTTAAAGAACTAGTTCTCGAATTATTCCTATGAAGATCAACGCTAAACTAAAACAAGTACTGACTATAAGAATGCATTATATAAGTAGTTGAGGAACTAATATATTTTTCCTAATTAATATAAACAATTCCTGGGGTTTCAGCTGTTTAAAGAATTAATTTTTGAATATTAGTTAGGCACATTTTTATTAATTTTAGCATTTAAAAAAAAAAAAAAAAAAATTTTGCAAATTTTCTTAAGTTTTGGCAACACTGAACATAGTTGATATCATGAAAAAAATTACAAGGTAGTTTCATTTTCTCTTTATGTCAACCAAGGCGAATTTATACAAGGTGGAGTCAGTCAATCAGCTGATAACTATTTTTTTCGCTTTTTGGTTCTAACAGTTGTCAAAGCTTTTGTTTATATTTAAATATCTACGTATTCTAAGCTTATTAACAAAATATTTATTTTTTACATTAATAAGTAAAGCCCTCACTATTCAATTATCTACACTTTATTAAGTTTTAATACATATCTGTTAAATTTTTAAATTTTGTTTTTTGACATTTGTTAAGACCAATTGTTGTTTGTAGAACTGCCACCACCTTGTATAAATTCGCCTTGATGTCAACCTTATTAAGCATTTGACAATAAAGGAGATTTGAAGTTTATGTGTAAAATAAAGCTACCATATTCATTAAAATTAATCCCATTTTTGCCTTTATTGAAAACATAAATAAAATAAAAACCTATTTTATTCAAAATATTATTGTGCGTTTATCCAAGGCATTTATTCAATTGCTTCGTATCGTTAGCAGAATCATTTTGTTTGCGGACACAAACCTCTTACACATGCACGAATTAAATAATAATTTTACGAATGTACAACTCAGGTTTGTCTAATCTCCTTATAAGATTTGTAACATGAGAGACAACTTCATTGGAACAATTTTCAGAGACTTGGTATGATATCTTAAAATATTCCACTATATTATTCAACAACTGGCTCTGTTGTGGTTTTATCTTCTTATCCTCCACCAACGATTCGAAAATAAGCTGCAAAAAGTCTCCGGCAATGGAATCGTCATTTTACGCTGCGCATTATCTTGAAAAATAAACGCCCACAGCCCTGCACACTATCAACTTGTTCACGCTCTATACTTTCCAATATAAACTCCAGGAATTTTCCATAGTCACGCACATCCCGAGCAATAAATGAAAAACTTTCAACGGCAAAATTGCTAACATGTTCTTCATATCGTCTCTCGTCCAGCAAGGGTAGTTAGTATACAATTAAGGACAACTATTATATTGCATTTCAAATAAAGCATACAAACCTTACATATATTAGCCAAACACACTAAAAGTTCACTTCAAATGGGTCAGTATCGTGGGTATTGAGCAAACATATTAATCTATCCAGTACACGTTGGAAGTAGGGATAAAAGTCATCTCGCAAATCTCTAGCTAACACATAAAATAGTAGACTGCAGTGACAAGTTTGTAGCACAGACTAGTTTTATGAAAGTAAGTCGATCAGAAAATCCTTTTGATGCATCAATTGGAGCAACGTTACGATTATTCCTCGGATAAATTTAAAACCATCCATTTTTTTAAAGTCTGATGGAGAAAGTTTCCATTATCTTCGCACAGCTCTTCATTTTCATGACCTATGTGATAAAGCCAAATGTCTTATGGGTCGATTATGGATGGTAACCGATCTTTAGTTGCGTTGTCAGTTGCCTAAATGGTATTACAGATGTCAACTGACAGCATCATTTTCTGTTACCAAATGGCAACCAGAAATTTGTGGTTGCCCTCTGGCAACCAAACTGAAGTTCGGTTGCCATCCATAATCGACACATTAGATAAATCCGTTTTTTGTTTATTTTAATGATAAATTACACAGTATTGTGAATTGAAAATTTCTCTGAGTATTGTAACCTTTCTCTAAATGTGGCAACTCTTCTCTGAATATTTACAAATAAAATAAACTTCAATAATCCCCTTTCTTGTCAAAAAATTATAAATGAAACTACCCTGTAATTTTTTTTATTATGGTTGATATTATTCAGTTTTTCTAACTGATTTTTACAAATCCTTTTTTGTTTAAAAGGTAAAAATCATATATGTCAAACATAAGAAAGAATTTTAAAATAAGTTTCAAAGAATGTACATATATATGATGCGTTGAAGTTGTAACATTATCAATATCGTTATTTCACTTAAACGAAGTGATCGAGGTAAACTATAAGTATTTTCGAACTCTATGGACTTCAATAAAACAGAGAACACCAGCAAATATTTTTCGTTCACTTGAGATTAAATTGGTTTATGGCCGAACCCTATTGAAACTGGTTTAAATCGGTCTTTAGAAACAGTGATTTAGAAATAATTCAGTATCTAGGGAACTATTGGAGATATCGTAATGAAATTTCACAATGTTGGAGCTGAGGTGTTTCTAAATCACTTTGTATCGATTCCACAGTGGAGGAAATTAGGGAACATGTTGGTACAGATACTTTCAAAAGTGGAATAATTTAAAATTGTTATCCTTACAAACTTGTAATATTTAAATTGTAGTATATGAAATGCAGACTCTGTGTTGAAAACAAAACAATTCTAATGCCCTAATTTTGTAAAACGTAACGAAACGTTTTGTTCAAAATGAAATTTGTCATTTTTCAATTTTCATATTTTTCAAAACGTATTTTTCGTTTCTGTATATAAAATTGAATTTTATAAAACAGAACAAAACATTTCCAAGCGCTTGAAATATCAAAATCAAACGTTGAGAATTTTTTTTCGTTTCAATACAATTTTCATTGATTTTTAAATTTTCAAAGGGTCCAATTTTATAAAACGAAACGACAAACGTTAAAATAAAATTCTATGGAAAATATTCAAGTTTCAAACCATTTTCCCTGTATTCTTCATACAAATTGCTTACGCTTCCAAACGATTCGTTTTATAAAATGAGGCCCAAAGAAAAAAACATTTGTTTGAGAATTTGTTTTTTCTTTTCGTACATAAAAAATATTACAAAGAAATGTTTTTTCCAAATAAATGTAAAAAACAATCAAACATTTCAAAACTGTTTCAATAAATTTCATTTGTTTGAAAATAAATAAAAGCATGATTGAAATATACAAGGTTGATCCACTTCTCTCTCACAAAAATATTTTTGAAGTTTGTTGGAATTTTTTGAAATTCGATTTTTGTAAACAATAAAAAAAATCGTTGCCACATATGAAAAAAGGGAAACAACGCTCAAGAAATTTTTATTTCTAGTGTGTAATTTATAATAGTGCGTAAAAGATACTTACGTATGTATAAAAGTGAAAACATAATGGAATTATGTGTTTGTTTCTTTTGTAAAGTTTGTCAAATCATTTAAATTATTCTTAAACCATAAAGGTTCATCTATCCATGTTACAAAATTTATTTTGACATAAACTTTTATAAATTTCAGAATGCATTTTATTACACCCTTCATTTTGTCCGTGAATTTCACCGAAAAATTCTGAATTTTAATTTTGTTAAAGTATTACTTAAAAAATATGCGGAGCTGTCAGCTTTTTGAGCCAAACTAATATTGTGTTATCGTAATCAACCAGCAGAGACCTGCACCGAACGCCTAAGAGTCGGTTAATCCGAGTAGGAAATATTAGGACATTACGACATGATGGGAGACCTTGTGAGTTGACCAATCATATATATATAAACAATCTAAATGTAACTTTACACCACTTTTACTTTGTATCTTGTTCCGTTAAAACAAAGATTGCTTGAGTTTTGAGACAGTTTTTTTATAAAAGAATAGAAAGAAACACCATTGATTATATTTACAAAAAAATCACATTTCACTTTCAATTTAAAAGCACTTTAAAAACACGGTTGTTGTTGCCACCGCAACCTCCATAAACGAATTCAACGCATTCGTTGGAATCAGTTTGTAAGACCAAGATGGAGTGTAAGCGGCGCAGTCAATCGAACCATTAGCGTCCACGGCATGCCGCGGCATGTTTCAACCCACAAGCAGCTAAAATAAAATAATTAAGAAAGATTCAAATAAAAGATTCCTTTAAAAACTCACCATTTTTAATAGCAACGGCTAATGACACCAAAGCAAAGATGGCAAAAAATAAAGCAAAGATTTTAATTTCAGCATAAATAGTTTCTTGTTTTTTATTATTTAAAAAACAAATTTCTTTAATTTATGTAATTTTATTTTTGGTGTTTTATTTTTGACTTTTAAATAAACAAAAAATGGGATTTTAAGATTGACTACGGTAGCACGATTTTTCATAATTCCAGCAAACGTCAGAACGTTAATATGGCGACAAAAAGAGAAAGTGAGACTACCTTCTATTTTTGTATCATGAATAAAAGTAATTTAATTTATTTGGCAGAAAGTTGACATAAAAACGATGTTTTCAAACTTGGTACCACATCAGAAAATTGACTTGTAACGCAAATATCGTTTCGTTTTATAAAATACCAAATTTTTATTTTTTCGTTCCAAACGGAAACGTAAACGAAAATTCTTTTGAAGATACAAAATGAGGCCATAAATCTGTTGGTTACAATTAATGAACATATAAATAAAATGCAATCGAACAATACTATGAAATTTAAAGTTTTGTGATATAAAATTTTACTATTTTAACCCAGATTTTCTTTGCAGAACTTTTCATCTACTTAAATTTTATTTGTTCAAATCACAAAACTTTTTGTAACCTTGTATTAAAATACAATAGTCTAAAATTTTCATATAAAAATGAAATACACTTTTATTTTATATGTTTTTAAATAGTTTTTTGGTTTGCGTGCAAATTCAAACAATTTATCACAATGTAGTTTTCGAAAATAAATTAATTAATTTACTTCTTTCATTTCAAAGTGATAGAGATTAAATATTACACTGACCTTTAGTACATAATTTTATACCACTCAAACGCATAAAGTTCTTTTTTATAAAACTTGTATTTATTATAAATATGTTTACCATAATAAACTAAAGCTATGAAATTTTTAAAACCCATTTTTGAAAAAATCACGAAATTTTTTTGAATAAATTGTACTAAGATTATGATCTTGTCTAATTTGTAACTTATCATATCAATAAGCATCGTTTTTGTAGAATTTCTGAAATGATATATTTTAAATACATGTTCCAGAAATAGTGATTTTAATTTAGATTTACTTTATTTTGATTTTAATACAATATATTAAGGCAATATTATATGTACAATTACTTGTGACTAATATGAATTTATATGACTTGGCCCACCCTGTATATATATAACTCTTTGAGGAGGCAACCGAAATCAGGAAAATAACACAAGTATATTGTTCTAAGTTACTTAGTTCTATGAAAAACATCATGCAAATTCTATACTCTGTAATTCAAAATAAATTAAACAAACTAAAGGTGACTTTAAATAATTAATGCAGCTGGCTAGGAAAAGGCAACAAATGGCTGTTGATTTAGCGAGTGAGTGTAAAGATAAAAGTGTGGATGAGTGTTTTAAGTTACAGTAGAATTTCGACAAAAATCAAATTGAAATTCCAATTAAAATAAACAATATTTATCACTTAAGTGATAGATAATTTTATGCAAACAGTTTTCGCTTATCGAGTTTCTACTGTAGATGAGCTATAAATTACTTTTAAATCGTAACAAACAACTTTTTCTTAACTTTTGTTCATTTTACGAGTAATTAAGAGGTGGTGATGTACAAATTATTTGCTATTATTTAAAGAAATCATGATATAACGAAATAATATATTTTTTGAAATAAAAGTCAGGCAAATGTTGTTAAAGAAAATATTTAAGTCTGAAATGCGTTTTAAGAAATTTAGGAAAATTTAACTAAAAATCAAAATGAAACTAGTGAACTTAATTATAAGTTCACATTGGTAATACTTAATTAGTAATTAATAGAAATGATTAAAGTTAAAGAAATTAAATGAAAAAAAAAACTAACATTGAACAAAGTTATGAATAATTTTTTATATAAACTCTTTCAAACGAAATTAATTAACAAAATAATGAACAAAACCGAAAATGAAATTGAATATAAATTCAACTAAATCAACTCTTCAAATAAGAGAAGATATTGAAGTAGATAAAACTTATTTAGTAGCGGAATAGAATAAAATAAACGTACCCGTATTGGTTTTACTGTTGCAATAATCAGTCAAGAATTTTTCGAGTGTAAAGCGAGGTAGGTGTAAATTCTTTACCACTTGCACAGGATCACCTTCTTTCCACAGGAAGACAAGATCGTTTGTAGTCCAGCCATCTAGAAGAGTAAAAGTTTTCAATTACAAGTATTAAATTTTTTATGCTCAAATTATTAGGGATTTGAGAGAGTGAGAGAAATACTTACAACTGGCCATACGTAGTGAACAAATTTGACGATCCAATGGATATAATTTCAAATTCATGGGACATGCCAATGTCAGTGAGATACGAATACTGTACAGAACTGAACCATTTGGAAAAATACGTATGTAAACATTTGGCATAATGATATTGTGGAAATGACCCTCTTTCTCATTGGAGAAGAACAGATCAGGCATCCAAACACGATTGGCTTCTGTCAATGTCAAATATTTGAGACGACCTGTAGGGAGAATGATAAATTAATTGTATTTAATGTATGACTATTTAATCCAGTTCGTTTTTTCAAAACTCTTGTAGAAAACTTAATGATAGACATAAATGATGCCTATAAAAAATGTAGTTTGGTAAGCGTATAACGTGAGCTTTTCAAATAATGTTGTGCTATGAGGGTATGGGTAACCTTTATTAATAAATGGTACATAATATATTGGCAACATTTTGTGTCCGAAAAGTAAACGCTTTTGATTTTTATGTAACTTCAAAGTTCATACTTTTTAATAGATGCATGCAAAATACCTAAAATAAAACTGTTAATAACTTTAGAAGTATAAGTCAGATGTTATAATTTTTGATTTCATAATAAAGCTAATGAATTGTAGATTTTAAAGTTATATTCTATAAATCCGTTCTCATCAAAACCAATGGAGAATTATTGTAGAGTTTCCAAAAAAACGAAGAATTTCTAAACTGTGGTTTCGGTTTTAAAATGAAATTATTTGGTGTAAGTGATGAAAGGAATACATTCCAACAAATGTCCGGTACTATAAAAGTTCTTTTATATTAGGTCTGTTCATTTACTTTCCCAGTAAATACTTGCAACGAGAGAATAAAATCAGAATTTACAAAATTACTCTCTTAAATTCTCAAAAATAGTAAAAAGTAAATGAACGCTTTTCCAGTAACAATTGGATCCAATTTGGTCCCAATATCTTACAAATCTTGGTGGCCTGCACTGGATCCTAAATTTATACACACAATTTTCTTATTTTATTTCTTTTAAAATGTATTAGTACTCACATTTCCTTCAATTTTATTGAAAATTCTTTTTTTTTACATTTTTTCACCACAAAAATAAAATTGTAAACAAAATAAACAATGACACAAAACATATGAAATATAAGCTGCTAACTATTACGAGTTCAAAAAAGAACTTATAATAGTTTGCAACGAGAGAACACTTTATAAAATTTATACGCTCTTGATTTTTTTCTCTACTTGCAAGTTTTTTGAGTTAATGAACGCTTTTCCAGTAACAATTGTTACTAACTAGTTACTAGTAACAACTTTTAGTTATTGAACAGAGCTAAATCTATTAAAAAAAATAATATTTTGAATAACTCTCCGCATTTCACTTTTAATATAAAATAAAATGCTTTATTCAAATAAAAATTGTTTTCGAAATGGCATCTACATCTAGAGACGCAGAAACGGGAAGAGCACGATAATCACGGCTTCAGCAAATGCGTCGCAGTGCATCTTCATCGTGTGCTGCGGAGACACCTCAACAGCATATCGAAAGACTGAATCACAAGGACGTAAGGATTGGCGCATTTGATTACATTGCAGGGTTTTGAAGTTCCCTAAGGAATCCCTGGGAATGTGCTGTTCGAAGGGTAAAGTTATTCCGCCACCAGTTATTTAGCCGCATGAGCTGCTTCTAAGTTATATATCCGGCGCCAATCATATTTCCAAGCACTTCCTTCAAAATATCCAAAAGTGCTTTCAAATGAGGTCGGCTTCATGCCCACATTTAAAGTTCAAGGCCAAATGTTATTCCGCCACCAGTTATTTAGCCGCCTGAGCTGCTTCTAAGTTATATTTCCGGCGACAATCCTATTTCCAAGCACTTCCTTCAAAATATCCAAAATTGCTTTAAAATGACGTCGGCTTCATGCCCACCTTTAAAGTTCAAGGCCAAATGTACCACAGCATTGGATCATTGCTCCCACTTCCCAATGATTATGCGAAGTTCTTTCAAATTTATTTCACTGGAAGTGATTCTACAGAAGCCGAATGCTATCAATGAACATGCGTGTGTATTTGCTGCAATACCCTTATGCCGAAACATTCTCAAAACAATTGTTGGACATCGGAAATGGAAAAATTCTAATTGATCCCGCCACATATTAGATTTCGTTTCCGAACTTCTGCCAAATGCATACGATTATTCAAGCCGTTGTTGACAAGGTATTCCCACGTCTTATAACCAACTACAAAAATTCGGATTGGCTGTTTGAACATGCAATTTTGGCACCAACAAATTATGATGTTAACAATCCCAATAAGCAAATAAAATTGAAACTGCCTGGCGAAACAATGAAATACAAATCTATTGACACAGTAATGAACGAAAAACAAGCCGTCAATTATCCTACTTAATTTTTAAATTCTTTGGAACCAGCCGGACTGCCACCACATGTATTAATATTGAAGGTTAGGTCACCGACTTTGTCCGACACTGTATATTAAAATCGAGATCGAGATACAAATAAAACAGATGTTATTTAAGGGCCAGCAACGCGGACCGGGTTCAGCTAGTTCGAAATAAATTTAGGAATAATTTTTTCAAGGTGCCTAAAAGTATGTTTTAGTTTATGGCCCAAAACACTTAATACCTTTAGTTTTCTCTTAATAACTTATATTGACCTACATAAACGGTGTTCTTAACTTAAGAATCATTCCTATGGAGTTAATATGTTCTAGAAAGTTGTTTATTGAGATCTTAAGTACATTTCTGTAGTTGATTGTTTCCTTGAATTTTGAACGGTTTGCTTCCTATGGACCTGAACAAGGGAAAAAAGGTAAAAAAATCGAATTTTTTAAATTTTGATCTCGAGGATGAAGTTTTTTTTTTATTTTATATGTTCACAATTTTTGTTCTATAAGCAGGAAACTAAAAACACATGATCCTGACTGAGTTAGAATAGACTTGCAGGTACTTTTTACCAATTAATATTACTTTTTGACTATTTAATAACGATGGACCTAGAAACACGAAATTAAGCATTCATGGTTTAGTGAATGCGAATTCCAAAGGGATAATCAATAGTTCTATTTCTTCATTGTAATTGTACTTATAGAATATTTTATAATCACCCCTATCGCGAATCAATATTTCACATGAAATGTGTTCCCTTTTCCCATTTTTCGTTCATTAACATCAAGGCGAATTCACACAAGGTGATGGTAGTTCTACAAAAACAACAATTGGTCTTAACAAATTACAAAAAACAAAAATTAAAAATTAAACAAATATGTATTAAAACTTAATATAGTGTAGATATTGAATAGTGTACTTAGTACTTTTATGTAAAAAATAAATATTTTGTTAATAAACTTAGAATATGTAGACATTTAAATATAAACAAAAGCTTTGACAACTGTTAGAACCAACTCCACCTTGTATAAATTCGCCTTGATTAACATTGTTCACGTGAAAAAATTCCCCTACATGGGAAATTTTTAGATGGAATTTTGTAAACAATAAACATCTGTTACGAACAAAGTTATCTATTGTGAATGAACATTTTAAGGGAATATTACGATAAGAAATTCCCCTTCGAGGGAAATGGATATTTCATGGGAACATAAATTTCATATGTTTTGCCGATAGGGGTGAATAATAAACGTATAAATTAAAAAGGCAGACATTTACAATAGGTGATCTTAGTGGTAGCTTTCTTTTGTATTTTCGATAATAATAGACACAGAAATATGAACTTAAGGTACGGTCAGACACAGCTAATATTTGACGATTATCGTCAAATATTTCATTGTCTGAATCTGACCACAAATAAAATTTAGAGCAAACAACAAAACAGATGATTTTAGTCAAACAAATTTATTTGTCGACAAACAAAATATTTTCTTAATGTGAACATAGTGTGACCACTAGCTATATAAATACATACAAAATATATAATTTGATCTTACAAATCTATTTAAGGTTAACGCACTTATTTCTAATTGTAAAACAATTATTTTATTAAAGTTTTATTGAATTTTGTTATCATATAGTGAATTTAATTTTTCACTTTTTGTTTGACCAAACTGCGGCGAATCAGTAAATATATTTGCCGTGTGGTCACACTATATCAAATACTTTTATGAAATAATTGTTTGATCAAATAGAGCAAACAAAGAAAATTATTTGCTCAACACAGCGGATTAAAAAGGAGAATATTTAAACATTTTTGGTACTAAATTAAAAAAAAATTGCACTATTTTTATTCTTTAACTATAATACATATCAATATTTCTTGTAAAATTCTTATTTAAATTATTTTCACTAAAAAAATGGCATCAATAAATGAAGTCTTCTTCTTCTTCTTCACATAAAAGTCATTCAGCCTAGAATGACATACTGGGAGAAAAACTAATTGAAGACATGAAGTCTATGTTGCGATTTTTTGCATTTGTATGCGATTATATTTGTATACGTATAACAAGTCTGATGTTTGATTGTTTTTATACATGGAGTTTTTCTATTTACAAAATTTAAAATTGCTCAAATGAATGGAATATTTATTGAATTTAAAATCAAAGAAAATAGTTTAGATATACATAAATATTATGATTGGATTGCAATTAAAAATTAATTCTTAAACAGTATGATCTTCTTAATTTTTTTTAATGCTAATATAATATTTGTGAACATTCAGAATGAAAAAAGTTTGGTGAAAGTCCTGTTCGATTAATAATTTTGATTAAAAAAAAATAATTTCAATTATGAATTTCATTTTTCCTTCTACATATCAGTATAGTTTCAACCAAGTATAACACGTAGTCCGACTCTATTTTTCAATATTACTCTCTCACATAAATGAGTACCGTGTGAATTCAACACCCTTGTGAAAAATGTACACATCAAATGTCTCGATATTTTAAGAAAAAATTTTTGATTAAATATAGTTTAATTCTCGTTAATTCTTTAACACACAGAATTTTATAATTTTATTTTACATTTCTAGCACATTTTCATTTCGTTTTGCGTCCAATATATAGTTAGGTACTGCTGTCAAAGAGTTGGACTACTTGTATGTACTTTGGTTTCAACATTTTAAAAATATACTTTTTCTTTTTAACAGTTAACTTATTTGATTATTGTAAAGTTCATCATAGTAACATTCGTTTTGTTTGAATAATGCGATTTTTAGTTCAAAATCCAAACAAAGCCAAAACAAATACAATAAAATTCCAAAATTGTTAATTATATTAGGGATATTTTGTAGATTTTAAGTACAATTATACCTACAAATTTTAATACGTTGATAGTAATATAATTTAATAAATAAACTATTAATATTATATTATTAAATTGTTCAAGCTTGAGTTCTTTTCGCGATTTGTTTTCATTATTTTGCGATTTTTATTTTAAGATATAGCAACACTACTTTTGCGATAACACATGATGCAACAGCTGTTATTTGACGCTGTTTGATCTTGCAAATGAATTGCAAGATCAAATAAAAAATTGAGGAAAATATTTGCTGTTTAGTGGTCACACATTGGTCACATTACAAGAAAGTTTTCTTATCGGCAAATAAATTTGTTTGACCAAATTCAGCTGTTTTCTTGTTTGCCGTACAAAAATATTTTCTGTTCAAACTAGGAACATAAAATATTTGACGTTAAAATAAAAGTACTGAAATTTCACAATTCTTTCAAATGTAAAGCAAAATCTGGTAGTATTTTACTTTCTAGATATGTATTTTTTATTGATGAATGAAATTAAAGTTTTTTTACAGCTTTATTTAATAATTATTTAGAAAAATTATTACCATAAATGTGACCACAAGACAAATATATTTTCCCCTTCTTGTGTTTGATAGTATTAATATGGCAAATAAATGTGTACAGTGTGACCACAAAATCAAGCCATGGATTATTTGATGTAATTTTGATCAAACACATGAAACATTTTGTGTCAAATAATTTGCGTAGTCTGACCTTACCTTTAGACATTCATGATGCTGAGGAAGAATAGAAAATTTGGGTCTAGAAGCCACATTACAATTAACCAATAAACATGACTATAATAGAAACACGTTATCCTGTATTAGTATTAATTCACAAATGCAGTCTTAATAGTACTATTTCTTTCTTCTAATTGGGGTGGCGAAGCGCATCGGGTCAGCTAGTACTTTATACTTTTATCGGATATTTGAAAATAACTAAGTCTTAGTTATATTAAATAAATAAATAGTCATTTGAAGTTTACTTGTCAGGAAATAATCGTATGATCTATATATGTTTTTTAAATGAGTTTTTGTCATTCTTTGTCTATCCTGCGAAATGTAGCCTTCTACATTCTTTAAAAATGTTTGAGAAATTTTGAGATATTTTTACATCGATTTGTTTTTAGAGAGATTGGATGAAGTTTGTTTTTCATTTATTTCTACTGAAAATTGATTAAAAGTAAAAACCGAAGAATAATTGTCGGTTTCGGGTTTCGGCCTTGAAAAACTGCGGGTTCGTAAATATATTTGTTTAACCAATTGTCCAATTTTTATAAACTTTGTCTTAAATAAATTCTTTTAAAAAAAACATACTTTGGAAAAGTCGACTTCATCAACTATTCGCCTTTTTATCCTATTTTATTGTAAAAAATATATGTTTGCTAGATGTATTGATAAAAGTAATTTTTGATATTTTATTCGAATTTTCAACAAAATCTGATTAATCGTTCTCGAGTTATGTTAAAAATTTACTGAAGATAAATTTATTCAATTATTCGACAATTATTATCTCATAATTTTTTATTCTAAAATGAAAAATTTTTTTTATTCGAATAAAAATTATTTTATTCCCTCGATTAGATTATTTGAATAGTTTTAATAGTAAGTACTTAATAGTATTCCCACTTACCTTGTATGTCATCAAATTTCAAACGTTCATCCGTCCACTGTTCACGGAATGTCAACTGCACACTGTATTCCTGTTTTCGTTTTAACGCAGATCGATGATGATTGTTTAAATTTAAAAAAGAATTAAACCATTAGTAAAATAGTTTTAAGGAAATTTTAAAAAAGTTAAAATTTTTCGTTTATGATTATTAAAAAAAATGTTTTATTTTTCTAGTTGTTAATGGGATTTTTGTGATAAATTATTGGATCGAATCAATTTAGCGTTTTCATTTTGCAGTTTTGGAAAAGGGGGATTTAGAGCAAATTTTTAGTTAAGTGATTTTTCGATTTCGTATTTTTTTTTCGTTAATGGAGTTTGTTTTTTTTTTTTTTGAGTTTGTTATTGGAAATTTGAATTTTGGTTTTTGAAACTGATGTTGCGATTTTGTAACCGATTTTTAGTATTTTTTTTCTCAAATTCCATATAAAAATGGGAAGGTTTTTGTTGTTGTTGTTTTTTGATAAATGAGGCTGAGAAATTTTGTGGTCTATAGAAATTTTTGATTTATAATTAATATATATTTTTAGCATGGAGGGGTTTTTGGTCTGATTTATATTTTTTGGTTAAATATTAGTTTGGTTTGAAATAATGTCGCATTTATTTTGTTTTATTTTTTTTTAAAGAAAATGTTTTATAGATTTTTATTTGTTTGATTGATTGGTTGGTTGGTTGGTTAAAGCATTCCAAAAAGCGCATAGCAACAACTTTAATTAAATAAATGATTGAATTATATAACAAAATAAGCATTTTAAAGGCATTAAGCATTAAGAGGTGTTTCATTCATTCATTTCAATTTCAATAAATACCAGTTGTTTTAATTATTTAAAGCAGTCAAACGAAAAAAGTAACAAGCACTGGAAAAGGAAATTAACATTCCATGGCTATATATATATATATAATAAATAAACGAGCATAACACACATATAATACAGATATTTTTAACATATACATACATAAAAATACATACATACATACATATTTATTTAATTATAATATACATTTGTACATATTATATACATACATACATATGTACATATCCATACAAGTATGTACATATGTATGTATCATGCAAAGGCGTAGTATGTTTACAAGCTTCTCTAGATTTTTTTCATTCATTTCCTGTTTTTTTTTTTTTTCTCCATGATTCATGGCATACTTATAGGCAAAAAGTAAAAAAAATTATAATAATTTACAGTAAAAAGCAGTAAATAAATAAGTAGTATTTAGTATTTAGAAAAAATTATATGTATAATACAAATAAATTCTGTTGAAATTTCAATAATCTGAACATAAATCTTCTTAAGGGAAATGATTAAATAAAGCTTTCTTTATAAATGTTTGTAAATATGTAGATAATTAATTGTAAATAAACGATTAAATATAACTTTAAATCATATAAAAAATGGAAAAGAAATTACAAAATTTTAATATTCTGGCTGAGTAGTTTTTTTAGTCTAAGATTATTATTAAGAAAACTAGTAAACAAATCAGTTGTAGGGAAAAATACAACTTTATTATTTTTAAGGGCCTCATTTTATAAAACGAAACGTATGGAAGCGTAAGCAATTTGTATGAAGAATACGGGGAAAAGGGTTTAAATCTTAAATATTTTCCATACAATTTTGTTTTAACGTTTGTCGTTTCGTTTTACAAAATTAGACCCTAAATATTGAAATATTATACAATAACTAGCTGGTACCCTTCATGTTCCGATATAATTTTTATTGTAATAATATTAGCAATTTCAATATAAATAAGGAGTGCACATAAAAAAATTTTGCATAAGTTCATTGTTTTGACGCTCGGATATACAACCAGGTCTGTGCAGACTTTTTGCATATAAAAGTGTGTATAACATTGTTTGTTTTTCGTGTTATAGACAAGTCCTTTCAAGACCTTCTGGAGCAACATTCTCCGGATACAATGAACAAAAAATCAAACCGATAGTGGATCCTATCTTAATCAAGATTTTCAAATATTTTGGTTCAAACGTCATAACAAGGTATGTGCAGACCTATGAATAATTTGGACGAAACCTGTGACGGATAAATAAATATAAGCATTTACTTTATTTGCCGGCATATTTGGGTCAAACCATCAGCCTATTCCTGAATTGTGGGGCAATACCAGGCAATGATATTTGCTATACGATATAAACAGAGTCTCAAGTACATTCAGTTCGATAATATTACTATAAGATCCGCTCGACTGGTAGGAAGTAAATCGCCCGCAAACGACGCGTCGCGACGGCGTTTGGAACATGATCATGAACAACTTGGAGCTCGATATGTTTCGGGTGACCAGAGTATATAACCCAATATATTCCATCAAAACCAGTCAAATACACCATACAAATCTGATGGGTGTGCGAATCCAACTCCAATTTCCCACTGAAAGGAATAATATATATTGGAAAACAAGCAACGACGCACATGCGGCAAATCTAGGCGAGAACGTTCTTTTTTTCGCTATATGATTTGACCACGATTTTGATGACAAAACTGTTGGGTTATGTAGGAAACATACGAGGCCTGCATACCGAAGGAAAAGTTGGATCCTAAAGTAGAGGTATTGAACACTTTATTCAGCTACCACAATTCCGCCGTAGACTCATTGGATTACAATAAGTACAAATCCAGACACCATGGATCAGATGGTTGATGGTTATACTTGAAAACGTGCCACAAACCAATGGCCGTTAGACTTGATTTACAATATGTTGGAAGTTGCGGGTTTGGGTGCATTTGTCATTCATGACAAGTTGGAGCATGTAAAGCTCCAACTTGCTACCTATGGTGAAAGGTATAAAGACAATATATTCGATCACAACATTGATTGTCTACTCAGGATTGAAATGAGCCATTAAGCCCATTTGTTATTTCACAAAAGTAACAAATTTAATTAGCATTCTGGATATAATTAAGATGTCTTTTGTAAATTATGACTTCCATTATTTTTTGCTGGGTAACATTCTAACTAGTTTTTATTTTTATTTTTTGTATTAAATGTGTTAACTTAAATTTAAAAAATTTAGCCACTTTTAGCCATGTTTTGCAAAGAATTTTTTTTCAATTTTCTATTTTTTCACCAAGTATTGGCAACACTTCGTTATCAAAATATAGCTATTTCTGATTTTGGGACTTTTGA
The DNA here is from genome assembly GCA_942486065.2 of Calliphora vomitoria. Taxonomy (NCBI): domain Eukaryota; kingdom Metazoa; phylum Arthropoda; class Insecta; order Diptera; family Calliphoridae; genus Calliphora; species Calliphora vomitoria. The sequence continues at coordinate 116,954,775 of OW818029.2, forward strand.
GACTCATTTAATAATTCTGTTAAAAACTACGTGAACTCCTCACCATTCATATCTGTTGTTAAAAGTGCTGATTAGAGTGATATATTTAACCCTTATTTGTCGCTTTGAAAACTCTTAAGGGGTGCATTGGTTTGGGCCATACGGCCACATCAAGAGCATTCTCTCACTCAGTAGCTTCTCTTATTTGAAGGGAAAGTCAATGGAAATAGTCTGTCATACTATCGAGGATATAGTCGATAAGAAGAAATATGTGATAATATTTACTTAAAGTCAATACTCCAAGCTCTAAGCAGCTAAGGGGTTGATCAACAAATAGCAAAGTGAATGCTGAATATACTCAAGGACTCATCTATAAATTCGAGTATGGATATATGCGGTATTGTTTCGCCACTCTTGTGGACCCTTGAATTATATGTGTATAATACTGTTCAGCTCAGTGAAAATGGCAGTTTAGGCTAGATATGCTGATAACGTCGTGCTCTTAATAAAAACTAAATTGCCTTCCTCGAAAAGTGAATTAATGGAACCAGCTTAAAAAGTTTTACCATCACAGGTGAAGAAATATGGTCTGGGCGTCTATTAGGCGATGCTTATTCTTACCAGAAAATAAAAAAATTACAGTTTTCAGTTCTCCACAATTTTTTTAAGAATCACAGAAAGGATGATCCGTTTATTGCACATTTGTTCGAATTCTCAAGGGTGCTTTCAAGTCCCAACAGCCATCTTATATAGTCATGGTGATGACCAAGATGGGTTATTGAATGTATATAATCTACGTTGAAACTGAGGCAGAGATATCCAAAGGCTTGTTTTCGTCTATGAACCATCTATGTAGATCGCATGATCCCGAAGGGCAGTGTTTGCGGCCCAGTGTTCTTTGATCGGTATTCTCATCTTAATACTTCTGTCAAAATTCGGGGTGTATACAACATTAACCGATATCCGGCCCCAGATTGGGATGACCATGATTTGTAGGATGGTGCCATGTTCAGAACGGTCATACTTCAATTCGCCAGACTCATTGAGCCTTAGGGTTTTGGTAGTAAATATCAAGGAGAAGTATGTCTCCCCAGCCATCTCATGACATGCTCATTGTTTACAAGTGCATAATAGGTGAGGATTATGATTTATGATCGCTTTGTACACCCAGTGTACAATATACAGTTTAGAAAGCCCCCCCCTAGAGGGCCTTTCTGTGATTCTTAAAGGTGAAATTCGCATTTCTTTCGTTGGTGCACGCAGAAAAAAAATATAGTTGTACATTGTTACTGTAACCATTTCAAATTTGTGCATGGTTACTGTAACAATTTCAAAATTTTTAACAATATTATAGTCGCAGTAACTATATATATGATTGTGGTAACAATAATATGGTTAATTTACGATTCACATGAATATTTCAACCATATATATGGTTACAGTAACCATGTATATGTTTGTGACAACCATTTATATGATGAAGGACTTACCATATTATGATGCTCTCATATCATAATCTGAGAACAACATATTATGATAAAATTATTCATCATATAAATGGTTGTCACAAACATATACATGGTTACTGTAACCATATATATGGTTGAAATATTCATGTGAATCGTAAATTAACCATATTATTGTTACCACAATCATATATATAGTTACTGTGACTATAATATTGTTAAAAATGTTGAAATGGTTACAGTAACCATGCACAAATTTGAAATGGTTACAGTAACAATGCACAACTATATTTTTTTTCTGCGTGTGGGTATAGTATAATGTTTAATAATGTTTAATGTTCAGGCAACACATATTAAACAGAAATGCAACAATATGGCGAAGTAAGTTGGTCCAGAAAGGCGTTAAATACTTTAAAAATTACTAAAACTGACGATAAATGGATATTGAAGTATGTTTAACAACAGATACGAAAAGCAAGCCGTTATTGATGTTGTTACGCAGTTTTCGACCGAATGCATTTTTTTAGTTTTGTTTTGAGGGGTTACAAAAACACTTCTATCTGTTTTACTATAAATACTTATGTATTTCGGAATTCGTCACAATTTTTAAGTTCCTTTTATATCAAAACTATAAATGTAACCTATAATATTATGGAAATAAAATAAAATTAGTTTATTTTTCAAGGAATTTAAATAGATATAATCATGCAATAAACATTAATTATAGAGAAAACAAGCAAATTCTCATGCTGCAATTAATAATAAAAAGTAATTAAAATAAACTCAATAAAAATAAAAATAAATTGTTTAATAAAAACAAACTAACAAAAAAAGAAAAACATAAACTGAATTATTTAGCTAAATAAAATGAATATAAAAATATATTGTAAACGAGTTTAAACTAAAGTAAATAAAATTTTATTCATAAAAAACAATACCTGTCATTTACTTTCGGTTTCTGTTCAATAATACTTGACGAAAAAAAAAATACTAAAGTTGAATTTTAGTAAAAAAAAAACATTTATGTACTTTTTAGAGTAGTTTGAAGAGTTTATCATCTTCAATAATTAAAAACAAATATTGGTATTGAAATCTATTTGTTTATTGATATTGGGTGGGTACAAGTATTTATTTGACATGACAGTTTCATATTAAACATTTTTCATTCTTAGTTTTTTTTCAATTTGAGTGGCATGTTTTTATTTCTTTTTGGTTTTTCATTTTTATTTGCACAGTTTGCAAAAATTATTGTAGTTTAAATGAAATTAAAATTTTAACCCAAAAACTTATTGAGAAAATAAAAAAAAGAAAACTATAAAAAAAAGAAAAACTAAATTTAAGAAAGAAAACAAAAAATTGGATGATTCAGGTGCTCCTAAACTGCTTTTAAATATTATTATTTTGATATTTTTTATTTAAACAAGAACTTACTTACAATTTAAGCTTATTTTTTGGTTTTATACAATACGAGTACAGTTTGATTGAGTGTCGAGTGTTCATAAACAAGGATAATAACAAGAACAAGGATCTGTTTTGTTCTTTATACAATATTTTTTTCGAGTGCATAAACTGTTTGTTTGACTGTGTTTTTGTTTGTGGTATTCTCTTTACAGTTTATTTTTTGCAGTGTACGAGAGTTTTTGTTTTTTTTTTTAGATATTACGCTGTGGTTGCCTGTGTGGTAAGCATTTTTTCTGGTAGAATTTTAATTATTTATAAATTTTATTACAATTTTGTTAACAAAAGAACTGGATTTTTTTTTTATTATTATTTAAACAAAGAAAACATAATAGATAATAAACAATATTTATATTTTATTTATTTTTGATTGATTTGAATTGTGGATGGATGATTTGCGTAGTGATGCTTAAATTTTTTAAGATTTTTTGTTTGCTATAGTTTTATACATATAATAAGATATTGACTTAAATACTTAATAATTTTTTATGTTGGCATATTTAAAAGAATATAAATAAATTGAATACATACAAATTATATAACTATCACATGGTAATTTTGCATATTTTTGCCATAAAAATTGTACGATAAATTGAGTATTTTAATCGGCACATACGTAAGAATTAAGTTATTTGCTGTGGAATTTCAGCAAGTTAGTGGCAGTTCAATGAAAACAAGATTGATTAGTAGATTGGCTGATTTTTCAAAACACAATTGGTCAATTCACAAAGTCTCTTATCAGTCATATTGTCATAATATCCTAATATATCACGACTCGGCGGCTCTGCTTAACCGACTCTTAGTCTCTGCTGGTTGGTTACGATAACACAATAAACATAGCATAGAAAGTAGTATTATTTTAGGACATTTTTTTTGAAAAGCAATAAAAACCATTGTGAAATATTAGGACATTATGACAATATGACATGAAAAGAGACCTTGTGAAAAAAGTATAGCTCAGAACTACTGTTCTGTACATCAGATAATTTAATGCTTCATATAGATTCAAAGGTTAGTTGGTACTTTCGAAAAGCTCATTGCAACAGAAACACGAAACTTTTATATTTATATCGGAAATGTAATCTATAGAAAATTATCTTTCTAAAAACAGATGTAACGGAAACGAATATTTCATTATTGTACTTGTAAAGTTCATAATTTAACACTATTTTCAACTTCCTAGGATTGGTAAAAACTCTGATATGAATTTTTGTCTAACTACGCATAAAAAACTATTTTCTAATCAGTTTCCATTCAAATATTTATCACATATTGAACTGGTTTCAATTATTTCTTTAAAAAAAAAACAAAATTTTCTACTGAATTTTCTGTTTTGATTTTTATAATTTTGAAAATTGAATGTACAATTTTCGTTATTGGTTGAACCATAGAGAATTATACATAGAGACGAGACACAAAACAAAAATACAACAAATCATATGCTTGATACAAAAACAAACTACAAATTTAAAATTTTAATTTTTTGTAAAATTTTTGTTTTTTAAAAGTTTTTTCCAATATTCTAAAAAAAAAAATTTTTAATTTTAAAATTTATATATTTTAATTTATTAGTAAAAATATTTATGACATAAAAACGTTTTTTGTGAAAAAAATTCGGGTTAAAAATATTTTTCCCGATTTTGACTCATTGTAGGTCCAACTTTGTATAGCCTTATATACATTGTTGCAATGGACTTTTAAATATCTATCATTAGATATTCATATTGTCTATATTTATGACTTAGTAATCGAGATATAGATCAAAAATAGGCCACAAATAGAAGTTCTCTCGGATTTTTGCTTATATCTCCGTTATTTATTTTACTGATTTTAAATAGGAAACTTCTCAAAAGTATGTCTGACAGAATTATCGAAGATTTGGATCCCGAAGGTATGTGGGGTCTTCACAAAATTGATTTCAACAGACAGACAGACAGACAGACAGACAGACAGACAGACAGACGGACATGGCTAAATCGACTACGCTATCTATAAGGATCCAGAATATATATACTTTATAGGGTCGGAAAATTATATTGTGGAAATTACAAACGGAATGACAAACTTCTCACGAAGCTGAAGGGTATAAAAAGTTAATAAAATAAATACTCAAAATAATCAGACACACGAGTGATGTTTTTGTTTTCACATAGTTTTCTTTACTAATACATTTTCACCACTTCGGTTTCCCAGTAGTTCTAGAAGACAGTCCCGAACTAGTGATTTTATCCATTATTTAGGGTGAAAACATGTTACTTTTTTTAACACGTGCTTGTCCTAAGCAGGGGATCAATTGACCCTTTTTGATTACAATCAGACTGTCTAATAGCTGGCCCAAAGTAGTCAACGTATTGGATTCACATACTGTTTAAAGAGCTTCAGTTACCTTACTAGCTACCTAACTGGTGACTTGATCAGCTACATAACTAATTATTTTAACATGTACTGATGCTAATTAACCTCAAATAGTCAGCTAAAAAGCCATATCATTGACAGTCCAATAAACGATTGCTTGTAAACAAACGTTTCTTTGACAACTCTCCAATCGATTGCTTCTGGTGGGTAAAATAACTACTTTCTCAACTGCAGTACAAAATAAACATTTAAATTGATTACACTAAGAGACTCTAAAGTGTCTATTGACTTCACGCTATTTTACATGGAAAATCAGTATTAGAGTGTCCAAAAAACCGGCAAATTCAAAAAACCGGTTTCCGGTGTAACCGAAAACAGTATTTTATAAAAAACCGGTTTAGGTTTTCTCATTCTAAAATAACGGTTTTGATTTTGTCATTCTAAAAACCGGTTAACCGGTTTTATATTAATTTGTATTTAATATGAAAAATGTAAATTTAAATTTATATACCAGGCAAAAGGTTTATATGTATAATAAAAAAATAAATGATTTTAATTTCATAATTAAAATTTAATCGTAATTATTTTGCCATCCTATTTCAGTTTTGTGGACGCAAATAAGATATATGTTTGGTTTTGGATACTCTAATCAGTATATTTAAGCAAAAATAAACTGTATGAGAATTATATCAAAACAATTTGTATAAAACCAGTTGTATGAATTACTCACAAAATGTCTTCACGCTAGATTACTTAGAGACACTTAAGTGACAATTGTCTTCACACAAGATTATCTGGGATATATAAAGTAATCAATTGTCTTCTCTCTGCACTACAAAGAGCACATACGTGACACATGACTCAAAATATATAAATTGGAGTCAGCCAAGTGATCAGATATTAGTGAAAATTACTGTCTATAAGGGATACATTGAATACTTGTTTAACTGCTGGGATTTGACCACTCATCTACTTATGTGTATTTACCTATGGTTCAGCCAATAACTTAAATTGCATATTCAATTATCAAAATTATTAAATTCATGAAATGCAGTAGAAAATATTAGAAAATGTTGCGTTTGAGCACATAAAGCCTTGATTCAATTATGAACTATTTCAATGGAAACTGTATAGGAAATAGTTTTTTTCTGTTTAGAATAACGTTTACTCATTGCCATCTGCAGACAAAAAGTTAAATTTGTTTTTACATTTTCAAAATTGCAACTAAATTTTTTTAAAAAAAAATTTTTTTTTAAATTTATTCTAAAATGTATTACTGACGGACATGTGCCTCCAGAATTTAAAATATTAAATTTCATCATTCATGCTTCGTATCATTCACATTCTTAAGTTGTTTATGGGCTTTGGAAAGCTTATTTAAACTGACAGACGGACATCGTTATAGCGATTTCGCTATGAAAATCGAATTCATAAATTGCTATTTTTGATCAAATATATGAACAGAAATTACAAGAATAATTGCTTTATTTGTTTTTTTACAATTACAATACCTTAAATATAAAATCTTAAAATAATTAAAATTGGAGATTTTGAAAAGGTTTAAAGAAAAATTAAAAATGTTTCTTAATTCATGTGCAATAGTTTTTAAGTCAATAAAGAGTAAAAACACTTTTGATTTCGATTAGACTAAGCTAACTGTAGTAGAAACTAAATTAAATAATTTTAAATCTAAAGCCTTATTCAAAATCAATTTTTAAATTTATCAAAGGTTTCTTAAACAAAATATCAATAGAAAATGTGTTTTAGAAACCTTTAATAAATTTTAAAATTGATTTTAAATATTTGGGCTAGACTGCAAACTAAATAACAATAATTTAATACATACATATCTTTCGATAAATAGTGTTTTAGAATTTTATACAAATATGAGTAGTTAATTACTATATATTTATTTACAAATAAAAAGTGAAGTGTAAAACTACGCTTGAGCCTCCATAATCCATAAAATTGTTTAAACATTTTTGTGTATTTATAAAATTTAGCTGAAAGTGCGCGTTGGATCAAGTATCGAGTACTTGTAAACATTAATTGTTATTATTTTATTATAACAACTGTGTAATTAATTATATTTTAATTTGCAAGATACTTAACTTAATATAAATATTATTAAAAATGTAGGTATTTTAATAAATGTATAAATATTAAAATGGCACAACTAGGTTAGATTGAATAAATTTTATTTAACAGAATTATTCAAGTGACCGATTACTTGGGGGTCGTTCCAGCCCTTTATATGAAAGCGGAAATTGCACTTTCATATGATCTTGTCCTGAAACAACTATTTAACGTATCGTGTGTACATAAATTCGGAATACTGGAATAATAAAAGTGCGACCTAAAGGGGCCCATAGACACATACTACTGACACATACTACTAACACATACTGCCGATGAACCCTTCGTATACGTGTGTGATTGATATTTTACTACACACCTATCAATCATCATTTAAGAAAATGCGTTTGAGAACAAAAACAAATTATTATTTTCTATTTTTCAGTAACTAAAACGTCAAATTTAAAAATTATATTTCATAAAAATTAAAAAATGTATACTATTGTTCATTTGAACAACTGTCAGCAGTACGAGTTCATTTCAAAATCAAAACTATTTTGATTTTTCATACTGCATTGTCTATGTGTCGCATACATAAACAAAAATTTAAAATTTACCAACACATGCTTATGAGCATGAGCAGTATGTGTCTATGGGCCCCTTAATATTGAAAATATCAAGTTTTCAAAAATCTCATACCACAACAATACATGAAAGCAAAACCCATTATCACTTCAATATTGTAACAAAATTTGGTAAACAGTTCGTTGTGGTGATGTGAGCTACATAGAAATTTACCATTAATACATGGAATTTACTTAATAACGTGGAACCGAGATCGATGATTGACGTCACACATTGGTTTAGAAACGTCTTTTTTTGGAAATAATTCGGTATCTCGGGAACCGTTGGAGATATTGTTACGAAATTTCAAATGGTTAGAGCTTAGGTATTTTCGAATTTTTTTTTTCTAAAATGTCACCTATATTGGTGATAAAATTCTAAATAAAATTTCCTTACAGTTATCTTGTCCCTATAAAAAGTTAAACGCAGCCAAAGTTGGAACATGTCAAAAGTGCCATATATTTTAAGTTTTTTCCCAAAAAGGCCCATATATTTTTTCTTTTGTAGAAACAAATTTTCTTCGGGACTATATACAATTTTTATATGATCCGTAAAGAGAATTTAATGCAAAAGCGTTTAATAGTAAATTTGGCTCACTTAAGCAGACACAACACACACATATCTATCCAAACTTGTACAATTTTTAACAAAAATTTGAGATTTGCGAAAAAAATTATGAATTAGCACTTCATATTTGTATAGCTCTATATGCTTCTAAAATATCTAAAAAGTTTTTTTTACTATCACACAGTAAATAACGTCACAGTAGGCACTTTTCTAAAAAAAATCAGTTTTTGGAACACATTTTCCCCGGTTTAGGAATTTCGGTATTTGAAAATAAAAACTGTCAAAAATTGTAATGCCGTTCACTTAAGGATAGTTGAGTCTATATTAGTTCCAACTTTTGTTATGATATCTTTTACCGTTAAAATTTTACATTAATTCAAATTTTATATTTTTCTTCATGAAAATTTTTTCTAATTTTTTAAGTTTTTAAAAAAATTGTGACCAACTTTGAGGGGCAACGCACTGGTCCCCATTAGCGATAGGAAGCTGAACAACTGCAAATCAACTCTACAATATCTCAGCTCCAACCATGTGAATAACAATATCTCAAATAGTTCCCGAGATACCGAATTATTTCCAAAAAAAAAGTTTTCTAAACCACTGTGCGCCATGATAATTCTGCTGCCGTGTCTATGAGTATGTAATATCATCAGTACACCACAATGCGGAGTACGGTCACCACTGCTCTAGAACATGAATATAAGTACTCTATTCATGTTCTTTAATGAAATATGTTGCAAGTATATTGTTGGTGATGTGGCCGTGGAGTCAAATATCTTAGGGTTCCATCGTTTGTTCTGGAATCAGCGACTTAGATGATGACAATGGATCAGTCTGCGTACAAACCAAGCTATAATAGAACTGGTACAACCGATAAAATAGGTCTAACATTTTTCTCAACTAAAAAAAGATGGAATTATCATCTAGCAATACGATAATGTCAAATGCCTGAAGCTTGGAAAGCAAAAGTAATTAGTATCTGAATAGAACCGATTAATATGAAACTGCATTATTTAGGGCAATAGGCCCTAAATTGGAAATTAACCCAAACAACGTTTATGGGCTATAGAAATCTGCTATTAAATTAAATTATTTAAGGCTTGCTGAGATAATGAATCACCAAAGCAAATTCGAACGTATGGGGATTATTAATTGTAACGGGGGTATTAAGAACGACTAAATCTAAGAGACTATTTAACTAGTATCCTTGACTGGTTACCACCAGATATTTCAACTGCAATGCATCTACATGCCACTTGAACATGGAATGTCAGAAATTATGGACATTCTGAAGCTAATAAAAGACAGAATTACTATGAACTACACAATAACCGAATAACTCTTCGATTTTGAAATTTGTGCAGATGGCTTCAGGCCACGGCCTGGAGTTGAATGTGTAATTTGTGACCAGCTAAACACTATTCAGGTCGTACTAATAACTATGACAACAGCCGAGCAACATGTTCGGTATCAAGGGTTATCAGACATGAATATTCTCATGTTTACTGTTAGTAAGGCGGCCATTAGATTCATAGGGAATTTTCTATAAATGTCGAGTGTTTCTTAAATAGATTACAAGAGATTTTGGAGAAAAAACTAATTAAAAAAAGGTAGAAAAATCTGTCGAAACTCCACTTACGGAACCAAATAGTGTTGAAAATGTGGTATACATGCATTTAGGCTTCAACGACTTTTGCCGTTACAATGAGGAGCAGTAATCAACGAAACACCTTCTCTGACTAGACTTTAGCGACTTGTATTCAATATTCACACATTGATGGGAATGATTCACATCTTCAGTAATAGGTTGGATACATATGATGGATATCAATACGTGGTCAGGCACAGGACGGTTGCCGAACCAAGCTCATAAAAGTTTGCTAAATTTTTTCAATCTATCGATACTTGAAGATACTTTGAGGAGTTACAATTCTAATACACAAGCTGAAGTACCGGATAGCATTATTTAAGATAAACTAGATTTTAGTGAACCAGTGAGAATGCTCAATCCTCCCCTACCAAACAAACTATTATTTAGGAAGCTTCGTTACAGTGAACGAAAAGGTTTGTAAAACTATCGAGAATTTTTAAAAATCTGAATGGTCACAAGCCTAATAATTCTAGGCAATTGTAGTGAGTTTTTGTAATTAAGATTTTAACTGAGCGACACGTCGAACATGTGAACATTTTTCGAATCGTTTGCGATAGTCGTGCTTGAATATTTGAAAGAGAAACGTTTACATAAAGTTCGAGGGTGATAAAATCTTCGAATACTCGGGTCTGGTGGGTTTCTATATAAAAAGCGTTAATGTTATATACCATTGTGCCATTTTAACATTATGTACAATAAACCTAAATAACTTACAACTATTCTATTAAAAACTTAAACTAATAGTTTACAACTATTCACCCATATTTTGTTACATTGCTATTATTAATTCAAATACAAAGATTTAAAAGAAAAAAATAAAAAAAATGTCATAAATTGCCAATTTCATAGTGTAGAAAAAAGGATTTAAAACAAATGAAATTGAGTCTGAAAGATGCTAAATTACAAAACTTAATAAACTTAGTTAACAATATGTGGTAAAATTATTAAAATTATAGTTTTAACAAAGAATTCAAAATCAAACTGAACAAAATGTATTTACGATTAAAGAAAATAGATATAAAGGAGAAATTAAATTGAATGAAATGATAAAAAAAAATAAATGAATTATAATCCATATAGACATTTATGTAGGCGTTCTTTAATACAATTGAGTTGTAGTTTATTTGTTATAAATTTTGTGTTTTAAAATTAATTTGAAAATATTTAAAAATTATCATTAGGGTGGGAGAAAAAAGAAGACGTTGGAGAAACTGAAAAGAGTTAGAGTACTTAGTTCCAAACTATACGTTTATTAAGATTTCAAACTTAAACACAAACATTTATATAATTTTGTTGCTGCTGTTTTTTTTTTGTTGTCACTTTACAATAAATATATTGAAATACATATTAAATGTGTTTTTTTCTGTTTAATTTTTCTATTATTTATTATTTATATGTATGTAAGTAGATATATATATTTAAGGATACGATTATGGCATTAAGTTGTATTATTGTGTATTTTATTTATTTAGTTTTTATTTATACAAATATAAATTTTTATTTTCTTCATAATAGTGATCATCATTATCATCATCATCATCATCATCATATTCTCATATACATACATACAATTAAATTCATACATACATAATTTATAAGATTTAAAAGAACAAATCAAAGGTTTAATTTTAATAAGTACAATAAATAAAATATTTATTTTTGTAGTTGTATTTATTTATTAATTTATAAATTATTAAGATAAAAGAACATATTTATAGTTTATATTTAAACAAAAATATAAATATTTTTAAATAATCCACAATGAATTTAACAATATTTATTGATATTTAATAATAAAACGTTTACAGAAATAGATAGATAGATACAGACAGTGACAGAGAGGAGGAGACAGAGAGAAACATAAAAAACACAATTTGTTGTTTGGATTAAAGTAACAAAAAATAAACGACGACAAATAAAAGAAAAAAATTATATTCCAAATCACCCTACATCATATGGTGAAGCAGCGTTTAATGGACATAGTTGACAAGCTGGTGACAAATTGTTTAAATATTTTGAGCATTACCCGGCAGTTCTATAAATAGTCAATGTATCCCACATAGACAGTAATTGTTACTAATGCCTGAACACTTTGCTGATTTCAATTTGTATATTTTGGATAATTTGACTTGTAGTACAGAGATAAGTTAGTTGGTTACTTTTTACATTCAAGGTAATCTAGCGTATAGTCAATCGTCACTATAGTGTCTCTAAGAAATCTAGATTGTAATAATATTTAACGTTTATTTTGTACTGCACTTTAGCAACTAGTTATTTTATGTATACATTTGTGTTACTAGTATGATAGAATAGATAGTCCGGGATAGTCGCCCAGAACTGCTGGGGATAAATAGCTGTCAAACGATTAAACATACATATGTGATGTCATGAACATCTTGGACATCTTAGACTCTTGACAAGACCTTGACAAATATGAATTTCTGCAAGTCGTATTTACCAGAGCTGTCAAAGAATGATTCATTATTGAACGAATCTTTGAATCATTCATGCAATGAATTGTAATGTTTTTAATGCATTAATTTTGCCCAAAAAATAAGAATGGAATTAAAATTTGAATGAATTCATCAAGAATTAAAAATTCTTCAATGCATTAATTTTAACTTAATTCATAGAATTTTTAATTCATGAATAAATCATTCATATTTCAATTTAATTAATTTTTTTTTTAATTCATGATGAATAAAAAATCAAATATGAATCATTCATTTACAGATCTGATAAAAACACGATTTGTTTTGTTAATTTTCGTATAGACATTTCTACGTGTGTTTTATGTAGATCTAAATAAGACCATTGCACTTTTCATACGACTATAAATTGAGATTTTGGAAATCATTTTAAATCTAAACAAATAAGAAAGTATGGTCGGTAATTCCCGTCCATACACTACACTAAGTAAATGAGCAAAAAAATTTTATTTTTAAATTTAAATAACTTATGTTAATGAGTGATTTTCGAAACTGGTCCTTATATGGAAGCTATGACCAATTATGGACTGATCATCATGAAATTAGATCGTGTAATTAATGTTTTGGTGACATGAATTCCGTATATATAAAACTTATTTAGAGCAACATTTATGAGTGATAAAGTCCGATTTCGGGAGGATATTTGTATGGGGGCTAGGTGTAATAATAGACCGATTTCAGCCAGTTTCATTAGATTTCGTCATTGGGCCGAAGAAATTATATCGAAATATATTCAAAATGGTGATATGTACTATGTGCATAAAGCTACGTACACACGGTTGTCAGATTTTATAATGTTGTCAGATCTGGCAATGTGCTCGCAATGTACTGCCAATGAAATATTATTAGCAAAAGGTAAATTGTCAGTTTAGACGGTTGTAAGAAATCCTTACAATTTCATTGTCAGACAATTATCAAACAATAAATATATCTGCCAACAAAAATTGTCAGTTCACACGGTTGCTTCACTTTTGTTTATTTTAAATACATATGCACAGTGTTGCCAATAGAAATAATTTATCTGACAATGATGCCATTGTCAAATGCATAAACTTCGCACATATGACAGTAAAAAGTTTCTGACAATGATCTATGATCTGGCAATGGCAACGTAAGGTGTTTACACGATTGTCAGATGTATGACAATAGTATTGTCTTACAATGTACTGACAATACTTTTTATGGCAACGTTGTAAGACAAAAATTGTAAGTTCACACGGTTGTTAGACATTTTGTGAACATTTTTCTGACAATATTGTACAATCTGACAACCGTATGTACGTAGCTTAAGGTTTACATGGACAGCAAGCCAGCCAGACGGACGGACATCGTTAAATCGTCTCAAAAAGTTATTCTGAGTCGATCGATATACTTTAAGAATGTTACAAACATCAGCACATGTGCCGAATATAACACTGTGACTACCTATACCCTACACCACCATAGTGGGGAGGGTATACTATGGTGGTGTAGGGTATAGGTAGTCAGAGTGTTATATTCGGCACACTTAATAGATAATAACACAACCGAAAACGGACTGGTTTTCTTCAAGTATCCAGTATATTTATATTTAATGAGGCCGCTCCGCACATTACATATTTAAATAAAGTTTTAAAAACTTTATTCTAGTTTTAAAAATTAAGAGTGTAATGCGTTTTGTATAAAAACATTTATCTGGTTCTTCCGATTTGGTTAGTTTTATATTTTCTATTACTAGAAAATATCTATGGTAAATTTCACATTGCTAGAAGCTAAATATGTGATGATATATCTAAACTTGAAACTAATTTATTTTAAATTTTGTCATACAATTTTGAGCGTTGATATTTATGTATCTTATTCAAGACCTATAGCCAATTATTGCCAGATCGTCACAAAATCCAGTAGTATGATTTTTTGTGTAAAACTTTGGATCGATATCGATATTTATACCATTTTTATTTAAGGATCTGTGACCAGTTGTGAGCCAATTAAAATAAAATTGTGTACATGAGCATTATTGATGCCAAATTGAAAACCTATTATATTTATAAGAGCTTTAAGTGATTTTAAGTGGACCTAATATGACAGGGTCAAAAATGGACAAAAAATCCAGCAGTTTGATTTGGTCATACATATAACATATATGCGTGAAATTTTGGTTATAAATCTTTATTTGTATGATATTGACGTAGGTTAATGAGTTTATCGGAAGTGGTCATTATATGAACGGACAGCTAGGTCATACGAAATGACAAACTCAATATAACCCCACCTTTTTGATATTCGAGTTATTAAAAATTCTCCGATCATTATGTGTCTTGTGGCGTTTTGTTTTCTGGCATAAATTGTGCATTTATTCTGTCTTTTACCCTTATTTGTGTTCTTTTCTGAAAAAATGTAGTTGGATGAGCATAACGTGTTCCTTTCAAATAATGTAGCCCTAATACCCCGAAAATATGCTACATATTTCACCCTTAATTTTATCAAAGAATTAGAAGGGGCACCACTTTTTAAACAGCTTTTCTTGTTATTGTGTTTGAAGTTTTTGTATATTTTGATTAATAGTATCAAAATAAAAGCAAAACGTTTAGTTTGAGAATGTTTTGAAGTTACATAAAAGGAAATCTCATAAATGGTAATGGGTTTTGTTCTACTGCGATCGTTTAAAATGTAACACATTATGTGGGTATGGTAACCTTTAATAAAATATGTTGGCAACATTTTATGCAAGAAAAGAAAACGCCATTAGTCTACTTGAAAATTAATATCTTTATAAAATATTACTTATTTTAGTAAATTACGTAGCGCAGGACTATTAAAATTCATAAATGCTCTGATATAAGTACATATATATAGGATAAGTCATTAAATCTAGCGTTAATCACACGGAAAAGGCAAATTTAAATAATTTTATCACAATACGAATATTTTTAGGATATTTATACTGGTTTAAGGGAGTAGGGTCCATATGAACCGATATGCACACAATTTTGAGTTAGATTTCTTTCTAGATAAAACATATGTGCATAGAATTTAGTATGGGTAAATAGTATGCTTACTAAATTCATATTTCAGAGTTTTATCATCGATAAAGTCATGCTTTGAGAAGACATCTGTATGAGGCCTAGGTGAAATAATGAACCGATTGCAAACAGTTTCATACCACTAGAATGTGACTTACCAAATTTTGTTATGTTATCTATCGGTCAGATGCATAGATTTTTCTATTTTGCAAATATGAACAAATTATTAATTAAAATGTTTTTGGACAAACTAAAACAAAGCTATATTTGTAATACGTTAGTATTACAAATTTTAGAACCAATTATCGGTAACCTATGATCACATGATCTTTTTTGTATTATCTCGAAAATAAGTCCACTTATCACATATAAAGCTTAAACAATTAAATTTTATACGTTTATTGACATCCGGCTAATATTCATGCCTAAATAAATTAAAATGTATAATTATCTTTTAAAGGGCGCTTTAAAGGTAATAAGTAATTCTATCTCAAACTTTAACTACACAACAATCTAAAGAAATGAGATTGTTGCATTATGCCTAAATAAGTCTTGGAACTCTCAAAATTTAAGTCCAATCGAAGCCCATACTAGTAATCGGTCAAAGAATTATTATTCGGTCAAATTCTAACTTTAGAAAATAATATAAATATCTTAATTTTGGAGCAGCTCATTTTTAGGCGTCCTGCAGCAAATACATACATTGTGCGCTTCATTTATCTTCAACAGAAATGTGTTTTTGGAGAGATGTGCATATTCTTTCGCAAAGAGTGCATATTAGAGTGCATGTTATTTCCCAAAAAATATTCCCGTTTCGGGTGCTCCTAAGGACTAATGGTTTTCCGTCATCTTAAAACCTAAATGGGATAACGTTTGAAATTTCAATTATTGGACCAAATTAACAATATTTTCATAAAAAATATACATAAATGTTGAAATGTAAACATTTTCTGGCATTCTTAACACCTTATTACTTGATTAAAAAAATCATATTTTTCTAATGCTCAGAATTAATATTTATCAAAATATGTATTAGACTCAATTAGAAATTGATGGGTCAACTAACCATTCTATCATCCCGCACCTATCATTTAATATATTGTACTACTATGTCATTGAAAACTCTAAATTAAACTACAAGTTGATTGTAGTTAGGGTTTGGGGTACCGGAATTCCCCGTAAAATTATTGTCGGAGTTTTCCCGGGAAAAACGAGAAATTTAAAATTAATTTAAAACAAGTAAGAGAGCTATATTCGGCTGTGCCGAATCTTATATACCCTTCACCAAATTTTACTTTAAAATAAAATTTAAGAAAATTTTTATTTTTTAAAAAAAATTTTTTTCGATATTTTTTTTTTTAATTTTTTTTTTTTTTCGATTTTGACTCATTGTACGTCCAACTTACTATAGCCTAATATACATCGTTGCAATAGACTTTGAAATATCTATCATCAGATATCCATATTGTCTATATTTATGACTTAGTAATCGAGATATAGATCAAAAATAGGCAACAAAAATAGAGGTTGTGTCGGATTTTTGCTCATATCTCCGTTATTTATGGACGGATTTTGCTGATTTTAAATAGGAAACTTCTCGAAAGCATGTCTGACAGAATTATTGAAGATTTGGATCCCGAAGATATCAGTGGTCTTCAGAATATTGATTTCAACAGACAGACGGACATGGCTAAATTGACTCCGCTATCTATAAGGATCCAGAATATATATACTTTATAGGGTCGGAAAATTATATTGTGGAAATTACAAACGGAATTCCACAATGATGTTATATTCAATAGATTTAAATATAACATCATTGTTTGATAAAGTGCTTGTTGCAAATATTAGTAGAAGTTTTAAGCCGCATAAAATAGAAGCTTAATCCGAAATTAAACCATTTTGCAGATAGGTGGTGCTATAAAGAACACTCTTTATGAGAAGATGTTATTCTACGATTTCTCAAAAAATGGTCCATGCAATAAAATGTAAAGTTAATAAACGTAATGAGCATAATTATAATGTAACAAAGACAATGTTAAACATTTATGAACATCAAATGTATGAACGCCTATTTGACAACAATGTTCCCTCATCTGTTCAAAGAAATGATGATTAGTTTCCGAAATACAAATGAAGCTAAATTTTAAAAACAAATTAGAATATTCAATCAATATTGAAAAACGAAACGCTAAACATTTAAATCAAATGCTGATTTTTTTTTATGCAAGTAGCAATCGGACAAAAAATTAAGATTGTGTTTATAATGCTTTACTGACGATAAAGCCATCATCTGTGGAAAGCTAGAGTTTTCTCGCTGGCTGAAAACCTTGCTACTAAAATAAGAATTCGAATATCAAATTGAACGCACTAGTTATTTTAAAAACGCATTTAACTAAAATTAGTTCTATGACGAACATATACTAAACAATTCATACTTCATTTTCTCCAAATATTTTAAGCAATTTGTTTCATGTTAGTACAATTGAATTGCAATGTATTGCATTTTTTTCTTTTTTAATGAAATGACTCCATTTTATAAAATAATTTTCTTTTTTACCTATTTTTCTAGTTGTAAAGAAATTTAAATGAAATTTTTCATTCCCGTTTACCGGGAAATCTCAAACCCTGATTGTAGTTCATAAAAAAATAGTTGATGTTATGTTTCGTTCTAAGGCGACATATATGATGTAGGGTAATAATGCAAGTAATCGCAGTTAATGTCATATGGAGTAGAAGTATGCCTCAAATTAACTATGACATTTACCATGATCACCTCGGTTTTAATACAAATTTACAGTGAAAACAATAAAAAGTTACAGTAAAAAAATAAGAAAAGCACGCTTTAGCGTAATTTACACTGATTTTGACATTTTGTTATAATAAAGTGACATTTCAGGGGTTCTCTTCTAAAGATCACTTTTCATTTAGAAGTCGCAACGTTATGTTGAATTTATTAGTAAAATAAAGAGAGAGAGAGATTAATTTGAAAAACAGCGTTTGTGTCAATAAAAAGCAGGGAAGGTTGTATTCTGTGACACAGTCAGATTTTCACGGAATGCGAAAGCAGTTTAATATTTTAGATCGCTGTGAACGCCATTGTTATTGGGTTTTTTGTATTTTAATTAATTAATTAGTTAGTTAGTTAGTGTACCGGTTAAAAGTTTATTTTGTTAAAAAAGTTTTTGCGAAACTGACTCACCATTTTGTAATCGTCGATTTTTGAAATTGAGCGTAGAAACATGTTGACATACACATACGTGGGTAAATTTTCTATAAAAATCAGGGGATTTAGAAATAAAGTTTGGTTTTTATACAACATTATAATTTATTTAGTAGAGAAAAACGAATTGTTTATAATGTTAAATATCCATTCCAAATACATACTCGATGTTAGAGAAGAATTACAAAATTAGTTTTTTATTAATAAAATAATTAAATTAAAAATAACTTTAGTTAATTTAAAATTAAAAGAAGATGTTTGTTAAAATATTTTGTTTGTGATTGTTTTTTTTTTTTTTTTTTTTAAAGTAAGTTTCAAGACCTAAAATTCTTAGAGATTAACTAAATACTTAAAGCTATATTTATGTCAAGACATATAAATATTGAAATTTCTTAACATAAAATGACTTGGTTGAAATTGTTACGAATTATAGGGTTTTGTGATGACATATGAACGTAATGGAAGTTGAAACCGAAAAGAAAGCTCAACTTAAAAGGGAAACGGAAATTAATTTTATGTAGAAAAAATGTCTGTATGGATCTCATTAAACTAAAAATAAATAAAGAAAATTTAAAAAAAAGAAAAACACAAATTTAAGAAACTATAACTAAAATAATCGTTGGTTTTAACTTTTCATAAAATTGAAAAATGCATGCCACACATTTTCAATTTGTTTCTTATTTCCTTTTTAATAAATTTTTTAAAGTTTTTCTGTTTTTTTTTTTTTTTTTTTTTTTTTGAAGGGGTAATTTCTGTATAAAATTTCTAAATCATATAAAAAGGTAAAAACTAATTGATAAATTAAAAACATAAGATAAATTTGGTTAATATTTATTTTTGTAACTAAAATTACGTCTAAAGCACATTAATTTTATGTATTTTTTTTTTTTTTTTTTTTGATTTGTCTTATTTTTTCATTGAATAAACTAATTGGAAAATAAAAAAATCATAAATTATTTGAATAAATATAATTTTAAATAAAATATTATTGTGTTTAACATCAAATCACAGTTGTTTTTTTAAATATTATTATTTGCATACTCTATTTTTATTTATTTAGTTTTTTTTTTTTTTTTTTTTTTTTTTTTTTTGTTGATAATTATATATAAATATTTGTTTGTTATTATAATTAAGTATTTTTTTAAATATAAAATTATTTTAATTTATTAAATAATTTAGACATAGTAACACAGATTTAGTTAAAGACTGAGAGTTAAGAGTTAGAATGAGAGAAGTAGAAGTAGAAGTAGAATAGAGATCCAAACGACATTTTAAGTTAAAAAAAAATATATATATAAAAATAAATAAATAATATATTACAGGTTCATTCTCGTTTCAAAATTCAAAATAATAATGATAATAATAATAATAATAATAATAATAATAATAATAATAATAATAATAATAATAATAATAATAATAATAATAATAATTATAACAAATATCCAATTTTTAAATTATAACATAATACGGCCAATAGAAATCTATAGTTATACCAATAATTTTCTGTTTTTGTTAGTAAAATAATTCGAAACTAATTAAATCCAAACATTTTAATTCAAAATACTTTTTATAGAACCATATGTTAGCAGAGTATGACAGTAAACTTAATGTAGCAACGTTTTAAACTGTGTCCCTAAACTATCATTTTAAATCAGTTCTTGACAATCGTTTACACTCAGAAAGAATAAATAAACTACCGAATGGAAAGAAAACTAAAAACCGAATTTTTTTATTCGTTAGATTTTAATAATTATTGTTTTTTAAAAAGCACGTAAGATCAGTCTCACTCACCACATTCTTCTGACGACAAAAGAAAGCTAAGAAAGTTTTGAAGTCAAGAGGATTTATGACTCACAGCATAAATTGTGGTGACACATAAAGGAGTATGAATAAAACTCGATACAATTTTCATGTGACCTTAAACATTTTAACCACAATAATTCTCATGGGTTTGAGAGGATTTAAGAAAATTATAAACCATTTAGAGAAAGTATTGTACTCATTCATTTGTAAGAGAAGTTCTGAGAATACGAAATGCTCAGTGCTATTCAAGGCGAATACATACAAAAACAACAATTCGTCTTAACAAATGTAAAAAAACCGAAATGAAAAATTAAACAAATATGTTTTAAAACTTAATATAGTGTGGATAATTGAATAGTGGGGGTTTTACTTAGTTATGTAAAAAGTAATTATTTTGTTAATAAGCTTAGAATATGTAGATATTGAAATATTAAAACAAGCTTTGGCAGAGGCTAGAACCAAAACAAGGAGAATTTATAGAAGGTGACCTCAGATTCAGTTGTTTAGACAAGTGAACTCTCAATTCACTTGTGTTTGTTGTGGCGAAAAATACAACTTACCCAAAAGCAAAAACAACAACAATCAACTTTGATAGTTCACTTATCTTTTAACAAAAACAAAGTACCTGTTGTTTTTGTACATGTTGTATTTGTTGTAGTTCTGTTGCCAGTATTTTTACAGTCCTCATTAATTATTGAAAATATGTACGCGTTCAATGCAAGCGTTAGTTGTTTCTTCACAAAACATATTCAGTAAGCTCCTTCGATGGTTTTGAACCCACTGCATCTTTATAGGAATAAAGATGACAGCAAAATATATTTAATCAGATTCTTCTACAAAACTAGCTGAATAAAATTTAAATATTTTTAAACCCTGGATTTGCACATTAAAGTAAATTGTTGAAAGTTGAGTAATGTCTACAATTTGCTTTAGTAAAAGTAAAAGTTAATTTTGTAAATGTTAGCGAAGAAGAATTATGTCGCCAAATAGCCACAAATAAAAGAAAATTAGAGCGAATAAAATAAATACAATTAATGTTTGTGGGGGGGAATTTTATTTATAGAAACTTATGAAATTGGTATTTTTACGAAGTCTATACGCATTAGTGGCTAATTAAACAATTTTCGTTTACAAATATCATAAAATATATTAAAAATATAATTATTTATTGCAAAAAGTGTCAAAAAATCACTGTCAAGTTTTTTTTTTCTTGAAAAACAAACACAAACTGCGAAGCGTTTTGCTTGTCTGCAGATACACTCAGAGTCTCTGGCGGGAATCGAACCCGCAACCCTCAGATTAATAGTCCAGCACTCTATCGTGTAGTCTATCGGGGCAACCTAAATTCACTAGACAGTATGCTACAAGTGGCAGCATGTGTTTTCCGAACTGTTACTTGCATATGTAAACGCTAGATAAAACAGATCTTGTTGTTAAAAGATCGAATATGCTTGGGTTTAAATACTTCTTGTTCCATCTATTTTCCATTTGTAATTATATTTCATGTAATAATCAACTGTGATCGATCACAGTTATGTCTTTGGGGTTTAGTGGTCACTTTACTAACCACCTTTTCTATAGTCTTTAAAACATACTTTATTGGCATTTTGCTAAACAATTATATTTTTTGAAGTCGTCGTTTATGTTTTTTTTGCAAAAATTTGCAGTCAGTGTGCTCTGGTTAGATAAATATAATAATTTGAAAATATTGTAAACAGCAGTTTTTTTAAGAGACTTTCACGTAATCAATAAAAAAAGCTCAGAGTGTTTATTGTTCATCGAATTCAGTGTTGCTTTGCGATTTCGTTTGTTTGGTAAGAACATTTTGTGAAAATTATTCGATTTCAAACAAATTTATACGATACGAACATTTGTATCATAATTATTTTAATGCCAACCCCCACGATGGTTAGTAAAGTAACCACCCCATTCCAAAAAAATCTTGGAAACTTGGGTGGTGTATTTATGTTCTGATTTATTTTATCTTACTTGATTAAAGTAAAAATGCATTTTTTTGATTTTAAACTTTTACACAAAAAAATACGTTTTCCTGGCGGAAATACGGCTTATATTGCTTCATAAATGTTCTCCAATCTTTTACACTTCATCGTATATGGGGTTCGCTTAATGGCAACCAAACTCATTTAACTCATACTCCTGTTCCCTCATACGTTTGATTTTGAAGGTCTTTTCTTAGCTCAAATATTTTTCGTATATCCGAATAGTCATCTATACACTGGCGAACAACTTTAATGTGAATACTGTGTATTTCTAACTAGTGTGGAGTTTGCCATAATATGAATACTTGGCAAAAGTTTCTACAAATATGCCTGCGGTAATATTAAATCCATTAACAACTGCAAACATTTAGTTATACAACTTAGCATCTAGTTATGATCTTCATGGTCAATATGATAGGCCTTTAAACGAATGTCCTTTTATGCAAACCATCTTTTCAGTCCGTCTTAGTATCTGTGATGAAACAATACTACAATACTTAGTATACATTTGTGATATTGTTTTTTAACTTATTCTTAAGTATTCCAATCACCATAGTGCTCATGTTTATGCGCAGGCAAATTTCTAATTTCATCTTCCATGTAGACTAATACTACTATAAGTTCCTTAACCCTTTGACGACCACAGGGACACCGGTGTCCCAACACAAAAATATTGAATAATCAAATAACGAAAAATTTAATGGGTGCCATTTTAATTTTAATTAATTCGTAAAGTGTCTTTTATTAATGTGTTTAGATTAAAACAAGTTCGGTTATAGACTTTATTTTTTATTCTTTTTGAAAATTGACAGTTTTATTTTGGTACTGATTATTTAAATTCATATTGGGATATATATTAGGTCTGGTAAATGCATTTTTGTTATAAAAAGTTAGAAAATCATTATTCATGTTCCGTTCATTGATATGTCGTCCATAAACATGAGTATGTAGAACGAACATTTGCACTTTAGGACCAAAATTCCATTAAATCCGATAAAACATTTTTGTTTTAATTTCAAAATATGTTTTCTTGGAGCTAACTGATTCACATTAAATAGAAAAAATTGTTACTTTTATCCAAATAGTCTTATTGTCGTGAAAGGGTTAAGGTTATCTTCATATACATCTCATAGGAATGGTCCTGAAGGCTCAACATGGGCCATTTTGATTTTTGGAAGGAATTAATGAACAATTTTGCAATATATCTATATATCTATGCTTCTTTTCAGAGCATTTTAAAGCTCCCCGTTGACCTAGAAATTCGGCACATTTATCGAATCCTAACAGCATAAAATTTTTAAAAACGGCTCAAACATTTTGTTGAATTTTGGAACATACTTGAAAGCACAATGCGCCACATTTACAAACGAGAAAAATTGGTAAAGTAATATAGTATGTGTTGAGGCCCTCTGAATTCGGAAAAATATTAATTAAATATATGTATATTAATAAAGTACTTCTTCAAAAGTCGACCCTCGAAGGGATATTAATGGGGATCTTGTAAATTTGGTTGAAAAAGTAGATATTTAATTCCTTGATACGTTTTTGGTACCCTTTATAGCAACGATAACTTTATAGTAGTTTTGTACAATTAACTAAATGATTTTGCAGAATCCTATGACTTATTTTGAAGGTATCAGTGATATATGGTCCTCTATGGGTACATATACAGCTAGTAGTTAAGTAGGATTTTGACAAGTAGTGTGGTTTTTAAAAGATAAACAACAAGTAGATCTTAAACAAATATAATTTGATTTTCCTGCCACATTACTGTCATACTCAATATATTACTCTTTTCAAAATAATATTAGTTGTTAGATTAAGATTTTGTTTCATTATATTTCAAACTATTTTTTTTTTATTTTTTTTAATTTTAATATTACTAAAAACTAAATAAAAACAACTAAAAATAAAAATATTTTGTATTATTTTTATTAGGTTATTTAACATAAAAATAAGAAGAAATAAATAAATAAATAAAAATGTTAACCACATCAATATATTTAAAATGTTTATAGTAAATAACAAATAATCGTTTGATGTTTTGAAAATCGAATTTCAAATCACAATATAAATAATGTATGCGTCATACGATGTTCCTCGATAATTTTTATTGTTATTTTGGTATTTTAGTGTAAGTAATAATTTTTGAGTAAAATTTTTACGTTCCCTCATGTTTGTAAATAAATTAAGACTAAATTTTTTAGATTTATCTAAATATTAATAGTGTGTAAATAAAATAACCGCTAAAATGATTAAAGATAAATTCCGAAAAAATTTTAGATCGCGTATAAATTTTAATCGTTTAATATTTGTTATTTGTAGTTTTTTTTTTATTTTGTTGTAATAAATATAATGATTAAATATTTTTTTAAATAAATATTTGTTGTATTATATTATGAACGATATTTATTATAAAATAATAAACAGAGAGAGAGAGAGAGAGATTAAAAGAGAGAAAAATATATATTTTTGTTTCGTTTTTATTTACGAGTATTTAGGATGGAAAATTGAATAAAAATTAAATAAACTCAAAGAAGTTTGGAAGTATTAAATAAAAGTATCGATCACTGCGCATTCACAGACGAAGTATTTAATAATTTTTTTTCATTTTCATGTTTTTAAATTTACAATTTCTAGTTTTATTATTATTAAATATCTTATGCTTAATAATAATTATATTTATTACAAGGAAAATTTGTAATAAATGACAATAATTTGTTATTTACAATTTCTATTTTGTAAAATATGTATTTGAGAAGGTACATATTTAGAAAAATAATCCTAGAATAATGTTGTATTTTCGAGAATAGACTCGTACAACATTTTGTTTCGCTGATTCGAACGTTTAGCTAAAAGTTGTTGTTGCTTGTCTTTCTATTTAAATTAAATAACAAAGGGAAAACCGGGACCTTAAATAGCCTTTTAGATTTACCATTGAGCCAACAAGTAAGAGATAATGTATCTTGTGTATACTTTTTAAAAAAATTGAAATCGCTTTCTATAAGGGTTTGGATTTGGGTCTGGGTCATTTTTCTATTGGTATCTGAGAGAGCGACAAGTAAATACAGAGTTAGAAAGAATAAGTAGAGAGTGTCGGGACACACAAAAATAGTATGTACCTACTATAAAAATTCATTTTTGGTTTTATAGCCTAAACAACGATTTTGTCTGTTTGAGATGCGATACATTATCCAACGCGCACTTACCATGGTAACATCATCGATTTTTGAAATACTTCTTACGAAAATGTTGACGCGCACAACGGCTGGACCATCTGTATGTATACAAGTAATAATTAAGACAATGATAGATAATACAAATACAAATAGTTAGACGTAGAAAGAAAAACAAAAGGTAAGTATTTTGTCTGTTTCAGTTTCCTATTTAGTTTCAGGTATTTTTCAATTAAATTAGAACAAATTATAATATTTTAATTTAAATAATTATCTTTGTGTGTGTTATATTTAGTTAATTGACCTGCTTTCGTAACACTTAAATGCTGCAATCAATATACATGGCATGTAGACTTAAAATATTTTATTAATATACATATATGCATTTATTTCAATAAATACCTAAATAAATCGATTATGTATAAGTAAGTAGATACCTACCTACATTACAAAAAACAGTGGACAAAATTTTAGCATAAAATAATAAGAGATCATTTTCTACATATTCGCTATTACTGTCAAGTACATACTAAATTTCTGAAAATTGGTACAAATTGGTAATTTTTGAAAATATGTATTCATGTTTTATATGGATTTTCTTTCTAATCCTCTTCAAAAATACCAAATATCGAGGTGCTCACAAAATAGTTCTATTAATGGACGACCCTAATCGGAATAGAAACCGAAATCTGTAATCTCCTGTTACGGGTTAGACATCGCATTCATTTGAACACTAAGTTTTTCTGCAGACTACTACACGCAGAAAAAAAATATAGTTGTGTATTGTTACTGTAACCATTTCAACATTTGTGCATGTTTACCGTAACCATTTCAGCATTTTTAACAATATTATAGTCACAGTAACTATATATATGATTGTGGTAACAATAATGTGGTAAATTTACGATTCAAATTATTGTATCAACCATATATATGGTTACAGTAAACATGTATATGTTTGTGACAACCATTTATATGATGAAGGACTTACCATATTATGTTGCTCTCGGCTTATGGATATCATAGTCTGAGAACAACATATTATGTATGATACAATTATTCATCATATAAATGTTGAAATGGTTACAGTAAGCATGCACAAATGTTGAAATGGTTACACTAAAAATACACAACTATATTTTTTTTCTGCGTGTAGTTTTACAGGCCTACCTAAATAAAAGCGTAAGGTGGAACGTTTTTTTCCGCTTAGCTTTAACGCTGAAATGTCATACCTAAATAAGAGCGGCAACGCTACGTCAAACAATAAAAACAAGGTTATCAAAAAAAAATATAACAACCCGGATTATTTAAACAAAAAAGTACATCAAAAAAACTAAATATTAAAGTTTAAAAAATGAGTTTCTTGCATATTTGTTTCTACTTTTGTATGCATGTGTTTACATTTATTGTGTTGTGCAACTAACTTCACTGTTAAACCCGCTGCCAAAATCGGATTTTCCAATTGCAAAGCGTTGCCGCCGCGTTATTTCGGTATGCTGCATACAAATTTTATGGGCATGAGTATTTTTGACAAGTAAAAAACGACTTCCGCTCCAATTTAGGTATGCGTGTTAGTTATCACTATTAGCAAAACATAAAAATTAGTACTTGTATGTACAGTTGCGAATAGGAAAGTAGCAGTACCACTAGTAAGTATTTTTAAAATGGGAATTTAGTTTTTTCCAATAATCTGAGAAGTCTGCCCATTGTTTTTGAGTTAATATTTTAGGAAGAAGTATGATAATTTTGAAAACAACGGACTCATATATGACAGTACGTGTTTCTGTCAAAATTGAAATAGAAGCGGTGGATTATTGTATTAATTTTATTTTATTAAAGAATAAAACAAATATATTTTAAAAGTAAAATTAAATTTAGTTAAAAAATATGAATTTATTGCATATTTTTAAAGTTAGGAAAGAAGCGAAATCCTATGCAGATAATCAAGTCTATAACAACCATTGAAATAGCAGTGATATATTATTGTATTATTTGTTTTATTTGTTTATTAAAGAATTTTTTGTTTTTGTTTAATTTTCTTTTATTTTGATAAATCTTGCTTGATGAAAACTAATTTTAAAGTTGTGTAAAGAGGAAAAAGCTTATCCAGATATTCAAATATACATATATCAAAAGCTATTAAATAAAAATAGAATATAGGAGCTATAAACAGAAAATTGAACCTTTGGGCGATCAAATCCTCAAATTCGACCAATTCAAATCTGCAAGCTATTAAAACTTAAACCAAATTTAGAAGTTAGAGATATGATTCTGAAGAGGAGACTTCTAGATGCAAACTTGGCAGCCCGAAGTCCAAGAAACGAGTTACTACTCAACAAAATACATACTGGTACTCAATTGGAGTTCGCAAGATGCCCAGTGTTGTACAAACAAATGGCGTAATATTTTGTAAACTAACGGGTTTAAACTTGTTTTATTTGGATGTTCAGACTGTGGGCAATATATTCGACGTCTACGCTCTTCTTGTTGTCAAACACAGTAAAATTGGAAAACAGTAAAAATATTAAAAAAAAATAGTGGTACTGTTATTATCACGTTCGCAACTGTGCAGTCAGTCATAAACACATCGGCGCTTCTATCACGGTATATGAAGTTATTTGGGCGGTCCTGGAAAATGGAGTTGCCAAAAATAACGGCTGAGACATCTATCCCGGATTAAAGCTTGGAAATTATTCATTGATGTAAGTCACAATTTGCAAAGCTTAAGTGGAAGTCTAAGGGATCTTCGAGAATAAGAACTATTTGGAGCCGGTCTTCCATTGTGAAAATACCTTTTCAAAATACCTTGTCAAATCCATGCAGTTTGTGATACATAGTGCGACTTAAGATCTCATTCTTCCATTGAGATGTTGGGTGCCTTCTTTGAACGTATGAATGTTCAGTTTCTTAATAATATTATTACTGTTTCCTCTATATAAAACAATGCTGGTAATATGTAGAACTAAATGGCTTGGAAGGGCCTTAATGGCCCCGAGGGACATAATTGATCTCTCACCACATAGAATACTTGGCTTTAAACGAAGCCTAAATCTGTTAGGATGAGGAAAATAAAAATTTAAGGCTGCACAAAAGATCCTTTGGGTCGTAGTGCGTAAAGCCTCACTAATAATAATAATATAAAACGATGCATTTTAATGCGATTTCTCAGTTTGTAGCAAAATTAATTCCTAGTTGTGATGATAATAACAATTACGAAAATAATGTTGAACATGAAAATTATAAGCAATTTAAAAAAATTTATATATATATGTATTTTCATAGTTACATAATTTAAAAAATGCGTTAACTTGCTAGTTTTTACTATTTCATATACAAAAGGTTAACAACATATTAGAAAATATAGTAGAACTCGTTAAAAAATAACTAGTTTTAGAACGAATTTAATCAGAATCATTATAAGGAATTTAGAAATTGGAAACATGTTGTAGTTTTGAAAGGCGATTGAATTGAAATGATCCGAAAATTAAAAAAAAAAAAATATTAAAATCATACACACGCAAATTCTTAGAATAAAATTACTCAAAGGGGCGGTAACAGTTTTTAGTTAATTTACTGTATTTTTATACCCTTCACCTTCGTGAGAAGGGTATATATAAGTTTGTCATTCCGTTTGTAATTTCCACAATATAATTTTCCCACCCTATAAAGTATATATATATTCTGGATCCTTATAGATAGCAGAGTCGATTAAGCCATGTCAGTCTGTCTGTTGAAATCAACTTTCTGAAGACTCCAGATATCTTCGGGATCCAAATCTTCAATAATTCTGTCAGACATGCTTTCGAGAAGTTTCCTATTTAAAATCAGCAAAATCCGTCCATAAATAATGGAGATATGAGCAAAAATCCGAGACAACCTCTATTTTTGATCTATATCTCGATTACTGAATCATATATATACACAATATGGATATCTAAAATAGATATTTCAAAGTCAATTGCAATGATGTATATAGGCAAAATCGGGAAAAATATTTTTTAACCCGAATTTTTTTTTCACAAAGAACTTTTTTTTGTCACACATTTTTTTTTACTAATAAATTAAAAAAAGATTGGTAAAAACTTTTTAGAAAAATTTCGAAAAAAAAATTATTTTTTTTTTTTTAAAGTATAATTGGATGAAGTGTATATAAGATTCGGAAGAGCCGAATATACCTCTCTTGCTTGTTTTAGTTAATTTCATTTTTTTAAATTTATTTGTGGAAAAAAATTTTATAACAAATGACTTAATGACTTAGTAATGCAGATATAGATCAAAAATAGGTAAAAAATCAAGGTTGTCCTGGTGTTTTATTTATATCTCAGCCATTTGTGGGCCGATTTTCTCGATATATTGTTGTATCAATTATGTTTGTAAGTTATTTAGGGGATTTGGAAAGTTGATTTCATCCGACAGACGGACATGGTTATATCGACCCCGCTATCTATAATGATCCAGAATATATGTACTTTATGGGGTCGGTAATGAAAAATGTAGAAATTACAAACGGAATGACAAACTTATATATACCCTAGGCACTCTTGGTAAAGGGTATAAAGAAAAGATTCTAACCCACTATTCTATTCCTTATGTGTACCGAAATGTAAAGCTGCCGATCCTTTGATATATTAATCCCAGATACCTATCTGCAAGCGACTCCACCTAATTTTTGTTGGACATATGAATATGAAGTGTTAATAGATCATTACAATGCCAGATTGATATAAAGTTAACACAGTATTTTCCCACAAACATAACTTTTGTGCAATCTTTAAATATGAAAATTAACAATTAGCGATTAAAAAATGAAACTTAAAGCAAAGGAACTTTTTAACTTCATGAATCTCAATAAAATCCATTCATTTCTTAATTTAGTACCGCCTCCATGCTGAAAAAAAAAATTAGAAATTGAATCTAATTGGTTATTATCTAGAATCTAGTGATTAACTCATATTAAGTATGTGCTATAGTTTTGTCCACTATTTAATGAATGTAAGTTGAAATTAAAAAAAAAAGAAAACAACTGAAAATATATAGAGAGGAATAAAGTTGAAACCTTAGAAGAAATCTTAAAATCTATTGGCAAAATCCAGAGATGGATATTGTTATATTGTATTAAGTATTTTGAAATATTCCCTTGATAATTTTTACTTCATTATTATTCTCTTATAAAATGTTATGATATTTTAAAAATCAATGAAAATAAAGTTCTTAACTGAAATAACAATGAAAACAAATAATATTACAAAAAGAAAATAACATAACTTGAAAATGATTTGAAAATATTAAACAACAAAAATTGAATCTATAAATTTCAATAGACTAAAAAAACATGCTTTATTTCTTTAGTTTATTCGATATACTTTTATTTTAATTATTGACTTCTTTACTAAAAAATAGTAAAATGAGGGTTTCTTTAAATTAATTTTCAACAGGAAGTTCAAATGAATTGAGATCGTTAGTTATTGTTGGTTTAATTGTTGCGTACTGGGAAACATTTCAATTGAATGATTTTTTAAAGTGTTTTCTTTTAAACTTTTTTTTTTCAAAATTTTAACTTATTATGCAAGTGTTTATATTATTGTATAAAAATCTAAATGTTCTCCAAAAACATAAAATAAAGTTTAAAAAAAAATAAAAAATAAATAAATAAATTAAAGCAAATACATAAAGTAAATATTATTAGGACTGCTGTTTTTTAAAGGATTTAGTTGGTAGTTTTTTGTTGGTAATAATATCGAATTAATTTTAAATTAAATAAATTAATAAATAGCAAATAATTAAGGTTTAAATTAAGTTGTAAGTATAAATATTTGATTTTTGTTTTTTTTTTGTTTAACATGTAATCTATTGTTTTCAATAAAAATAAAATTATAAAGGTTCATAACAATTTTTGCTTAGGTTTTTTTTATTTTAATAAATTTAAAAAAAATAACATTAACAATATAAAAAAACTTGAACATTATTATTATTACATATTGTTTTTTATTTGTATCTAAATTGTGTGTTTCTGATGTCTAAAGAGAGTAGAGATGATTCGCCGATTAGTCAATGTGAAGAATTTTTTTTTTGTTTGGTTCTTTAAATAATCTTACATATCTGTCAATAAATATTGTTTGGCCTTACTACTTATTACACATTATTAAAATTAATATTAAAATCCAAATTTTAAGTTAAATTCCTTACTCTAGTGATTTAAAATATTCCAAAAATTGTATATTATTACTAGAAAAATGCAATAGTTTTAGATTTTTGTGAAAAAGTTGTAATATTCATGATGATATAACTTTGTATTTTAGTGGAGTCTTCAAAAGTTAATATGTCTTTATAAAGAATCAATATAATTCTCATTTAGTAAAGAATTTCGTGAAGTGATGTTTACGACGTAAGCTATGTATGCACGGTTGTCAGTTCTTACAACGTTGTCAGAAAAATATTCAGTAAATGGTTTAAAAAACATATGTTTCAACATAAGTTCATTTGGCTGGTTAACCATTTACTGAACATTTTTCTGACAACGTTGTAAGATCTGACAACCGTGCATACATAGCTTAAGGAATGAATAGTGTGCTTTATTATACTCGTTGTTATCTAACTAACTAACCAGATTTTCCATTTGCATGTATTGTATACTTTAGATACACTTTGACGAACAACGAAGACATTATTTTTGCCGAAGATTGTTTTATGCACAATGTCACATGGATCATAGTTTCTTTTGATATTATTAGAATATTTCTACAAACCACGACTCTGTGCGTTATTTTGTAACATAGTATTTCTTTGAAGGTTATTTTAAAAACAAATTTTCTTAATACTTATATGTAAGAACAATAAAAGATCGTTGATCGTAAGCAATTAGATTAGATAGATTAACGAGTCCATTGCACTACAACCCGAAAGCAACTCTTTAGTTCCTCATAAAAAGCTAATTTCACGAACGAAAGCTAAAATGCTTTTTTATGAAAGTTTAAAACCTCTCTCTTGATAATGTTTAGTGCTGAGATATCTCATAATACATGGCTTTAACAGATAGAAATGATATAGTGCATGTTTCAAGGTATAGTCCTGTAATCAACAGAATCTACACAGTTTCGCCGAAGCGTTACCCTGCGTGTACCGATTGAATCTAGGAACAAAATGACCAGTCAGTAATTGATTATATATTCAAAGATAGTCCCACTAATATACTTCGGGCATATCAGTTGGACAAATAAGGGGCCCGTTTGATCCCAGGGTGAAGTTCATAGCCAAGTTTCCTGCACGATATAAACTCATTGTGTTCGTTCAGAGATATAATACAGTCCATCACATCTCCCGACTTGACTTCATACGATACTAAGGCCTTAAACGCAGCCTGATCACAAGAGTCATTTCCTCCTTAACCATCTCCACAAGCACTCTCTTCCGCCTGAAAGATTGAGAGATATTTTCCCATGAGAATGGTCCTATGCAATACCAAGACCATTAGCCTAAAATCATCGCCTATCTCAGGTAAGATAATTAGAGATTTGCTGGTCTTTTATCAATATGTAAAAAGGTAGAATTTGCAAAATAACGCCCATTTAAATGTTGGACAGGTTCTTAAGGCGATAAATATTAACTTTTACCACCACACCAAGGATTATTATTCTGCCAAAGAGAAGTTTAGGCATATAAAATGCCTTGATGACATTTCCGATAATAACTAGTAGATATATTAAATTCTTTCCAGGAATTATCCCAAGATATTTAATGCGTCTTGTAAAGCGTACAAGAACAGTCTATGTTGGGTTGATTGTCAATCCTTTTTTCCAAATATTTTAATGTTAAATTATGAGCCTGCTGTATCCTTTCCGTTATCGTTCTGTTGCCAAACCCCGATCACAGATATAACCAGATGGTATACGGAAACCTAAGTCATTAAGTTATTTCAGTAAACAATAGTTAACTAGGACTACAGTAAGTGAGATAATACTTACTCCGCGTTTTGGGCGACCCT
This sequence comes from Calliphora vomitoria, assembly GCA_942486065.2. Classification (NCBI taxonomy): domain Eukaryota; kingdom Metazoa; phylum Arthropoda; class Insecta; order Diptera; family Calliphoridae; genus Calliphora; species Calliphora vomitoria. Next base: position 116,988,631 of record OW818029.2, read on the forward strand.
GTTCCACAAAGGTGCGGATGTCAGCATGCTCGATATTGAGTTTTGATAAATGTATTACGGTATATTGGATTCATCGACAGATAGGTCTTACTAATGTAACCATCTCTGCACGCAGAAAAAAAAATATAGTAGGGTATTGTTACTGTAACCATTTCAACATTTGTGCATTGTTACTGTAACCATTTCAAAATGTTTAACAATATTATAGTCACAGTAACTATATATATGATTGTGGTAACAATAATATGGTTAATTTACGATTTACATGATTGTATCAACCATATATATGGTTACAGTAAACATGTATATGTTTGTGACAACCATTTATATGATGAAGGATTTACCATATTATGTTGCTCTTATATCATAATCTGAGAACAACATATAATGCGTGTGTTGATCATCAAATGTAACCAAGCAGAGGATGGAGGAGAATTCGCATTTTCTTCTGCCGAATCAGTGTACATTCTGCACGTACGATTCAACGTATAAAGATCGTCAGTGTGGTTCTGAGATAGGAATTATAAGGATTTACAGCAGTAGTTAAGAGTAAAATCAATAAATTGCATAGCTTATTATAGTTAGAAGAGGACAATGAATTTACTTATAAACTTTTTTAGAATCAATTCATTACGTGAAGTTAAATTATTCGGCCTCTGATGTTTTGAAATTCCGTATAATTTAAAAAGTTTGTACTAAATCTTACGCATGATTAATTCAAAACTTACTGATGATTTTAGCAAACATTAATTTAAAACGCTATTGTTGAAACTTGTTGCTTAACCGGTTTAACCGAAATCCGGTTTTCAAAAAAAGGTTAATTTCGGTTATGCATTAAACACATTGAAGACAGCAGGCTGCACGACTACACGAACACAAATGCTGCTGGCTGCAGTTGTAGTCGTGTGGCTGCTACTGAATTATTTTAAAGGTGACAGCTACAAAGCAAACAGCTGATTTATAATTCAGTGGTGTCACTTTATTTTTTATTTTTGTTTTTACTTTAATAAAAAATAATTCCAAAGTAATTAAGATATAATTAATTATGTACCTGTTATTAATTAATTTCAATATGGCTATCAAAAACTTCTCCTAATTAAGTAAAAAAAAATATATATTTTTGAACCACTAATTTGATTTACATTTTTTATTATATTAGCAGCACTATTCTTTTTAGTAGTTGACAAAAATAGAAATTAGCTTAATGCATTGAACACATTGAAGACAGCAGACTACACGAACACAAATGCTGCTGGTTGCAGTTGTAGTCGTGTGGCTGCTACTGAATTATTTTAAAGGCGACAGCTACAAACCAAACAGCTGATTTATAATTCAGTGGTGTCACTTTATTCATTTTTTTGTTTTTACTTTAATAAAAAATAATTCCAAAGTAATTAAAATTTAAACAATTATTTTGAGTAAAATTATATATGTGGTAATTATTTATGTACCTGTTATTATTTATTACAGTATGGTTATCAGAAACTTCTCTTAATAAAGTAAAAATATATATATTTTTTAAGCACTACAATTTTTTAAATTTGTAATCATATTAGCAACACCGTTTCTGTTTTGTGGTTGACAAAAATAGAAATTAGCCTAATTCGGCTGCAGCGGCAAAAGTAGTGGAGTGGCAGTGTAGCTGTGTTGTCGCCAAAAGAATTGTCTTCATATAAACGTGTGTATTTTATTTTTGACAGATTGCAGTCGGTATCCTGCTGTCTTCAATATGTTTAATGCTTAATTCGGCTGTAGCGGCAAAAGTAGTCGAGTGGCAGTGTAGCTGTGCTGTCGTCAAAAGAATCGTCTTCATATAAACGTGTTTATTTTATTTTTGACAGATTGCAGTTGGTAGTCTGCTGTCTTCAATGTGTTTAATGCATTAACCGACAAAGCGATTTTTTATAAACACTAGGTAATGTATCACGTAAGGGGCTTATTTGTACTTCAGCAAAAATATGTAGTGAAGTTAAGATGTACAAAGAAACTGCTCCCCAGCTTTTGGGAAAAAACGTAACTAGTAAGTAGAATATTCTAAATTAAATGAGAATTATATTGATATTTGTTTTAATTTATTGTTGGTAGTTTATAAGAGCTCATGGTGATTTCTAATAAATAGGAACTTTTAATTGTACATCAGATTTTATAAAGCTATTAGAAAATCACTTCTAAGGAATGAAGATGTAATATATTGGTATTTGAACAGTATGTTAATCAGTAATGACATAACATTACCAGAGTTGTTTGATGACGGAATCAAAAATAAAGTTGATCTTTATATTAACTTACACTTATCACACTATTGTACTTATGATAATTTGAGCTTAGTAAAATACTAAATTCTTAAAACGTAACATGCATTTATAATAATAAGATATTGTTCAAAGTATTTCTTCTCATTACTATTTACACATTCATGATTTGGGTAAAAAGCTGCCTGCTAAATCATACACTAGAGCAGACATAAGAGTATGAATAAGTTTTTGTATCATTATCATCGACATTAGCACTTTAATTTAGATGTTATGGAAAAGACAAGACAAGATAAATGATTATTTAAAGAACTTTTAATACTTTTGTTGCATAGTGATTGAAATAGAGATTTTGTTTTGGAAAATGCAAGGATGGAGTTTGATATAAAAATGTATTTTAGTATTTTCAATGCAAGAAAAACTCTCTATTGTAAATAGTTATTACTTATGAAATGGCAAGAAAGAACTACAGTTTAAATGAACATTATTAATTGATTTTGTTTAAATTAGTTAGGTAGTTAGTTAGTTATTTAGGTAAATGTTTTTGCGTATCTAAGATAATTGAGCTGAATATTGTTAAATGAGTTGAATATTGAAGTTTTGAGTTTCAAACTTAATGTATCATTTTAATGGAATTTTGTTGCAAACAAGTTTGGGTCGATTTAAATAAATTTCAATTTAAATATTGTTTGTAATGAATGCATGGATTTTGAATTGAGTGGAATTTTTGAAAAAGATAATTTTTGGAAGGGATGGTGTGAAATACTGGGTATATTTTGTTTGTATAATAATAATAATTATAATATGGGAGAGTAAATTGATAATAGATTGATTGATTGATTGAGTTGTTTGGGTTTTTTCTTTTAAGGGTCAGTTTTTTATTTGATTGGTTGGTTGATTGATTGATTGATTATTGATTATAATATTAAGAGTAATAATAGTTGTAATAGTAGTAGTAATAATATTTTAATAATATAAAGGAATTCAATTAAATAATTCAAATGGTGGGTATTTGCTAAACTTTAGTTAATCCAAAGCTTAGTGTGAGTTTAAATAAAATTGTTACTACAATTAAAATTTCACTACAACTTCTACAAATTGGCAATATTATTTATTCATGTTTTTATAACATTATTCTTTTTTTCATTTTATTTTTTATTTTTTTTTTAATAATGATTATTTAAAATAATTAATAATTTCTTTCAATTAATTATTTTATATATTTCTTTTCTTTTTTTTTTTTTTAATCTGTTGAATTTTTTTTGTGTATGCAATTCAACAATATTGCAGCCATATTCATAATAAAAAGTTAGCCTCTCCTTATACTCTTTACTTCAGCGTATATTCCTTTGGGAGTGGCTAACTAAAATATTCATCTCTTTCTCTTCATCAGTAGTCTTTTTTTGTGCATTCTGTTCAAGATTTTAGACTTAGCCACTCGTTAGCCAACAGTTTATTCAAATATTGACTGTCTTTTGACTAAAAACATCCCGGTTATAGTTAAAATCAACTCTAATTGTGATCACTTATGATTGTTTTAATGAACGATATGAAACCTTATGTTTAAGTTGATTCTCGTCTGTTTGTTGGGTTTGTTTTGTGTTATTATTATTATTCTTTTTTTTATGTTAAAGTTAAATGTCAGAATTTAGTCAGAAGTGAGCCAAGATTTGGAATTTTTCAGATTCTGTTGCCGATTTGCTTAGATAATGAATGAATTGTTGTAGTTATTGATAAAGCCCTAAGTCAATGATTTTAATTATTTTTCGTTTTCTTAGTGGCAAAATTTTCATTATGAATTCGGCTGTTGTTTTCTTTTTTAACATTTTGATTTTACATGAAGCTTTTACTTAGCCAAGACATTTACTATGTCGTCAGTTAAATGCCATTAAGTCTCTAAAAGTCAATTTAAGTGAAATGATTTAAACAAAAAAAGCGAAAGGTAAAAGATGTAGTAGATTGAATCAGTTGTCACTATCCAACTGAAAATATATACATATGTTCTTTTAATTACCAAAAGTAAAAATCGAACATCATTATTCAAGACTTAAGATCAATGGGACAGGCAAACTTTAAGACGAAACTAATTTAAAGTCATCCAACGACCGTGAAAACTGAAATTAAAGTTTACTTTTCTTCAAAATACCATTGCTCAAAATTTTTGTCCTAGCACTAGTCGTTGGTAAGCAGGATTAAACGACAAAAGGACTTTTTAAATGAATAATTTTCATACCATATAAATTGAATTCAATGATCTTTTATATAATATGAATATTGCATATTGTTTCTCTGAAAGAAATATGAAATCCTTTGTCCTTTTTATTCAACTTACCAATGGATAGAATTAGAACATAAATTTTCATAAATGGTATCTTAAAGAGTTTGAAACTTTTATTTTAGTTATTAACAGCTTGTCGTCGATTTAGTTTTTCCACTCTGTCATGGAAATAATTTTTCAAATTCGTTCTTATTATTCTATGTCCGGTTTTCATAACACAACTAAGCAACCCTGACAAGAGTTAAGAAACAATGAAAAATGTTCTCAAAATTAATTAAATCGTACGAAGAGCAGCTACGATTCATTTAGTAAATAAATTATACGACAACTGAGTTAAAATTAAAGGAAATATGTAGTACGAACAATCTTTATTTTTGTTTTAAAGTTTGACTTGATATTAAACAAATTTAAACATGGTCTTAAATCCTTGCAAATGGGAAAATCAAGAGAATGCAGCCTCTTATGGGATTAAACATTAAGTTCTCTTTAAAGAAAACATCATTTGACACTTTACTGACATCGATAACAATCGAGGTCAATGCATAAAACGAACGTGATGTTATTCATGAAAATTTAAGGGTTAATCTACCTCTACCGTTCCATATTCTGACAAAGTAAGATATCAAATCAAAGGTATTTCCAAGATCTATCACAATGAATCTCAGATAGCTCAGTAAATAAAGAAACACATTCTATAATTACACAATTTGTTTAAATTTTAGTATTTATGAATTTCTTTAAATATTGAAGTGTTTCCAAAAATTGTCAAATACTACTGGTCTTAAATAGGTACCAAATTTATCTGCAATATATATCCATTATAGCATCAAGATAGGAATTTGTAAAAAGGGACTGACAAAAATTCAACATTCTTTCCAGAAGATAAATCGGAATAATATTATTATTTCTGACTTAACAGCTTATTCGGTTTATATTTATCTTCAAATTGTATGACAGTGTTACAAGAAGTTCCTTATTCCTTATTTTTTTAAATGACCTTCTACGTCAAACTTCCAACTATATCTATTCTTTTGCAGATGACAGCAACATTTGCCATTCATATTCATTCAGTTATAGACCAAGCCTGTCGGAGATTGGGGCAATGAGGCAAAACATGAATGATTCCCTTAATCGGGACCTTGTGACAATCTCTGAATGGGGTCGTGGGAATAGAGTCGCTTTCAACGCCCGCAAGACTCAGTGTTGCATGTTGACACAAAAACGAACGACAAACAATGTAGCTTCATCTGTATTTATGGATGGTGTAAATATTGTGAATTCTGGGCATGAAAATACAATGTGATGTCCGCTGCTCTAAACACATTTTTCAAGTGTCGAAAGAAGCATTCAAGTGTTTCGGTTTTTGGAAACGGTGTAGGAATTACTTCACTGTGATTCACTTCACTGCGTTTTACTGTTCTATCGGTACAACAATGGAATGTGTTCTGATGAAATTAGGGAACTTGTTCCTGATACCCGCAGATTTTTACATAATACACGGTTTTCGTCAAGAACACATCCCTTTTGTGGTCGATTGGCCAGTGGACCGCACAACACCGTACTGTACGTATGTTGAACAAACTTCCCGCCGAAGTGTTTCCTGCCATTTCCAATGTGGGAAAGTTCAAATCGAATGTCCACAAACACTACTCCCTCTTTCCTCCTTCCCATAAACAATTTTCCTAGTTCCAACACAATGCTTTCCATGAATCGGGGTCATCCCCTGAGTGCAGGTCCAAGAAGAAAAACAAATCAGTATAATTGAAGAATCTTCCATTGATTTTTTAATGTACAAACTTTAAAATGGCTTTGAAATCATCATATGCACTTAAATTCATGTAAACCTCTGCTATGCGTAGGATTATTATATTGAAACTTTTTAATTTGTATATCAGTATCTGTCTGCAAAAAATCCTACCATAGAAATTTGAACATGATCTTTTGTGATAACTTTGGAATCAGTAGAGATATTAGAGAAGTTCAGTGGTCAAATAAAAATGTAAAAAAAAAATGTTGACGAAACGTAAAGACAAGAAAGAATTTGAAAGAAGGTTTTTTAACCATATAGCCCAGTATAAGAAGAGTCCTTCAAAATGATCACATATATTTTAATAGGAAACCACTTTGTACACTTACTCTTTCGGGCAGCCAATAACACGTGAGTATTATTCTTGATGATAAACGTTCATGGAAACCCAACAATCTAACAAGAATATCAAAAGCCATGATCATGATTAAGAATGTGAACTGGCTATGTGCTGCCTAGTTTTGGGACATAAAGCGCTCGGCTTTTTGAAATAAAATTAAGAATGGCAATCCTGATAAAATTTCATGTTCAGACGCTAAGATCTAACGGAATATTAGGTAAAGAAATTCGTAAATACACTGACAATCAGGCCGTGGTATGTGGCCAAAACTGTCGTCATAAAGTCCGATGGCGTAATACACTACAAAGCTAACAATTGAGCAATATGGAGACGGCTATCACCGGGCAATGAAATTCGGCACTCATGCTAGAAGACTTGGAATACCTTACAACGACTTAGGCAGGAGCTGTCGGATTATATAATAGGTTGGGCTATTTATTATCTTCTCGGTTATTGTCTTGTACTAAGAGATTTGGGTATTAGGTTTATCGAATACAGGTTTAGACTGCATTGACGCCTACATTAGGAATAGTGCTTGGCTCTGGGATAGAATCCTTTGGATTGAGTCGTTGTGTGACCATGAACCGTCGAATGACTGTAACTTGTTTTCAACTTATCTAAAACTGTTAAAATTCAAAAATTGCTATACCATCGCCTATGCTATCTTCGATACTATTATTTTCTTTAACTCCTCTTAACAAAGGGACCATCACAAAGGAGCCAATTGAATTTACGCAAGGGAGCTGTATGAAACGAACGGGTTAACTGTTAAATTAAACTATAGTTATCCTACGATCTTTGAAATTTCAGTGTTGGAAGATGCTAATAAAGACTGTAGAGAATGATCATCGGAGAGCGCCATTTCGTCGCCTTGCAGAAATTCTTATGATTTTTTAACAACTTTTTAGGAGAGACAAACAACAGTATGTTTGGAAGTAAATCAGTAGAGATATTTTGGAATATTTTAATAATTGAATAGACGATGAGTAAGGCTTTAAAATGGTTGCAGGCAAGATGATGATATAGAAAATATAAGTACTTATAAATTACATTTGTAATTTATCCAAAATGTAACTAAAATTGCATGACTAATTTACTTTGATCGGGGCCCCACAATTATTTCCATTAATTAAAATTGATTTCAGAGGAGAATAAACATAGGATACAAAACTAATTGTTTACAGAGAAATTTTAAACACGTCCAGCTGGAGAAACTATAAAAAGAAGACGATATATTTAACATTTCAAAAGCTTACTTCAATAAACTACTTGAGAAAATCCTATCGAGAAACCAGAATGTCTTGCCTTAGCAAAAGCTTTCATCTAACATTTCGATAGCCAATGGAACAACCGTTGTTAAGTATTGCCAACGTTAAGTCGTCATCAAAATAAAAACAACAAAACGAAAGTGTGGTGAAATAATGCCGTGGTGACAATTGTTGAATTTCTTTAAAGTTTACTTAAACTTTAATTAAACTACGTTTAAACTGTCCCATAAGAAACTGACCCTTAATTTGAAAGAAAATATAAGTAAGAAATTGTTTTGATTGTGACAACTGCTTTTCTTCTTTTTTTTTTAATTTGTTTGTATTATTTGATTTATTAATTTTTCTTTTTTTTAATATTTTTGGTTTGGTTTGTAATGTTTACTGAGAAACTTACCATTTTAATGTCACTAATCGTCATAATACTTCGTACAAAAAGATTGATTCTGACTATAGCGGGACCATCTGTATGTATGTAAGTTGGTATATTTTTTTGATTTTGAAAAGTTTTTCATTTTAATTTTTAATTTTTATTTTTTTTTTTTTGAGTTTTAATTGTTTTGATATTTTTTGTTGTATAAACAATGTTATATACGAGTATGTATATAATATACATAGAGTTTATGTATATGTATATACAGCAAAATATATAATATATTTAGTAGTTATGTAGTAGTAGTTAGTAGTAAGTATATAAAATATAAATAAAGAAAGGTTGTTATAAGTAAAAATAAGTATTAATGAATAAATTATAACTAATTTTGAATTTTTTGGTTTTTCGATTTTGATTAAAGAATTGATACATAAGTAATTGTTAAATGATTTATAATTTAGTAGTAGTAATAATAATAATAATTTTATAAAACTACCTAAATTGTATGATTGGCCTAAATACTAAATTTTGTTTTGAAATAAATAATTAATTAATGTTAAAGATGAGTATGCTAATAAGTCATAAGTATAGTTTTTTTTTTTTTAATTTTTAATAAAAACAAATTAAATAATTTAGTTGGTATGTTTTCAGACATTTCTTTTGTTTGTTTTTTTTATACTTAAAGTACTGTTTTAACCAATATTTACAATGTTAGTTGCATTAAATAACAAATAAATTAAAATTAAATTATTAAAATTATATATAACAGAAATGAAACAAATAAACAAAATTTATACAAAATTCGATTTTTTTTCCAAAAATATTTGTTTTGTTGTTAAATTATTTTTAAGTTCTTAATCATAGTTCTAGTTTAAAGAAAAAGCTTTGAAAATAAAACTTGTTATATATTTTTTTTTTGTTAATTTAAAATTTAAGCAACAAAAAAATTTTCTAAGATTCTTACCCGTTCCATTAATACCGGATGGTCGTATTCTTGCATCATATTTGCCTGCACCTAAAATTTGATCTAAGACTTTTTTCTCCTTTTCTCGGAAATTTATTTTGGCATTATTAGCTCTGAAATTATGATAGGTACGAACGTATAATAAGTGTTTTTTTCTTTATTTTTAACTCAATATTTGTTTTTGTTTGATTGGATGTGTGTAAAATAATATTTGAAAGGGTAGGGTGAGTGATAAAAGAGGGCAAAGGAAGTAAAGCCGCTATTGTACAGTTAGCTGTATGTATGTATATTCCCTCAACCTTGAATGCTTCTAAATACACTGTGTAGTCAGATCATAGCTTGTTAATGAACTGTTAGATAATAGGTTCTATTTTAAGCCAGCATTTAAATGTATAACAACAGAAACTCTTAAATTGTTTTTATATTAATTTTTTTTTTTTTTGCATACTTTAAGGATGAGGGATTTTTTTTTTAGCTTTTCAATAAATCTATTAACATTAGCATGTACATAACGCTTTGGTTAAACAAATAAAATTTGAAAGAATGTTTGAAAACTTAAAAATTCAAAATAAAAATAGGCTGCCAATTTTGTGAGTGTGGGTGTTTTTTAATTGTTTGTTTTAGGATATATTATACTGCCGCACTTATCATAAGGAAATTAAGCATATCTCGCATTGTGAATGAATTAGTAAGTTAGTAAGTGAGTGGGTGAGTTAGTTTAGTTTATGTTGTGTAAGAAAGTGTTTTGTGTAAAAGTAGTGTTTTAAGCATTTCATTCATAATTAAATGAAAGAAAACTGTAATTTTACATTTGTTAATTGTTTGTGTGTTTGTTTGTTAGTACATTTTAGATATGCTTATTTATTGGTTTTGTAAATATGCAATAATTCCAAAATGTTCAATCCGACAAAAATTAAAAAAATAAATTAATTTGTATATGGTTGGGTTTTTTTTTCATAATTTTAAGAAAATTTTAAAGCATATTTTTAGGAGAGTGTTTAAACGTTAAAGCACTGCAGGTGTTTTATTTCTATAAAAATTATTTATATTTGTCTTAACTTTTTGTTGCAATAAAGTACAAATAATTTTCTTATCTTTTGAACACATTTTGCTTAAATTGGAAACTTGTACTTACAGTGATGCACTACATAAACTGGCAAAATAGAATATCGCCCAAAAGTAATGGCCGGTTCCCATTTTTTAGCTGCAACTGTTGCTGTGGCGTTGATGATGTCTGACGTGCAGATGAGGGAAAGAGTGAGTGTGTGGTTGTTCTTTTTTGGTTCTACAGCGTTTGCTGAAAGTTTAAAATAGAAAAGAATTTAAATTTTTGTGTTTGATAAGAAAGTTTTTTTTTTTAAACCTTCTTAAGAGATTAGGAAATTTGGCATTTAAAGTGTTTTTTTTCATTTGTGGTAGGCATAAAATGAGATTATTAAGACAGTGTAAAATTTAATAATTCGTCTATAATAAAAACTTTTTGTGGAAGCTAAAGTTAAACTTTCTTAAATTTTTTTTTATATTTTTATATAAAATCTACTGTTCTTTCATACATTAGAGTGTTCCAAGATTGCATGACCGAAAATTTGTCAAGATATAGAACGTAAACCTCCCCCCACAACAGCCTTGAAATAAAAAAATAATTTTTTTTTTAAGTTTTTGTAAAAATTTTACCATTAAATAATTATTTTTGCATTTTAATGTAAAATAATCAATCTAATGAGATATAAAATACCAAAATTGGGATAATAATGTTAAACGTATTAAAAATTCCTCATGTCTCAAGCTACCTGTATATGAAATGTGGGACAAATTTAACATATTTAGGCCCGTTTTCTCAATGTATCGACAAACTGCCTGTTACTAAATTTCGACATAAATTTATTAGGTCGATAAACTGTCCGTTAACAATTTTGTTTTTCTCAATATACCTTCAAAAACATTATTTTAAGTTGGCAATGCCTCTTAAAATAGGTGTGAAGGTTGGGAACCCTGCCCAACATGTTGACATAAATCAGCTGTTAAATGTTGCCATCGACAGCCGGAATCTTTTAAAAAATTAGTAGTTAGGCTTGGCTTGATAAACTCTTTCAACATTTACTTGGAACTCATTTCTTCGAGTTCATCCTCCATCAAATTAATGTTAATTCCTCTATTAAACATTTTTTTCTATAAAATCGATTTAATTTTGTTTACACAAACACATAAGAACTATGAACAGCAGTCAGCTGATTGAATTTATATGTACGATGTATAAATAATTGGCAGATGAGGTCGGGTTAGCTATGTGACAGAAAAGAAGCGAATGAGACTTTGAGAAAACCAAATTTCTTTAATCTGCAGTTTTTTGTTGGGAAAAAAGATAATCACTGAATGAGAAAACGGCCCTTAAAGAAACAACAAAATAAACAAAATAATAAAAATAACCAGGGACCGTAAAAAACGGTTATACAGAAAATTTAAAATCCAAATCTCTGTATGTTAGAGTCAACGGAGACCTATACTGTTACATACCAATAGAATCTATGGTGATATTAAAAAAATGTTCTCAACTGCACAGCTAACAGTTATTTTTCAATGAAAAAAAGAAAAGCTCGCATGATACTCTTAAAAAAAGAATTTAATTATATCCCGTCAGAAAAAAACTCATTTGAGGAGTTTCTGACGGGAAAATAAAACTCCTCAAATGACTTTTATTTTATGACGGAAAAAATAAAACTCTTCAAATGAGATTTTTTTCTGTCGGGAAAAATAAAACTGATTTTTTTTTATGAGGGCTATTTAACATTTTTTTTTAAAGAGTTTCATGCGAACTTTAATTTTTACGTTGAAAATAACTGTTATCAAATAACTTTTTTGATATCGCTTATAACCGTTACGGTCCCTGAAAATAACTCATTTTATAAATCGATATATTTTAAAACACAACAAATGTGTATAAGAATACTTGGAAAATGTTTGAAAATTGAATTTAATCTATACAAATTTCGTTTTATATAGTAAGACTCTGAAGTTCGGGTTCATTTGTACTTCCCAATTGCATTAAAATTCTTCCTCCTCAAATGCCAATTAAAATTAATTTTCTGAAGTTTTATCAAAGTCTTTAAAATTTCATTATTTTTAATGAAAAATTTCAAATATTTAATAATTTAAACTTCGCCTTAGGGATTAAAATTCCCCGATTTTCTCAAACATTTTTCCTTCAGACCATTATGGAAGTATTTATGTTTGTGTAAATATTAGGAACTGACTTTCGTGCCACTCAAACAAATTACATACAATGAATTTTTAATTTCGTAAATGTATCTGAAAAGAAATAACTACATACATATGTATGTATGTATCAACAACATCACAGGATTTCTCCCCTTTTTCTTTTAATTTTTGCAACTTTTTGTTGAACACGACATAAAAGTAAAATGAAAAGCTCAGTCATGCTGCTGTAAACAGAAATTTTTTGAGCTGTGTAATTTATAGCGCTGCACTATGGGTAAGAAGATTTAAAATTCATAAAAACCTTTTGAAAATACAATTTCTTATAACATTCTTAAAGTTTTTTGGATTGGTTTAATTATTGTTCATCATTAATCTATGATTTTCAAATGTTAGCGTTGACTTTATATACATTTTTTAGTAATAGAATTAAAAACGTTGCTAATATGTAAATATGTACCAAAGAAAAGTATAACTTTATGGTTCATAGTGCCATAAATAATATGGCCTTTTACTGCCTATTTCGTTGGTTTTCTTTACTTATTTGTTTTTGTGAGAAAATTTTAAATTATTATGGTATACCACATCAGCAGCAAGCCAAAAAAAATCATACATAAAGAGTATACATACTAGGTTGGGTATCCATTCGAATAATCGAACAATTATTCGAATTATTTAAAAGTGTACATTTCCGTAAAACGAAAAATCCGAATAATTTTATGTAAAATCAAAGCAATTGATTTTAAAATTAAAATTTTTATTATAATTTTCCTTAATACTAAATTTAAATAAGTATATTATAATGTCTGACATTTTAATAATAAGCAGATACATACATACTTACACAGATAAACTGTATCAATTGAACATTCAAATTTATTGTCAAAGCTTTTTAATTTTGAGTTTTAATTTGTACATAATGCATTATTAAATTGAACATGAATATGTTTTCGTTTTGATATTGAAACTCTTTGTTTTAAATTATGCATACGCGAAAAACAATAGATTTAATGGAAATATTTTATATGTATATAATTGGTCAATTCACAAGGTCACTTAACAGTCACATTGTCATAATGTCCTAATATATAACGACTCGGTGGCTCGGCTAAACCGACTCTTAGACTCTTTATCTGAAAATCATAAAAACTGAAATTTTGTTCAGAGAACAAAACAAAAATATGAACGAAATCCATATAAATATATAAATGTCTTTGTAAGTTTGTTTGAGCATCACGCTTAAAAGGCTTAATCGATTTTATTGAAATTTGGAACGTCAATAGGCTATAACTTTTTTCAATACTTTTACCAGAAAGGGATACACAGGGGGAAAAACTGGTAAAATTTGTACCTTTAGTTCTTAAACAATAATTACTAAACGGCTGAACCGATTTTTACTACGTCAGGGGTAGCAAAACGCACCGGGTCAAGCTAGTTTTAAATAATTTTCTTCAAGCATTCTAGATTTGCTTCTAAATGCCAAAATTTATGGATCTTTTATGAATTCAAATCTATTAAAATGAATTCATTCCATTTGTGTACAAAATGTTATCTGCTACAATATTGCTACGAATGTGCAATAGCGATTTGAATTTAACGGTATGTATGGACTGCCTGCAACATTCATCATGTTTATAAACACGTCCATTAGTAGAAGCTTCTACTTGTCAACAATGTTGATAGCATGCGGTTAATAGCATTGTTTGTAATTATGGCAACACTAAATGTTTTAGCTGCTAACATTAACATCGAAAGCTCTAGAATTCGAATGTACTAATATGTAGATGGCGCGTGTATAAATAGTGGCAGAGCTGGCAGTCGTGAGTGAAGTTTATCATTGGCGCTGTTAGAGTTAACATCAGCTGTCTTGTGCATTTAAGGTTGTACGTAATAGAGTGTGTGTGCATTTCTGCGAATTGATAAACGTGTATAAAGACACTGAGTGATTATTTAGACTGTTGTTATTGTACATTTTAAATAAATAAAGAGTTGTTACAATTTTAAACTACTAAAACTGCTTTTATTTGCAATCAAAAGTATCCGGTTTATTTAAAGGAAACAAACTCCGTCTTTTTAAAAGGTTAAAACGTAACAATATGAAATTATATTGGCAATTTTTATTTTGAACGAAAATATTACAGTTATTGTTTTTGAAATCCCAAAAAAATTTTAAAGTTAAAGGGATTCATTGTTGATGAGTGGTCTAATCGCTCCTATTAAAAATATATACATGTTACCACAAGAAGTTATTTAGTAATAAGAAATTGGACTGAAAAGCAGTCCAACTTCTTATTACTGAAAAGCAGTCGAAACAGAAATTTTAGAGTCCAGATATGACGAGGAGCCCATAATGCACTAATTCGGTGGATAATCTCAATTAAATATTACATACTCTGTATATATGATTGTTATTGATATATTTTATGTTTAAACAAACATACTATTCAAAATTTTAGCTCAGAAAAACTGATGATAAATGTTGGAAAAAATTGAAAATGTTGACGAAAATGATATTGAGAATGACATTGATGCAATGAAAAATATGAACAACATGATCTTATAACGCATATAAATTATTTTATTAATAGTGTATAATTGTGTATGATTTGATGAAAAGAAAAACCTAATCTCTTACATTATTTAAAAAATGTCTATTCGAACAAGTTATAATCTCTTATTCGAATTATTGGATGCCCTAATACATACACAGGGTAACATGCAAGTACACCTAAACGAAAAAAATATGAAAATGGTTAAGTAACCAAAAGCCTATACCGCATACATACATACATATGTATGATTGTAGATATATACAGTTTTTTTTTTTTTTTTTAAACCACAAAAAAGCAATCATATAAACTCATACATTGCCACAAATGCACATACACACATCAAAGTTAAAACACACAACACTTTTATTCCAACAAATATACATTTTACACCAAATATCACTACATACAATATTCAAATGGTAAAATTCAAATAAATCATGTATATAAGAGCGCAATTCAAAAAGTTCTTACAAAATATATTACATACATTATAAACATAAGCAGACAGATGTTTTGTATTTCTTAGTACTTAATTCTGGAGATAACAGGTAAAAGCTGTACGCTTGGCACCCTAAGCTAAGGTTAGAACCTATTCGAATTGGTTAAAAGTTAACGATAATTTGATTAACGATTCACATTATTGTATCAACCATATATATGGTTACAGTAAACAGGTATATGTTTGTGACAACCATTTATATGATGAAGGACTTACCATATTATGTTGCTCTCGGTTTATGGATATCATAAACATATACATGTTTACTGTAACCATATATATGGTTGATACAATCATGTGAATCGTAAATTAACCATATTATAGTTACCAACATTTTTGTGCGTGTATGTAAATTAAACATATATGACCGATAAAATTATAAGGAGTGGACGTAGAGCATTGAAAGTTGACACCTAGAATTATATGGACCAAATTAAGAAAAAAATAAAATTTTATCAAAATCAACCACGCCCAACACCTACGGCCCATACAATCCAAATCGATTTTTTCGCATAAAATTTCCAAAAAATAATATTAAGCTTTTATGATCTAAAATAAAATGAGAACGCCCAAAGGCCATTATATGGTAGTTGTTTCTTTATCACTAAACAGGTTACTTTTTGAATTGCCTTTCTACCGTTAAACAAAAACTTTTAATTCTGCCGTGCGTTTATATAAGTTTAATCCAAAACAACACTATTTAGCAGTGTAGTAATATTTAGTTTACGTGTGTTGGTTTATATTTAAGTTTAGTGTGTGTGAGTTTATGTGAGTTTTTGTATGCATGTGGTGTGCGATCGAACTTTTGAATGTGTTTGGTTTAGTTGTGGTTGTGTTTTGTGTATGTATGTATGTGTTGAAATAAATATTTATGTTTGTATGTGCTTTGCATGCTAGATTGCAAAAAGAGGTGAAGGCTATTTCAACTATTTTTTTTCTCTCTGTTATAGTTGTACGTTCAACTGAACTTTTTGTTGCTTTTTTATCTCTTTTTTTAAAATTTTCTTAAATGTCTCGAGGGTGATGAAAATGTATTTATAAAAAACTGAAATTCATGCACATGGTCAAGAAAATATAACTGATAAAGAATGATAAAGGCACATCAATCCCAAAAACTGTACCATGTAATGCTTAACAGAACAGATGAAACAAATCTTATGCATTAAGTTTTGCCAGAAAATTTAGAATGTACTTAGCACAGTAGGCTTTTTTAGTGAAATGAACAGAAATCTGAGATTGCGATAAATAACATTATAGTTTGATAAAATGTTCCAAAAATACCTTTTTAAAAATTTAAATTAAAGGGAGAAAACAAAAATATTCGTCAAGGCACCGTTCCAAATTTGTTAGAACTTGGTGCACATATTTTTTATGGTCACACAAATTTTAAGTTGCACAAACATTTTAAATTCCATTTGGTTTGATTTTTATCGAGGTTCATTATTATTATCGATATTGTAATGATATTATCCTACGTTTCTTCCACTATAATTCCGTATGTTTTCACCTCACTACGAACTTTAGGATATCCCAGTAAATAAATCATACATTATTAGTGTGAAGTCACTGTTAAACCCCAGTCAAGTATAAAATTTCAAAGTAATTTCCGGATACTAAGGAGTGAGATTGTAAAATTCTTAACACACGTTTTTCATTAAAACTTTTAACCCAATTATTATTTGATTTTTTTTTATCAAGTTACCTGTGTAAAGCATGTCAGTTATTATGTTTAATGTCAATTATATACATTTGTTATTAATCTGATTAAAATGAGTGACCAGAAAAAAGTGCGTACAAAACTTATTAAATATTTTTAACAAAACCCAACTTGGTCCTACAAAAAGTTGGTCAAACAATCAAAGGTCAGCTATCAAATTTTTTCCAATGTTATTAAACAGTACCGGGAAAACTTGTCCGTTGATATAAAACCTGGTAGAAGGAATGGTCCACATGATGTTTCTAAAGCCAAAAAAAGAGAAAGCATTTTCAAAAGGGCTCCTAACATCTCCGGTAGGAAAGCTGCCCGGTTAGGTCAGTACTCAGACTATTTGGTACGAAAAGTTAAAGCCGAAAAAGTTCCTGACAGGAACTTTGCTAAAACTTTAGAGGCCAAAGACAGAGCACAGAAATTGATGGATGACGAAATGCACGTATGGAAAATTTTTCGCAGCTTCTGGGTCAATTTTTTTATGTTGCAGGTGCTCGAGGGAATGTAGAAGAAAAGTTTAGGACCCAAAAGCAGACAAAGCAATATGCAGTTGCGGCAAAAAAGCCAAGTATTTATTACAAAGGACTCTTTAAACACGGAAATTTACAACAAGCAATGTTTACAAAAAACGATGCTTCCATTAATAAGACTTCTTAGTGTGTCCACTTATTTTTGGCCTGATTTGGCACCCTGTCACTATGGTAAGAACGGTCTTGAGTGGTAAAAGAACAATAATGTGGTATTTGTACCAAGAGAGGAAAATTCTCCAAACTGCCTGGAGCTAGGGCCAGTGGAGAGATATTGGGCTCCCGATTGACTACACGATAGTGTGCTGGACTATCAATCTGGGGGTTGCGGGTTCGATTCCCGCCAGAGACTCTGGGTGTATCTGCAGACAAGCAAAACGCTTCGCAGTTTGTGTTTGTTTTTAAAAAAAAAAAAAAAAAAAAAAAAAAAAGAGCACAAGGAGATGAACAACCTGTTCGAACAAAGTGACATAAAGCACTATAAAAACCATAATGGAAGGGTTTTCGAAAAAGGTTAAAAATTTCATCATTAGTGATTAGAACTATAAAAATATTTTTTTTTTGTAAATTGTAACAATAATTTCAATCAAATAAAAAAAGATTCAAAACTGTAAATTTAGTGGTTTCATTTTTATTAACATCCTTAGGATGTTACATTATAGGAAGTGCAAAAAGTACGAGAATGTATTGTTAGTTCTCCTTCTCGAAAGCTCTAGAATTCGAACGTACTAGTTTGTCCGTTAAGAGCACTGTAGAAGATTCCCGAAAGATGGCGTGTGTATAAATAGTGGCAGAGGTTGCATTCGTGAGTTTATCATGGCGCTGTTAGAGTTAACATCAACTCTCTTGTACATTTAAGTTTGTACATTATAAAGTGTGTGTGCATTTCTGCGAATTGATGAACGTGTAAATAGACACTGAGTGACTATTTAGAACGTTGTTGTTGTAGATTTGAATAAATAAAGAGTTGTTACTAATTTTAAACTACTAAACGGCTTTTATTTGCAATCAAAAGTATCCGGATTATTTAAAGGAAATAAACCAATTAAAAAGGTTACCAAAAAGGTTAAAACGTAACAATATGTTTAACAAAAGAACTCGCACTTTCTTTCCAAATAACAACCATTTTAGGTAATTTTTATAACCTACACCACCATAGTGGGGAGGGTATATTGGATTTGTGCAGATGTTTGTAACGCCCAAATATATTAGTCTAACACCCACCTTAAAGTATACCGATCGACTCAGAATCAATTTCTGAGTCGATTAAACGATGCCCGTCCGTCCGTCCGTCTGGCTGATTGTCCATGTAAACCTTGTGCGCAGAGTACAGGTCGCAATCTTGAAGATATTTCGATACAATTTGGTACATATCATTTTTTCTACCCAAGGACTAAGCCTATTGAAACTGGCTGAAATCGGTTCATTATTTCACCTAGCCCCCATACAAATGTCCTCCCGAAATTGGACTTTATCGGTCACAGAAAACACATTTTCGTCACATGTTCCTATATTCCTCCAAATTCAGATCAAATAACCTATCTTCAACACTTCTCTGCCATAAAATCCGTCGTTAATTCGATTAACCCCGAAGACTTGATCCTCGTGTTTGGAGATTTTAATTTACCTTATCTATCTTGGGAATATATACCTGATTCTTCGTGTTATTCTCCAATAAATATAAACAATTTCATCGAAGAATTCTTAAACAACATTTCGGATTTATGTCTTTTTCAAATAAATGGAGTTTTAAATGACTCTAATAAACTGCTTGATTTGGTATTCGTAAATGAACCTAAAGATTGTTCCTTGGTTCGTCATCATCCTGTCACTAAACCTGAAGATCGTCATCATCCTACTATTGAAGTTAACTGTAATTATCCATGTTCCGAGAAACCAAATAAAAAACTAAATAACATAAAAGATTACTGTTTTAAAAAGACTAACTACAGCGATTTAAATCACTTTTTATATAATACAAACTGGCATCAAATTTTGTCGTTATCCAGTGGTTCTCCGGCAGCAATTGATGAAACTATTAATTCATTTTACAAAACTTTGTTTTATTACATCGATGACTGTGTACCTAAATATGCAGTTCTTAATAAATCCGGCCCTCCTTGGAATTCAAAACCTCTATCGAGATTAAAAAATATAAAAAATAAGTTTTATAAGAAGTATAAACAAACTGGATTGCTGAATGATTACACTAAATATTCTCTATACCGTGCTAAATACAATTTACTCAATCTTAACCTTTATAAAAATTATCTAAATATGATGAAACTGAACTTTAAACGCGACCCTAAAACATTTTATAAATTTGTTAACTCGAAAAGAAATTCCGTCGGATTTCCGTCCTTAATGAAATACCTTACAACCGAGACTTCCAATCATATGGAAATAAGTAATTTGTTTGCGGATTTTTTTGCTTCAACTTACTCTAATGCTGAATATGATACATCAAAAACTTATCCATTTTATATTCCAGAACAACAACCCATTTCATTTCCATTCATCACTACTGCCAATATGATCACTCTATTAATCAAACTGAAACCATCTTTCTACAGTGGACCTGATGGTATTCCTAGCTGCCTTCTTATAAATTGTGCACAATCTTTAGCAACACCTTTAACAATATTATTCAATATATCTATAAAGTATGGCTACTTTCCGAAATTATGGAAAAAATCTTTTATTATTCCACTGTTTAAATCTGGGAATAAATCGAATATAATAAACTACAGAGGTATTGCTAAATTAAGCGTCATTCCTAAGCTTTTTGAACAATATCTTACCGAATTTTTAAGTCATCAAGTTTCTTCCATAATTACACCTTTCCAACATGGTTTTCGTAAAGGATGTTCGACTACAACTAATTTGCTAGAACTGACGACAATAATTAATAATGGTTTCATTAATGGATGTTATACCGATGTTATATATACTGATTTTAGTAAAGCCTTCGATAGAGTTAACCACGATCTTTTGTTGCATAAGCTGTATATAATGGGATTTACGAATTGCTGCTTGGAATGGATAAAATCTTATCTTGTCCGTCGTGAACAACGTGTGCGTTTTAATAATGCCTTGTCTAAAAATATTATCGTCAATTCTGGAGTTCCGCAAGGCAGTCATCTAGGACCAATACTATTTTTATTGTATATCAACGACCTTCCTACCACAATAAAATTTTCCAACATACTTATGTATGCAGATGATGTAAAACTGTTTTCATGTAGTGCCGACTCTATTGTTCAACCCCATTTACAACAGGATTTAAATTTATTCTTCGTTTGGTGCCAAATTAACATTTTGGATATTAATTTAAAAAAATGTAAACATATGCGTTTTTCCAGAAAAACTAGATCAATTGGATGCTATTTCCTTGGTGATTTCAAATTAGAGGTTGTTGATGTTTTCTTGGATCTGGGTGTATTATTTGACACAAAGTTATCTTTTATCGAACATGTAAATATGTGTACTAATAAAGCTCGTGGTGTATTTGGTTTTATTAAACGATGGTCAAAGGAATTTTCTGAACCATCTATAACAAAACAATTGTATATAGCTCTTGTAAGACCTATAATCGAATATGGATCAATCATTTGGGATCCATATTATAACATCCATAGTGATCGTATTGAGTCTGTACAAAAACAATTTCTGCTATTCGTTTTAAGGAGATCTTACCCAAATCCATCTATATATCTTCCTCCATACAGAACCAGGCTATTGGAACTTAATTTACCAACTTTAAAAAGTCGCCGAACAATGTTGAATGTCACATTTCTTATCAACCTTATTAATGGCAATATTAACTCCGAGTTCCTTTTAAGCAAATTACATTTTAATGTCCCTCAACGCCCTACACGTTATTACCATCCGTTAAAAATAACATATTTTCAACAAAATTATGCTAATGCTGATTCTTTTCGTCGAATATGTTTAAATTTTAATGATTTGTACAATATTATCGATACAACTTTGAGTATTAATATTATTAAACGTAATTTAATTTTATATTTAAATAGATTACACTAACTCTGTTTGTAATATTTATAATATTTTAATTTTTTGTCTGAACGGAATTAATCCATAGACTAAATAAATAAATAAAAATAAAAAAAAAAAAAAATGTTTAATTTATATACGTATCTACACAAGTTTTTCTCCAAATAAGTTTTATATATACGAAATTCATGTCAATAAATTTTACTATGATCGGTCCATAATTGGTCATAGCTCCCATATAAGGACTGCTTCCGATAATCACTTTAACGAGCAAAAATCTCTTAAAAATTTTGGTATACAAATAAAATCCAACATAAATAACTTTCATACAGACATTAATCATACCACTTAATTTCATGGTGATCGGTCCATAATTGGTCATAGCTCCCATATAAGGCCCACTTCCAAAAATCGTTCACGAATATAAATTATTGAAATTTTTAAAGAAAAATGTTTTTGCTCATTTACTTAGTGTAGGGTATTATATGGTCGGGCTTGACCGACCATACTTTCTTACTTGTTGTATATATATATGAAAAATTTTTTAAAGTTTAATGAAAATTGGTTTAATAATTTTTAATAAAATGTATTTAACCGTTTTCAAAAATTATTAAATATACTTATATTTGGTATTTTTTAATAAGTGAATAAAACGATTTAAAATTTATTTCAATTTTTGTTTTAAAAGATACATAGGAAGTGTAGCAAAAAATAGTTTTTACCCGTTTTCTCCTCTACAAGTTTCGAATTTCAAAAAAATTACCAACCACCTGACTGGTAATTTAAGTTTTGAAGAAAAACGCATTTCTAATAACGATACTTAAAAATAATTCATTAGCTTTAATATGTGATAAAAATTTATATTTTTTTTTGATAATTATCAAATTTGTGTATCAGTATTAAAGTAATTACCAGTTTTACTTTAGGTATTTTGAACGCATTTATTAAAAACAAAACTAAAGCGAGTTGCGATATTCTGGAGAACTTTAAATTTTGTATGGCCGTGTAAAACTTGTATAACAAATATTTTCGAATTTAGAAAAGTACAGGTTCAAAAATAAATTTTTTGGAGCGGAATTTTCGGTTTCATCCTCATAAATTTTGAATTTATAAAAGTATTAAAGTCAATGTTATGAATTAAATTTATTTTTATTTTTTTATCTTTTGGTATTTTCTTATACATATAATAAATATTTAATAAATATAATTAATGTATAGATTAATGTGGTAATTATTTGAACTTTTTGTTAATATAATTTAAAAGACGCCATTGTTGGCAGGGTAAAAAACGCATTTCAATAGTCAATTGCCTAAAAACAAATTTTCAGTGATATTCTTTGAATTATTACAGATTAATTATAATAAATGAACTTAAGCCTAATTAAAAATTTACTTTCATATTCTTTCATATAATAAAATCGTGCAATTTAACAATAAAATCATTAAAACAGGAAATTCTAAATAAATTTGCGAGAAAACCAAAGTGAATTAAAATTTAAACACAGCCATTATTACTGTGTGTGTGTGTATTGATGTGTCAACTAAATCACTTTAACTGACACAATGACATTTTGGGAAAATCTAACAAATTACAAATCATTAACCAACAATTGAGTATTTTAATTTCAATGATGGTTGCTTTTGGTATTTTATTATGAATTTCCTAATTACTTTTTGACTATCGGACAATTAACTCACAAACATACACAGACTGACACACTCTCACAGTTGCACTATATCCCAATAAACTTTTTGCTACTAATTTGCGAATTATGGCATTCTCCACAAAATGTAGATTTTACTTTTTACATGGGAAGTGATTTTATTTTTAAACATATCAAACTCGCGTTTGGTATTTATTGTAAATTCGAACTATTAGGGAATTGAAATTGTATACCTTTTTGGTACTTTTATTTTTAACATATTTATCGAATATAAACTAAACTAGAAACTAGAATCTAGATCAGCGAAAGGCATTGAGCTCTCAAATGAGCTCTCTTGTTCTTGTTTTCACATGTACGCAAGCACATACATTGTATAAAAACAATCAAAACCAGTCAGTCTCGCATGAGCATTGATAGAAGCAGGTTGTTTTACGCTTTTCGCATTTTATGCTTGTTTATTTCAGTTATTGTTTTTGTTTTTTTCTCAACTTTTTACTCAACTCATACAACTACAATATCTAAAAACTGTAGTGGTGTGAGTCTGCCTTTCGCTGATCTAGATACATCATATCTTGAGCTTCTATTTCGACAGGGACATTTGTTTCTCTGTTTTTGTATATCCAAAAGAAAATAAACTGATGAAAATGGAAATTTAGTTTTAGTCTAAATTGATATTAAATAATTGGATGTTTTCTTGAAAGGAGTAGAAGGGAAAATACTCGGGTAAGCAGTCAAAAGATTTGTACCAGTTGAAATGTAGGTTTAAAGGTTACACTGAGCTCGAATTTGAGACTTTTTTCTGTCGACTCCAGTGGTGCTAACCGTTTTTTAAGTTAGCTCTTATTTTCGAGATATAACGTTATTTCGAAAATGGAGGTTTCAGAGTGGGAGATAATTGTATTACATTGTAATACATCTAATAATAGTTTTTTGATTTTTCTAATTTATGTATGATTTACCTGTTTCTCCCTAAAGAAATTGTGGGATAATGCTTGTAAATATTGTCTTTAATATTGAGCTGTTGATATTGGGAGACTTTCGACTCTTGGTTTAGAACGTCAAGAACTTTCATTTCATATGAAAAACACAACATTTTCCAGATGCTTAACTCTAGGTGTGTTGGGTGGTAAGAAAAAGCTAGTTGTATGTTTGTTTTAGTGAGTGGTGGACATCTAACAAACAAACTGAACGTATGACTGAATAGTAAATGTGACAAAACCATTAGTGGCCTCCCCGGGGTTTTGTTTGTTTTTATTTATTTATTTTTTTTGTTCTGCAATTGCAACCATGACTATAGTGCAGTAGGCAGGGTACTAAATCAGCAGCGTTTTATAAAATAAATGAAAATAATTTATATCATGCATACATTCATGAATCAATGGATGTGTCTGTGTGTGTATGTATTTGTATAAATGCATTTACATATACATACATATGTGTTCCGTTTATGTGTTTCAATGATAATAATAAAAACACATAAAATTTCTTTTATTTTGAAAATCTGCCTGCCATTTGGATTTATTTACCGATTTGTCAACTATTTTGTTGTGAAATATATTTTTTAAAATTGCCCCATTTTATCCCCAATATGATCAATTGTCATGCAAACTTTAGTTGTTTTTTTTTTTGCATATTTATTTTCAATGTTGCATAGAAAATTTATTTAAATTGATGTCCATAAAAAAGAAGTTAAACGTTTGTTTACCACAAAACAAAATGGACACATACACAATACATAACTACCTGGTTATAAGAGTATAACGGAATATTTTTTTATTTCTTTAGTTAGGTTTTTAAAATAATTTATTAAATTGCTAATAATTTTGTACAGTTTTTATTAAAAATATATTGCCATGGTTATTGATCATTATAGTTTATGGGTTTAAGTATTTGCATAAACTAATTCCACTAAATTGTTGTAGTGGCACGTATGAATATTCATTTTGCTTAAATAATATTCAAAATGGCAGTAAAGGTATCATTCGATTCTCTGTGTATATAATAAGTAATTATTGCAACACACTAAAAAGAAATCGTATTTTTTTGCACGAATTCGTTGACAGCAAGAAATTATTAAAAATTTATTAACATTTCAGGTAACATGAGACGTAATTTTTAATAATTTGCAGAAAAATTAAACAAATATCAATGCTGGTTAGAAAGTTACAATCAGATATCAAATAAATAAAAATACTCTTGTAAGTTTTAAATATTTTTAAATTTCCAACTTATAAATTAATTAAAAATTTTTAAGAGTTGAAGGAATAGTTACTTTATTTCGAACCCCAAAAGAAATACAATATTAATTTATGGGCACATTTTGTAAAACGAAGCGTTTGGAAACGTAATCAATTTGTATGAAGAATACTGGGGAAATGGTTTGAAACTTGAATATTTTCCATACAAAATTTGTTTAACGATTGTCGTTTCGTTTTATAAAATGAGACCATTAGTTTTAACGATTCCCCAAAATGTTTGATATGAGGACTAAGAAATTGTAGAAATGTATATCCTTTCACCACTCAAGGTGATTGATCTTTGTTTTGTTTATCACTGTATCCATATTCTTACATATGCAGAACAAACACACAACTCATAATGATGTTTCTCTTATTTTTAAATCATACATACTTATGCAAATCTCATTTTATCAACGTTTGTTCCCTTAATTTATCATATAAAAAGTTCTTTGAATACTAAAACCCACTTACTTAAAATAAAGAAACGCAAAAAACATGGATAAATAAAAATAAAAAAAAGAATATAAAAAAAATTTAATATGGAAAATATAGCATGCTGGAAAAATCCAGCTTAATAGCACACATGACACTTGACTTTATTTCATTCAGTTAAAATAGAAAAAAAAAAACAAAATAGATAAACTAACACAAACATAAAATCCCCTTTTAAAACTCACAAGCACTGCCCAGCAGTTAAGCCAGTAGTCAATGTATCCCTTATAGACAGTAATTTTCACTAATATCTGAACACTTGGCCGATTCTAATTTATATATTTTAGGGAAATTGACATGTATGTGCTCTTTGCAGAGCAGAGAGAAGTCAATTGGTTACTTTTTACATCTCTTATAACCTAGCGTGAAGTCAATTAAAGTGAGAATTGACAATTGAAGTGTCTCTAAGTAACCTAGAGTGTAGTCACATTAAACATTTATTTTGTACTGCACGCAGAGAAAAAATATAGTTGTGCATGTTTACAGTAACCATTTCAACATTTTTAACAATACATACATATTATAGTCACAGTAACTATTTACATTTTTGTGGTAACCATAATATACGGTTCACATGATTGTATTAATCATATATATGGTTATGTTGGGAGAGTGAGAGGTCTATTTACAAAGGGAGAAATGCGGTTATAAGGAAACGACAATTCGATAAATTTGAGAAACTGAAAATTGGACACGGAAATGAACTAGGAATAGTGAGGAATGAAAAGTGGTTTATTAATAAGACAAATACTATTCCCGAATACGTACAATGGCTTCTATCGTTGGGACTTAAGTATGCAATACCGACGAAGAAGGAAAAATTCCCTATATTTAAATACATTTCTGATGAAGAGGATATCATACAAACGTTAATAAACGTTATTACGAATTTAATGTAAGGGAGCAATTTGAAAATAGGATTAATAACAGTGCGATATGTGACGATGAAAGATTAGTATCCTTTCACATAATATCCTTATTTCCATGACATGATCAAGGGAAAGTGGAGGGAGATCGAGAAATACACTACAACACCTGAAAGTTTATTTATAGAGATATTGAAATTTTGTATTAAGGATAATAGATACTTTAAATATAAGGAGAAAGTTTATGCACAATATAGAGGACTACCAATGGGATCACCAGCAGCTCCGGTTATAGCTATCATCGTTATTGAACAATTATTAGGAATTTTGATAAAATATGTGAATAATCTCTTCGGAATAGTGAAGAAAGATAAAGTACGAGAAACACTGAAATTTTTGAACTCATTCCACAATATAATAAAATTCACCTCAATGGTGATAAGGAAGCGAAATGTCATAAAATTAGATTGGTATCAAAAACCAACATCATATGGTAGAATATTAAATTATTATTCATGTCAACCAAGGAAATTCATTGTGAATACCGCCAACAATTTCATAAAAATTGTTCTGATGATAAGCGACCAACTATTTCATAAGGAAAATTAATATAAAATACTAATAATATACAAATCATTTATATATGTATGTACCTAGAATATCAGAGAGAATTGAAAAATTAACAATCTATGACAAGGACAAATTTATAATGCTTAGCACCAACAACGGGAAATAATTTAAGTATATTTTACACGAACATAAAAGTTAATAAAATGGACCAATATAATTTGTAAAATAGCATGCACTGGAAACGAGAACGATAGATGCGAGAAAGTATACATAGGCACAACGGGAAACAAATTAAGGACAAGAATCGAATTTTAAATGTATTGGTAACTTAAATATACAAAAAACTGCACTAGCAGCCCACTGTGCAGAAAGTGGACATTCGCCGGACTTTGAGAACATTAAAATTACACAGAGCGAAGCAAAACAAACTAAACTGTATACGACGGAAATGCTTCATATTATTTATACACGACACGTTGTCGTTTTTTTATATTTTGAAATTTGTTACTCTTGTAAGTTGCTTGTTTGTTGTTATTGTGTATTGGTGTGGTTTAAATTGAGTTAATGTAATAAGGTGACCATGTACAATATATATGTATGTATTCTTTATATATCTTTATAGATTATATTTCTTGAAGATGTTATCCGATGGATAATAAAATATCGAAATAAAAAATATTTGACAAAAAAGACCTCGATTATTGAATTTACAATATTATAGGTCGAGTAACATAGAATATTATTTAAATAATATATTTTCAAGTTTCTTTAAACTTACTTAGCACTGGAATGATCCATTTTTGTACGCTTAAACTAGCAAATAAAACAAAGTAATCGACAATGCAAAACCAACATCCGTAGATTAAACTTTATTTAATATACTTCTAGTCAATCACGTTTTTCAATTTGCAAATAAGCTTAATATCAAATTGAATTATTACTTTATGTATAAAAAAATGTATTAAAAGGGATCTAAATTCTGTTTATCCTTTTTAACACAATTTATACATCAATTTGGCACTAAAAACAAATGTTTTAATCCCGTCACTGATGTGAATCCAATGCGTCGACTACTTTGGCCAAGCTATCAGACAGTCTCCTTGTAATCCAAAAGGACATGCACGTGTTAAAGTAACTTTGTATTCACTAAGCTAGTTAGTTGAAACTCTAAATGATAGGTAAAATCACTAGTTCGTTACTGTATCCTAGAACTGCTGGGTAGCACACTCTCATGCACACAACCCCACTCATATAAAGTGACATACATACATGCAATTGTGAATATGTATATGAAAATGTAGAGAAAAACCAACACATTACAAATGTGATGAAAGTACACGCACTATGTACTTTACAACAACAACAAGAAACAAATATTTAAAAAAACAACAAAACATGAATAGAAAAAAAAAACTGAAAGTTTAGTAAAAATCCAATCAACATATAACAAGCTGAATGAAAATCAGAACAAATACTATACAGATATAGATAAAAATTTATATGTATTAGATAAACACACACATACCACAACAAAATGAACATAGCTATTTCTGCTATAAATTTTAGTTATACAGATACTAAAACTGTGCATGTGTGCAAGTAAGTACGATAACCGGAAACATACTTGAACGACTACATACAATAATTCAAACACACACGTTTATACGTGCATGGAGATTGAGCATGGATTACAAAAGCAATAAAACAAATAAGAGTATAAGAGAAAGAAAATGGTTGAGAGCAGAGATGGGGCATAAGCACAGTTGTACGTTTTTTAGTACTCTTACTTCAAATTTAAATATATTAATGCATTTAAAGGATTAACTTTGTTAAAAATTTTAAAATATTATTTATTTGAAATATTTATAAAACTAAGGGCCTCATTTTATAAAACGAAACTTTTGGAAGCGTAAGCAATTTGTATGAAGAATACTAGGAAAAAGGTTTTAAACTTTTTAACGTTTGTTGTTGCGTTTTATAAAATGAGGACCTAATTTAGAAAAATGTGCAATAAATTTATTTAAGACGTTTGCTCAATTGAACAAAATCTATAACTGAAGATGGCAGAATGTTTTGTCAAAAGGAATCACATCATGGAAACATACCGTTACCCCTAAAATATTATTACAATAACCGTTATTTTATTAATAATTAATATCTGTCCGAAATTCTCTTTATCATTCAAATTCCGTTGGATGATCCATCTGAAAGCGACCAGCTGTTGGATTTAACATACCCGATTTCAGTGATATTTACCGCAGTTATTATATATTGCGAGAATGTATCAACTCAAAAACATTTTGACTCAGATGCCTTCGGTTCAAAAATATGACTTCTTAAGATTTAAAAAATATCTTAAAAATGCACATTGAATTCTTTCAACATTTAATATAAATTATTTTTTTCTTATTAATTTAAAATGAAGAAGCACATTTATCTGACTTTGCTCATATTTTCAGCATTTGATTTTTAGATGATTTTAGACCTTGGAAGCATCGATAATCGCAAATGTGCTAAATAAAGACTAGCAGAGTACAACACCAACTTTGGACACTTGTTTAGTTTAAAGATTATGAACCAAAATGTAGTATGAAGCTAATCATTATTACACATTCATATATAAAATTTAACAGCAATGAGTTGGTCTTGAGGAGTGAGATCGAAAAATTCTTAACTTCAATTTCCGTACTCTGTTTTTTGGCCTCAAAATTTTTAGCAGCGTTCCTGTCAGGAACTTTTTAAGCCTTGTATGTTTTTGTAAACCTGCATTAGGTTTAACTTTTCGTACCAAACAGTCCGATCACTGAGCTCACCGGGCTGCTTTTCTACCGCATGTGTTGGGAGCTCTTTTGAAAATGCTTTATATTTTTTATTGGCTTTAGAAATATCATATGGACGCTTCTTTCTACCTGAACCAGGTTTTATATCAACGGACAAGTTCTCCCGTTACTGTTTAATAACATTGGAAACAGTTTGACGGCAGACCTTTGAATGCTTGGCCAACTTTTTGTAGGACCAAGTTGGGTTTTGTTAAAAATCTATATAAATATATAAATGTCTTTGTAAGTTTGTTTGTTTGTTTGAGCATCACGCCTAAACGGCTGAACCGATTTTATTGAAATTCGGACCGTAGATAGATGCTTACTTGAAAGCGTCAATAGGTTAAAACTTTTTTCTATACTTGGACCAGAAAGGGATAAACAGGGGGAAAACCGATTTTTTTTACAAAATTCTTACATTTTTTTAACAATTGAATATAACTGACATTAAACATAATAACTAATATGTTTTACAAAAGTAACTTGATAAAAAAAAATCAAATAATACTTGGGTTAAAAGTTTTAATGAAAAACGTGTGTTAAGAATTTTACGATCTCACTCCTTATTATAAAATAAACAGAAAATGAAACGCATCTTTTAAACTGCTTCTTCGGGTTTCACTTTTAATCTATTTTCACTAGAAAAATTCAAAATTTACAAATGAGAAACATACTTTTTCATCCAATTATTCATCCAATATCTCTAAACACAGATCGGTAAAAATATCTTAAGATTTGTTTAAATTTTTTAAATTGTATTACAATAATTGCTTCAAATGATGTAGCAGGCTAATTTTTGTAACAAAGTCTTAGTTATTTTCAAATATCCGATAAAAGTATGGAGTACTTCCCTTAATACTAATTCAGGAAAATATGTCTCTAGTTTCATGTTTATTGATTCATTTTAATGTGGATTGTAGATCATTCTAGACGTATTATTAGAATAAAAACAGTACCATAAAGACCCATATTTTGTATTCATACTCAGCATCATGAATGTTTAATTTCATATTTCTGTGTCCATTATTATAGAAAATACAAAAGCAAGGTAAGACTATAATCTCTTTTCGTGAATTCTAACTCACTCAGAATCATTTGTGCCTAATTTTAAGGTTTATTATTATAAAATATTCAAAAAGTACCTTTACAATAATTATCCGTTTTGAATTCGCGTTTCTAGGTCCATCGATAAAAAATATTCAAAAAGTACTACTAGTTCGAAAAAGTACCTGCAATTCCCGTTTTTATATTTTAACTCAGTTAGGATCATGTGTGTTTAATATCCTCCTTATATGTTCATTATTATATAAATTTCAATAATAGTTTCTGTTAACTGAATATCATTATGCCCTCTATCTTTGATTCTTTGTTTACTCAGAAGCATATCAGCCAACTATTACTTATGTATATAGAATAAGTAAAATAATTTATTATTATAAAAAAGTACCATTAAAAGAAAAAGTAAAAATTTTCCATACTTAAGCCACTGTCAAGTTTGAAATTTGAAAGTAATTTCCTGATTCTAGGTTCAATATTATAGAAAATTCATTTTGAAGAACGAAAAAGTACTCGTTAGTTTGGTTCTCCATTTTTGGTATCATAATACAATTGAGCACCCTATTCTTGATTATTTCTCTACTGAGAAGCATATTAGCCAGCTTTAACTAATTTAATATATTAAAAAGGTACCATTAAAAGAAAAAGTACCAATGTTTCTTTATCCTCGTAACTACTCGTCAAATTTGAACTTTAAATTTGTTTAGCAGTTCCTATATTATCAACTGATTTGATAGTTAATAAATTATCACAAAACCGAAACCGATCGGTTTTCAATTCTTTAAAACCGAAACCGCGGTATTGAAATTCTCTACCTTAAACACTTAAGACCAAGGCGAATTCACAGAAGGTGACGACAGAACTACAACAAATACAACATGTACAAAAACAACAGGTACTTTGTTTTTGTAAAAAGATAAGTGAACTGTCAAAGTTGCCTGTTGTTGTTTTTGCTTTTGGGTTTGTTGTATTTTTCGCCAAACACAAACACAAGTGAATTGACAGTTCACTTGTCTAAACAACTGAATATAAAAAATAATCAGCTGTTCTTCTGAGGTCACCTTCTATAAATTCGCCTTGCTTAAGACGAAAACCTTTCAATTGTTACGAATCGATATTCAACCATCACATTTTTCTCTTTTGTGTGATAATTGGGATATGTTGCACAAAAAGCGATTGGCTGAATTGCATGATCCAATGGTAACGTTTCACTAAGTTGAGTATTTTGGTTCTTATGAATTTGAAATGAACCTTAATTTATAAGCCAATTGGAGCAGGCAATGCGGTGGAGCTGTACTCATGTTCGAATTTAAGTATTTAGGTAGTTTGTTGTTTGTAAACAGTATTTCCTATAAGAAATATTGCGTATGTAATTATTTTCTAATATAGTTAAAGTTGGCGACTTTAATTCTGCGCTACTACACAATTTTTGACATTATTTTTCTGCACACATTAATATTCGTTACACTTGCTAAGTTTTAATAAAACATATAAAAAATGTTTGCTCAATTCATAGAAAATAATGAAGTTACAAAAATAGTTACGCATAACACTTCACAAGAATTCAATTAAATAAATTGCAAAGAAATCAACTGCTGCACAACACATTGTGTACTTAATGATAATGCTGCATATTTTTTGGCGCCTACATAACAATGTCACTCATTTTATAGCCTGGTTTCTTCTCTGTGCATTTATGAAATACATACAAACAAAAACTATATATTTTAATCATCATCATTATTCTACTTCTCCTCAGCATTGTGGTTGTCTCAATAGTGAGCACCATCATAATTCTTTTATTTACGTACATACGTACACGCAAAAAAGAAAGAAAACTTTTGTGATTTTTTTTTTTTTTTTTTTTTGCAATCATTTATTTTCTCTTTGTTTTGCTCAAACACAATCCACAGCGTACAATTAAAGTCCTTGTATTTGCAGAATGGCATACATTACGCTGCATTGGTTGTGTCAGTGCCATTGTGAATGTAATTTTTAGTTTTAATGTGAACGAGTAGCATGGAATTGAGTGGAAATACTTATGTTCCAAATTTGTGTTAACTGACCTTAACACTTGCATGAGAAAATAATTTTTCGATTTTTCTACTAATTTGTATGCAAACATACAAAAATCTATACTAGAGGCGTATGCTGGTGTCTTTTTTTTTTTTTTGGGTGGCTAGAATTTTGTGGCAATTGTTGTGGTATTTTGTTTGTTGTTGAGGTGGATTTATAGTTTTGGCTTTTGTTTGAGTAATTCACAATTTGGGAGCGTAAACCAAATTTAGGTCAATAAATTAAATGATACAGATGTTGTTAATACTAGTCATCTGCTTGAATGCACTTGAAACACAAATTAGATAATACTATTGAATCAAGCTTAAATTACAAAAGCAATAAAGCAGTCCCTAGAATAGGGATTAGGCTTCCTAATCTGTAAAAAAGTCTGGCGAATTTGCATTTATGTAGGGAAATATCGAGAGTTTCTTAATATGTTTTCTTCTTAAAGTTACAGTATTATTTCTGCACAGATAAAACAGTTTCGTTGTGATTTGTTGCCAATTAAATGCATTGATTTTATCGATAGATTTTTCAATATTAGCAACAGAAAGATGGTTGACACAGAAGAATTACGATAAAAATAAACGATTTTTTGTCACTTCAACAAAACTTTTGCAGCCACAACAGACAAATTTGGTTGTTGTGAAAAAAACATTTGATTGGCAATTAATTCAGTTGCCACAACCAAAACTATATTCTTTTTTTTGGAGAAATTAACTTTTCTAGTAGGTCGGCCTAAGAACTATTAAGATGCTTAACATTTAAACTTCTTAGGATATTAATATTTAGAGAAACAAATCAAAATAGTTTGAAATTACGATTTTTTCTTGTATTTTCGTCGAGACCAATTCTGCAATAGTTATTACGTTTTAACACAGAAACCTAATCAAATTGCCTAGAAAACTAATCAAGTTCCTTCCAAGAGTTGGAAACTGGTATCTTTTGCGCTATAGTTTCCTGCGAGGACGATCCGTTTGTTATACATTCGTCAGTAATAAAGTTTCTCAGGATGACCTCATGTCCTGGATCCAATGTTGACAATTTATCAATTCTGTTTCTAAATTTAGCTATTTTCAATCTTCTTGACACAAAATGAATAAATTTTTTAGCCAAATCATAAAATACATATTTTGTCTCTTGATCAGAAATGTTTGGTATTAAAAGTTTGAAAAATCACTCATGCATTCTTTGTATTGGAACTAGGAAATTCGTTTATGGGAGGAAAGATGGAAGGAGTAATGTTTGTGAACATTTAATTTGAATTTTCCTATATTGAAAGAGACAGGAAAGAATTAAACATATTCCACATACGGACAGTAAGGCTAAATTACGAATTTTCTGTGTAAAGTGTTGGTCAATCCACTGTCCAGTCGACAAAAAATTGAAGAGCCCTAGACGAAGAACGTGTGTTGCGTAAAAAACTACGGGTTTAGGGAACAAGTTCCCTAATTTTAGCAGAGCACATATCATTGTAGTATCTGTAGATCAGTGAAACATAACCCACATTGCGACGATCTTCCAGTGAGTCAATTGAACAGTCACTGATAAGCTTCTTCGCCCTGCCCTATACGCGGTCGAGTAACTCCAAAATTTTTTGGAAATAAGCAGCTGCTCTGATAAGAATAAAGTTTTACGTGGCCGTTGCCAAGGAGTATTCGAGTTTAAGTTATTAAAAAGGGCCCTGCAAATGCTCCAGGGGCGGTGCTACGGGGGCTCAAAGTAGGGTACCTTCGACATGTAACACGTGCTACTTTTTGGTATCATATCTGATTTCAAAGATATTTATATTTTTGGAAAGCGCTCGGCTAGACCTTGAAAAAAAAATTGCGTGTGCTATTTATCTCTTATAATTTTCGAAATATAGGCATTTCAAAATTGAAGTTTTAAAATATTGCCGCTTTTTTAAAAATATAGGTCGTAATTTTGGCACCAACGTTGTCCAATTTTTTTGTTAGTTAAACAACTAATTATCAACAATATAAAAACGGTTTCAGAGCAATATCTATTATAGATCCAAAAATAAACGATTTTCAATTTAAAAATTAAAAAAAAAAAAAAAAATAGATTTTTCTTATTAACAAAAAACTTTCTTTAAGAACATATAACAATTTTATATTTTTCTGTAAGGTATCTTTGGGGAGAACACTTTGGTATAAAACACATGTCCAATTTTTCGAATATGTCGCCCCTACGCTCTTTGGAATTTGACCTATTTTTTTATCAAAATTTCAACATTAGGCCACATGTTCAAAATCACAAAGCTGCTATCAGAAAAAAGAAAGCAGCTTTGCAAACTTTGATGTGTTCTCTATTTCTTCCCAAAGTATTTCCCAGCCCCAAAGGAAATGTGGACCCTATGGGTAAAATTGTAAAAAATAAAATGTTTGGAATTTTCACTCCAATTTTTAGGAATTGCGGGATTCTTTTTAACCTTTTGACAAGATTTTTTACACTTTGTTATTTTTATGATTCGAATAGCTTTTCAAGATTTTAGTTAAGGCTAACTCAGCGGTAAACTGCTGAGGATCACATGTTTTTAAAATATTTGAACTTTGTTATAAAAATGGAAGTCTCTAGGAAAAAACTTACTTTTCAAGCCCTTTAAAACATTCCATAAACTGTCAATGCATAGGTACCTGTAAAGAAAAAAATATGAATAAATAAATTAATTTCTAAAATAACTAGATATAGCAAATAAATAAAACTCAATAAGATTGTCTACTTATTTACAATCTTATTGAGTTTATAAAAGGTTTATAAAGCAGATTTTGTACAATACAAAATTTTCTCAGCACAATTTGTTTTATGAAAACTTGATAAAAAATGAAATTTTCTAAATAACATACAAAAAATTATTACAGTTATGGTTAAAACTACATGTTATTATTTTATAATAAAAAATTTGCTCAGGCAAGAGAAATTTAGCAAAACACTCACAGATGAAAAAACAAAATACATATATAAATATGTATATTCATTTATCTGCCACAATACAATACAAATACAATAATAATAATAATAATAAATCCAGGCAACAATACAATGCCACAATAACTGGATTATATAAGAGGCACTGAATGCCTGCACATCATTCATACCAAAACCGATATGAGTGCAACCACATCACATCATACAGCTATGTATGTAGCCTGGCACAACTTTTGAGACCAATCACGTAAAATTGGATTAATTTAATTGTGTTTGCTGTTGTTGTCGCTGAACTTTTAATTTTAATTTTCCTTTTGATTTGATACATTGTTGTCACAATGTTGTTGAATTGAACTTTTATTATTTGTTATACCCTCCACCACCACAAGTGGTGAAAGAGGGTATATATACGTTTGTCATTCCGTGTGTAACATTGAGAAATATTCTTCTGAGACCCAACAAAGTATATATATTATTGATCCTTATGAAATTCTAAGTCGATTGAGCAATGTCCGTCTGTCTGTCCGTCTGTCCGTCTGTCTGTCTGTCTGTCTGTGTAAAACACTCTCACGCCCAAAATACATAAGCAAAATTAATAAAATATATACAAAAATGTTTATAATTTTTCTAAGCAGTTTGGTATTGAAAATCAGCAAAATCGAGTTGGTAGAACCAGGGTTATGGATTAAAATGTAAGACAACCTCCAAAAATTTAGATAATTTTCACATGTTTTTTTCTGATTTTTGGTAAATCCATTCCAGAGAATACCATGAAATTTTGCACACATTATTTATATGATAAAAGGACAAATTCTGTTGAAAATGGAAAGAATCGGTCCATAGTTTCTCGTAGCCCCCATACAAATTTCTTCCCGAAATATGGTGCTATGGTATGTAAATGCCCATAGAATTGCAGTATCCATACAAAATTAAGCACAACTAAGTTTCGTGAAAACAGAAATCGCGACACCAATTTTTTTTTGGATCGGAAACTATTTGACTATAGCCCCCATATAAATTTTGCTTCCGAAAATCATTTAAATACACTTAAATATCTTATATATATCGGTATTAGGTTGCATTTCAACTTGAATAATCCCCATGCACATGCAAATCTCTGTAGGGAATTTCATGAAGATCGGCCCATAATTGGTTATAGCTCCCATATAAGGACCACTTCTAAAAACCACATTAATTTTCATAAATATCTGAAAAATATAGTTATCGAATTAAAATTTTACACAGATCGGAAGTATTAATTCACAAATGATACTACTAGATTGTGTGAATATCGGTTCATATTTGACCATAGCTCCCATATAAGGTCCATTTCCGAAAATTACTTAAATACTAATAACTCTTTTATATTTGTTTGAAATTTAAACTAGATAGAAATCTAGTTTAAATTTCAAACAAATATTTTCATTATATACGAAAATCGATGTGTTGAATTTTATGAAGATCGGCCGATAATTGGTCATAGCTCCCATATAAGGACCACTTCCGAAAAACACATTAACCTCTGTAAATATTTTAAATATATGGATATCGAACTAAAATTGTATACCAATCAATATATTATACTACTGGGTTTTGTGAATATCGGTCCATATTTGACCATAGCACCCATATTAGCTCGATGTCTGATAATCACAATAATATCCATAAAATTCTTATAAATAATGTTATGGACAAAACTATCAAGCAAAATAGGCTTTAAATACATAGAAATCGCTTTAAAATATTTAATTATATCTTCCAAATAAGTCGCACAACCGAAAAATACATTAACGCATATATACACTCATATCGGTAAAAAATGTAACAGATATAAGTTTCAAGTTAATTTGGTGACTATGGGTTCTTGATTATATAGAAGGCTCACATCCGGAAAATTCATTAGAACAGAACAAAAATATACTTTTGAAGTTTTACTAAATATATTTGTTTACCCTTTCTTATACTCTTTTAATTCACTTGTGGTGAATAATAAAAATGTTGAGCCAATCGGTAATGTTAACCAATTATTAAGTATATAAATTGTTAAATAGTACATTTGATTCCTATTATAAAAGTATAGACTCTGTTGGAAATGGTAGGAATATGTAGTTATTTCAATTATAAATTGCTGAAGTAGATAACATTTTTATACATTTGAAATAAAATATCTTCTGCGTAAACTAGTTTTTCTAACAATATAGAAAATACTACTATACTACTATATTTTAAATAAATTTTTATTTTGTTTAAAAAAAAAGTGTTTTTATTGAAGAAAGTACATAATTTGTATATAGTCCAAAATGTGTATTATATCATGATTCATATATAATCCATAAAGTGGCTTAAAAAGAAATTCGGTTATAGTCCTAATTCGCTCATAGTCCACAAAAATTGTGCAACTGTATTTGTAGACTATAAGCGAAAACTACTGTATTACATTGCCATTCTACCATTCTTCATAATCGGAGCTAAGTCCCAATAACAAACACTGAATATGGATATTAGAGTAATGTAATGTAATTTGTATAATTTTCATCTAATTTAGGTGGAGGGTATTTAAGATTCGGCATAGCCGAATATAGCACTCTAACTTGTTTGATTATAACTTCTATTGTCGATTGTTGCAGTTGAAGTTTCTTTGTAATTTGTTGCAACTTCAACTTTAATTGGTTTCTTTTATTTGCTTTCATCATAAATCTTTCTTTTGATGTTTGATCAAAAATATATTAGAGTGCCAAACGATGAATAATGATGAACTTATTAAGTAGAATAAAAAATGAGTATGTATAAGAACACACTACAAATATTATCCAATTTATTATTTTTTTAATAATTATGTAAATACTTGAATACGTGAAACCAAAATTTTCCGATTTTAAAAACCTATAGCAGACGTAGTGAGAAACAGGCATATCAATTACTTTATGATGAATATTAAGACCCAAAAGTATCCGTTAGTTCCAAACATTGTCCGTTAAGTGTGTAGTGAATATTTAAGACATTGGGAAAGAGATAAACATAGTAATTTGTTCTCTATTTGCGCTCTATTGTTTACATTCGCGTTGTGTACGTGTAAAGTGACGAAAATCTTCGTAACCTGAACAATATGAACGCCTACCAATGATCTAGACTAAAAAAAATATATATTTTAACTCAAGGTACGAAAGTCTCATTTAATGTTTTGTTTCCGTTGTGAAAAATGTCTAAGGAAATCAGAAGACTGAAAATATAGTGAAAATGTATGTAATATGAGCAGCAAAATACACTATCTGCATCAGTGATGGCGTTTGGTTACATTTTTCGTAACTTTTCACCCATCTACATAACATGTATATTTTGCTCGTTTTGGACCTTATTTTCGTAACTTATCAGCCCTGTCACTAAATAAAAGAAGATATGAAAAGGTAGTACCAATTTTTAGTTCTTTAAATTCACATTATGCCACGGATGTTTCTATTAAACAACAGTATACTTTATGTGTAATTTTGTATCACCTAGATATAATCTGGAAATGCGAAAGCTCTAAATAGTGTGCTCTTGAGCTGGATAATATCCAAGTTTAGCATTTTGAAGATTTCGTTGGGTTTAAAAAAGTCTGTTGAAAATGTCGCATGTAATTAATGTAGTAGTCATTTCATACACATAATGGCTTTCGTGCTAAAAGTTAGAAAAGTTCAATGAGTACTTGCAAGACAAGTTCAACAGTAACAAGATAACTCTCATTTGAACCGTGTGTAAACTAAATTCTAGAGCAGCTTAAAAGGAATATTTCCGCTTATAAATTTGTGAAACCCCTACAAATGGCACAGATAATTGATTGTGAAAACATCTATATTAACAAAAATATATATAGAGTTCCTTTCATACACTCTTGAACGATTTCAACAAAGATTTTCACACTGAAAGAAAGCTGTTATATAAAAAAATACATAAAAACAATCGCAAGCAACTTGAAAATTTCTTGAACGATATCGAGTGCCATAATTTCGAAAACGAAAGATACCATCAGTTTTACATGGTATTGAATGCTGTAATTCAGCCTCTGTTCTGTACAGACAAAATTATAATATATGCAGTATTTATTTAAGAATTCGTAAATGTAACTTTTTATAAAAAAATGTAACTTTATATAACTACCCCTGGCAACACTGATCTGCACAGTCATATAGACAAGTTTCCTGAAAATCTTGGATCGTATAGCGAAGAACAAGCAGAACGTTTCCATCAAGACTTAAAAGTGATGTAAGATAGATCAAAGATCGCTGGGATGAACATACATATAGAAAAAAGTTCGATTAGATATCAGTTACGTTTTATTTTTCAATATGATGAACATAATTGTGTTGTTATTATTAAACAACTATAAACTCAACTAGTCTTCTATGTATATTATCAATTGAAAACCCATAAGTTCAATCGAATTAGGGTTCTAACAATTCTAAAGTTAATTATATTAACCGATTATGTCGTAACTGAAATATATGTTATGAATTCGTCGGTAATGACTAAATTGAATTCAGCAGTATACGTTTCAAATCGAAATATTAGTGGTTAGAATTGAAAAATTCGATTATAATTTAAGAATATAATAACAAAAGAACAAATTCGGTATTCCCAACCGACAGAATAATGCATTAACCAAAAAATTCTGAATAACTCTGACGTTTTTGAAAAAATAATTATAAAAAGAAAAGGAATTGACATTTAAAAAGTGTGTAAGCAATTATTCATATTTTCCCTTACCTTCCACTACAACATCACCAATGTCTAGAGTCGCACTTAGTTAACAGGCGGATATTTTGAGCGAAAATTGTTGAAGAAACGTAAAAGCCATAACGGAATTAGGTAACTTTCGTCTGTTACCCCCCACAATGCTGGCATCCAATGAAGAATTTTCGCTTAACCATTTTCGGGACAAGTATGGGTGTTTTTCGAGGTCATGCTAGTGTTCATAAAATTCTTATTGTGGTTAACTTTTCTAAAGACTTGTCTGTTTCCATTAAGTTCGACGTTATATTCAAGTTCGATGATAGTGTGGTTCACCGGCCCCGTCTAATATCAAAACCACGGGCCAGTTGGCTGATAGTAATTTTGGCCGGATGACCATGATTACAACGAAGATATAAGAGGAAAGTCATTATTCTACCAAAAACCTGTAGCAGCAAAATGCTATGCCTCAATGGTGATATCTTTATCCCAGGCGATAAAAGGGGCTATAATTGTGAGCATATTATGACTTGCTTAATTCATATAAAATCATTAATTTATTTTTGGGATAAATTCTGCTCAGCAACATTCTCAATCTATATGTATAGAAATATTACTCATGTATATTAAAACGCTTGAATTGGAAATCAAAAACATCAAATATTTTGTAAAATCTTTTCCCGAATGTTACGCAAGATCTGTCCCAGTTATAGCAAGAATTACACTAAAAGAAAATTCATTCATTCGGATTATGAAACGGATTCATTGATAATTCTTCATTGTATGCATGAAATATTTCATTAGTACAATGAAAAATTCAATTTATGGAATGAAATCTCTAATTGACTTTTTTTTGGGAATTTTAATTTTTCATTGTATGAATGAAATTGTTTACATTGATATTAGGTCTGTTCATTTACTTTCCCAGTAAATACTTGCAACGAGAGAATAAAATCAAAATATACAAAATTACTCTCTTAAATTCTCAAAAATAGTAAAAAGTAAATGAACGGTTTTCCAGTAACAAAAAATTTATACACACAATTTTCATATATTTTCCTTTTAAAATGTATAAATATTCACATATTCTTCAATTTTGTTTTTTTCACCACAAAAATAAAATTGTAAATAAATAAACAATAACACAAAACATATGAAATATAAGCTGCTACCTATTACGAGTTCAAAATAGAACTTGTAATAGTTTGCAACGAGAGAACACTCTCTAAAATTTATACGCTCTTGATTTTTGCTCTACTTGCTAGTTTTTTGAGTTAATGAACGCTTTTCCAGTAACAATTGTTACTAACTAGTAACAACTTTTAGTTATTGAACAGAGCTATTATGAAATTTATTTTTTAGCAAATTCTGAAAAAAATAAATGGTAATATATATATATTACTAGCTTGACCCGGTGCGCTTCGCTACCCCTGTCGATGTAAAAATCGGTTCAGCCGTTTAGTAATTATTGTTTAAAAACTAAAGGTACCAATTTTACCCGTTTTTCCCCCTTTTTATCCCTTTCTGGTCCAAGTATTAAAAAAATGTATAGCCTATTGACGCTTCCAAGTAAGGATCTATCTACGTTCCAAATTTCAATAAAATCGGTTCAGCCGTTTAGGCGTGATGCTCAAACAAACAAACAAACAAATAAACAAACAAACTTACAAAGACATTTATATATTTATATAGATTACTAGATTGACCCGGTGCGCTTCGCTACCCCTGTCGATGTAAAAATCGGTTCAGCCGTTTAGTAATTACTAGCTTGACCCGGTGCGCTTCGCTACCCCTGTCGATGTAAAAATCGGTTCAGCCGTTTAGTAATTATTGTTTAAAAACTAAAGGTACCAATTTTACCCGTTTTTCCCCCTTTTTATCCCTTTCTGGTCCAAGTATTGAACAAATTTATAGCCTATTGACGCTTCCAAGTAAGGATCTATCTACGTTCCAAATTTCAATAAAATCGGTTCAGCCGTTTAGGCGTGATGCTCAAACAAACAAACAAACAAACAAACAAACAAATAAACAAACAAACTTACAAAGACATTTATATATTTATATAGATATACATAATATATTTTATAAAGTACTACATATAAAACGAATATT
Source organism: Calliphora vomitoria (assembly GCA_942486065.2). Taxonomy (NCBI): domain Eukaryota; kingdom Metazoa; phylum Arthropoda; class Insecta; order Diptera; family Calliphoridae; genus Calliphora; species Calliphora vomitoria. The sequence continues at coordinate 117,031,941 of OW818029.2, forward strand.
GTAGTAAGGGCTGAGATTGTAAAATTATTAACACACGTTTTTCATTAAAACTTTTAACCCAAGTATTTTTGATTTTTTTTTTTTTTTTTGACTAGATACCTTTGTAAAGCATGTCAGTTATTTGTTTAATGCCAATTATATTCATTTGTTGTTAATCTGATTAAAATGAGTGACCAGAAAAAAGTGTGTACTAAAATTATTAAATATTTTCAACAAAATCCAACTTGGTCCTACAAAAAGTTGACTAAACAATCAATGGTCTGCTATCAAACTGTTTCCAATTACAGTATCGGGAGAACTTGTCTGTTGATATAAAACCTGGTTCAGGTAGAAGGAATGGTCCACATGATGTTTCCAAAGCCAAAAATATAGAAAGCATTTTCAAAAGAGCTCCCAACACCTCCGGTAGGAATAAAGCCCGGTTAGGTCAGTACTCGGACTATTTGGTACGAAAAGTTAAAGCCAGCGAAGGTTTAAAAACAAGCAAGACTCAAAAAGTTCCTAACAGGAACGCTGCTAAAAATATAGAGGCCAAAGACAGACCACGGAAATTGAAGTCAAATTTTATACAAAGAATACACCTGCTGCATAATGGATGAATGAACGTACATATGGAAAATTTTTCGCAGCTTCCGGATGAATATTTTTATATTGCTGATGTTCGAGGGAATGTTGTAGAAAAGTTTAGGCCCAGAAAGAAGAAAATTTTCCCAAAAAGTTCTTGACATGACAAGCAATATGCAGTTGCGGCAAAAGAAGCCAAACATTTGTTACAAATGGCTCTTTAAATACCGAAATTTACATCAAGGAACGTTTACAAAGGAGAACGCTTCCATTCATACGACTTCTTAATGTGTCCACTTTCTTTTGGCCTGATTTGGCATCCTGTCACTATGGAAGCAAGGTATTGAGTGGTACAAGAACAATAATGTGGTATGTATTTGTACCAAGAGAGGCATATCCTCCGAACTGCCGGGAACTAAGTCCAGTGAAGAGATATTTGGCTATTGTTAAACGAGAATTGAAGAGCACAAAAAGGTGTCCAAAAGTGTGGTAGATTTTAAACGGAGATGGACTACCTGTTCGAGCAAAGTGACAGAAAGCACTATAAAAACGTTAATAGGTTTTCCGAAAAAGGTTCAAAATTTCATCACTAGTGATTAGAAAAATAAAAATATGTTTTTTTTGTTAATTGTAACAATAATTTAAATCAAATATAAAAAGATTCAAACTGTAAGTTTAGTGGTTTCATTTTTATTAACATATATGTATGTTAAAATTATTCAATTTCAGTCCTTATAATTTAATAAAATATTGTAAAATCGTTTATTTTTGTTTTGTTTTACCCTGAAAACTACATGTAGCATTACAAAATAAGTATACAGTTAGAATCAGGATATTGAATATAAGTTTAGGCGGCTCCGAATGCATTGTAGTCCTGTATTATACCTTAACGCAGTAGATAACTAGTTGATACTTATTACAAAGAACCAAAAATTGTTTGTATTCAAAGATTTTTACTTTCATTAATAGATTTTGCATTCCTTTATTATGATGATGCTCTAAGTAAATGAACAAAATTTTGATAATTTGCAAAAGCAAATCAGTCAGGAGCTAAAGTCATATGAGCACTAGACCTGCCCCTATTTAATAGATTTACTCTTAGGTCTTATTTTGTACTTTAAATGGTACATATATCGATTGCTATTTTACCTTATTTTAACAGACGAATATGCTAGTTTACAGGCAATTCTGTATAGGGAATAATTGTTTACACAACATTTTCATGCAAAAGCGTGGGTAAAAATGGAATAATTTCGGTTTTTATAAATATATGTCGTGGGGAAATGTTGGAAAGTTATTTTTCTCCTGATGACACGATTGATTTCAAATAATGTTTTAATAGAAAAGAGTTTAAGGAAATTTAAAAAGAGTACCATTGCTCACCTAATTTATAACTTTCGGAACGGCTTCTCGTTATACGATTGATTTAAAATTTAGCTACTAAAGAACATAATTAGTCCCATCCAAAGCAAATTAATTTTTTTAGAGCTGGTCTAATACGAACACATAGAAATTCAGTATAACCAACTAACTAAGAGAAGTGTTTCCAATCAGACACTCATAAAAACGTATTCTTTTATCATCTATAAAAGGCGAGCTTCTATTTAATTATGCCCCAGTGGCAAGTTTGATTGATTGTTCCCTAAAGTAGTTGTTAAGCAATGATGGCATAAATTGACCAGTGTTAGCCTACAGTAGTTGGTTAAATTGTACAGAACACATAGTATCTTTTAAGAGAATAAAATAAAAGATGACAATATATTCTAAGGGTTCTCAATATAGTGACCATTTACTGTACAAACCCGGAATTTACACAGTAACGCAAGAGTTATCTTTAGGCTCTTAATTTTGTAAAAGCTTTTAGCTTAAATTTATATAAAGTATAGTTCTATTTATGTAGTTTAAAGTGGTGTGTATTTTGTTGAAATATAATATCCTGCATTTATTTCACACTTCCACACACTTGACCCGATTTCACTATTAAGCTTGACAATGCATTTCAATTCATTTACTAAAAAATTACATTAGTTATGTGGAGTATGATTTAAATTATGTAAATGCATTGTCTTGCAGCTCATATCACATTTTAGGCCAATGTGTTTTGTCATTCTTTCCATTGTTCATGTAAAATTTACATAAATATTCTTTTCAAAACATTAAAATGAAACTCGTAATGAAATTATAACTGTCATTGGCAGAAATAAACGGAATATATTAAATGTCCTTGCAAAACATTTAGAAATTGAATCAAAGAATTGTTAGGAAATGAAGGGCAGTTTAATGGCACATGTCTATAATTACATCAAAATTTAATATAAAAAAAAATAAAGTCAAGGCCAAAAATTAAAATTGTAGAATTTAAACTAAGAATGAACTTATACATATTGTTACGAATGTGCAATAGCGATTTAACGGTCTGTAACGATTGCCAGCAGCATTCATCATGTTTATAAACACGTCCATTAGTAGCATGCGGTTATTAGCATTGGTTGTAAGTGTGGCAACGCTGAGTGTTTGGGCTGCTAACATTGACATCGAAGGCTCTAGAATTCGAATATACGAGTTTTGACCATTAAGAACAATGAAGATGGCAGTCTGTATAAATAATGATTGCGGTTGCAGTAGTGAGCTGAGTTGATCATAGGTGCTGTTAGAGTTAACATCAACTGTCTTATACGTATATAATTGTACATTATAAAGTGTGTGTGTGTGTATTTCTGCGAATTCTGTTGTTGTTGTACATTCTAAATAAATAAAGAGTTGTTTGCAATCAAAAGTATCCGGTTTATTTAAAGTAAATAAACCCCGTTTTTAAAAGGTAAAAATGTAACAATATGTTAAATTTTCGTTTTATTCCGTAATGAAGAACCCAATTGCTGAAAATTTCAGGGAAATCGATTAACGTTTAAAGGTTCCACATTCTATTTAAAGTTTTGAGTTTTAAAAACAGTTTTTGTATTTCATTTAACCATATACATTTAAATATATATTCCTAAGATTCATGAATATTTTAAGTTCTATAAGCGAAAAAATAATCGTTGATTCTACTTAAATGAGTATTAAAAATCCAATATTTCATAATTTTACTTAATATGGGTTTGACGTTCTTATGGGACTGAAATAACTTATTTAAATCCCTTACGAGTTCGTTTATTAAGATTAAAAAAATACTTTAAATCAATTTGGATTTGAATTAACAAAAAAATATAATTTTTCAAAGGTTGAATGAATTTTCTTATGAATTAATTCTGAATTTCGTAAACAGGTATTTATATTTCGATTATATCTCAGCCATTACCAAACTACTTCTTAGTTAGGCAGATGGTATGTAGTTGTCATTGAAAGTAATTCAATGGCTACTACATACCATCTGCATTAATAAGAAGTACTCTAATCGTCACTTTTTATTTATGTTGTATATAATTACGTATTTGTAAGACATTTGTATCAGCACATTATATATTGACAGAGAACAACTTCTGTGAGTTCTTACAAACAATGTGCTATTCATGTGGTTATTAAGGACTGAGATCGAAAATTTCTTAACATACAATTTCCGTGCTCTGTCTATGGCCTCTAAATTTTTAGCAGAGTTCCTGTTAGGAACTTTTTGAGCTATGTACGGACAAGTTTAATAACATTGGAAATCTTTGATAGCAGACCTTTGATTGTTTGGCCAACTTTTTGTAGAACCTAGTTGGATTTTGTTGAAAATATTTAATAATTTAAGTACGCACTTTTTTCTGGTCACTCTGACATTAAACATAATAACTAACATGCATTACAAAGATAACTTGATAAAAAAAAATCAAATAATACTTGGGTTAAAAGTTTTAATGAAAAACGTGTGCTAAGAATTATTCGATCTCAGTCCTTAGTAACATGTTTTAGTGATATCAAATTAATGACCAGTGAAAACGGAAATATTTTTCTTTTCGTTTAATTTATCTTTGTTTAGAATCATTCTCAAAATGAATTGTAAAAAATGCACCTAAACCTATTTGTAATAAATTAAAATTGAATGATTCAATAACTAATTAATTTTAAAAATAATGAATTTAATTCGTTTGAAGTACAACGAAATAATTCGTGCTGAATTCTTTAATGGCATTGTTAAGAGAATATATATTATTTGATATTAAAAATTGAATTATGAATTTTATCTTTGGAATCTTTGATACAAAATGATTCCAATATTTAAGAAAAACTGTAGAATTGTTTGTAAATTTGCGAATTATTATTCTTTTCAAGATAGCTAGATTTCAAACAACAATATTCGTCTATTATTGGTAGTAGTAAAGTTTAAAAAAAAAAAATATGAAATTAGAAAAATTTAAAAAATACTGATTTATGTACGTTAGAAACGCCATATAAGCTCTAAAAATATTACATATTCCGGTTTCCCTGGTAATGACTGTAAATCATACACTTTAGCATAAATTTGAAAATAAATTACTGACACCACATCGGATATCACACAATTGGGAAATTGAAAAGTAATGGAAATAAATCTAATAAAATACATTATTTGTTACCCCAATCTTCGGTACTCTGTGTGATATTAACTAGACACAGAAAAAAATATAGTTGTGCATGTTTACTGTAAACATTTCAATATAAAAATGGTTGTCACAAACATATACTTGTTAACTGTAATATATGGTTGATACAATCATGTGAATCGTAATTTAACCATATTATTGTTACCACAATCATATAAATTGTTACTGTGACTATAATATTGTTAAAAATGTTGAAATGATTATAGTAAACATTCACAAATTTTGAAATGGTTACAGTAAACATGCGTGTACACATTCCTACTGAATTGACTTAACAGCGGAATAGTTTGTAATTCGAAAGTTACAAAAATTTGCGAAAATCTTTGCTTTTTGGCAAACAGTAAATATTACTGTTAAACATTTTCTATATACATTTGCAGCAATCTAAAATTTAGAAAAAATTCAATTAATTTTTTTTTTTTTTTTTTTTGCTATCAATTCCTGACTTGAACTTTATACAATTACCAAGACAATGCACTATAATTTATATACGGCTGAAGTGTTTGTTTGCCAACAAATTTTGAATATCAGTTTTTACACTCTAAATACAAAAGACCCGGTCCTCAATTGATTTTAGCACTAGTATCATGTGCATACAAAAGGTGTGGATTATTTATATCGTAAATGTTACTACACAATTGCTGAAAAATTGTTAAATGTCATCAATTTTCATAGCAAAACATTTCTTTCAGCCATACATGCAACATTGTTAATACATAGGCAACAAATTTACACAAATACAAACCTATTAATGGGACAAGTGAGAGAGTGTGTGTGTATGGGCTTAAATAGTTGCAACTGCAGGTGGCTTGTGTATGAAATACGTATGGTTATGGTTTTTAATTTCTGTTTTTTTTTCTTCTTGGTATTTCAGAAACAAAAATAATGGCTAAAAGACAATTAAATTATAGTTTTACTTGCTACTTTTATCTATGTATGAACTAAAAATAAACTTCATCATTGTATGTATCGTGGGTGTCTGTGCTCAACTTTCCACCCGAGATACTGAAATGTAATTTCATGCTACACAAGTTTTTAATTAAATTTCAAATGTGCTTTTAAAACATTACAATGCCAGAAATAAATGTGGTCAGGGGCAGGGTAGATATTGAGAAACAATTGCTGTAAAAAGGGCATAAATGCAACAAACCTTCAAGCCACAAACGCACTTATAAAACAACTATACATACATAAAAATAAAAAAAATAAACATTGATGGAAAAAGGCAAAAGGAGGAGATGGGGGCGGAAATAGGAGACCACAAACAACCTTTTAATGTAAACAGATTTTAAGTTGACTTTTACATAAAATCATTTTATAACATCCCCAGAATCATCATATACTTAAGGGAAGTAGATATACATACATTTGTATGTGTACATTAGAGTGCTCCAAGATTATATGGCCGAACAAAATCTATGGATTGTAGAAACACGTTCTGTAAAATATTATGATTATAGGATTACGTTAACTAGTGGCGCAACGGCTTTGAACTTTGGATATGAATTAACAATTGGGGAAAAATATCGTTGTAATTAAATATAAAAGAAAACAATTTTTTAAAATATGTTAAATTTACTAAAAATTGTGCAGGGGTACAAAAGTGGTACTTAAATAAAAAGATGGTCGTGAGGGGATGAACTTTTTTAGAGACACATTTCCTATAACTTGCCATGGAAATAAGCTTAGTCTAGTCATTGGACGGGTTTCGGTGGTCTTAATTTTTTGGCACACTATATAACATTAATAAATGTTTTAAAATATCTTTTATTTGAGTCCCAACTTTTAAGGAATAAAACAGAACAATGGAGAGCTCCAATAAAATATACTGTTACGTTTTAACCTTTTTAAAATGTTGATTTATTTCCTTTAAATAAACCGGATATTTTTGATTGCAAATAAAAGCCGTTTAGTAGTCTAAAATTTGTAACAACTCTTTAAAATGTACAACAACAACATTTCAAATAGTCACTCAGTGTCTTTATACACGTTTATAAATTCGCAGAAATACGCACACACATTATAATGTACAAACTTAAATGTACAAGTCTGTTGATGTTAACTTTAACAGCGCCTATGATCAACTCGCTCACGACTGCAACTTCTGCCACTATTTATACACACGCCATCTTTCCGAAATATCTTACAATGATCTTAACGGACAAACTAGTATGTTTGAATTCTAGAGCTTTCGATGTTAATGTTAGCAGCTTAAACATGCAGTGTTGCCATACTTACAAACAATGCTAATAACCGCATGCTATCAACATTGTTGATAAGTGGAAGCTTCTACTGATGGACGTGTTTATAAATATGATGAATGTTGCAGGCAGTCGTTACAGACCGTTAAATTCAAATAGCTATTGCACATTCGTAACAATACATTCATATAAATGTCTATACAACCTTGGCAGTATGGGCTTCTATGTGCTAAAACAGTTGTTGACCATACATTTTACAGAAATGTTTAAACAGAAATACAAGCCAATATTTCTTGAACTTCTCAAGCTTCTCTCGAAAAAATAAAACGAACAATTAAAACCCGTTTTACATTTTATAAGAGCAAGTTGTTAGCTATTTTACAAGATAAATTCCCTTAATTCTGAATACACAAAATTTTATAATTTTGTCCAGCTAGATTTGGAATTGTAATAGGTGCAGCTAATAAAATATATCACGACATTTCAAGTTTCATGGAAAGTAGTTAGTTGTAGAGCAGATTTAATGAGTTATGTATGTACATCCTCCTGACCTTTCAAATATAGTGCTTAAATAACATCAATATAAAAAAAATCTAAATCTAGCTAAAAAAAATCCGCAAAATAAGATTAAATTACAATATTTTTAGTCCATTATTAAAATGCTATTTAAATTAAGTCTAACTTATTATTTTTCTTCTAAGTATTCATCAACAATATTCTCTCAAAATTCATATTGTCAATAGCATAAATCCTCTTAATCAAATGCCTCCACGAATAAAATCTCATTAAACATTTTACGAAAATAAACAAGAATATTTACCAAAACACTTACATAAAGCAAATGATCAATATTTATGAGTAAATACGAAAGAAATTAATATGAATATTTTATTATTTATTACGATGAACAAGATTGATGCTAATAATGCTTAATTTAAAGAAAGAATGAAAAAATCTACAACAAAAAAGTACTAAAACAAATAGCGAAAAATATAATATTGACAGAATAATAAAATAAAATAACAAAAAGAATATAGAGTGAAATACAACAACAAATATAAAAAACAAAAAAAATAAATGGAAAAATAAAACCCAAACATGAACGTATAAAAATAAAATTGCAATCAAGTCATCATCATCATCATCAACATAATAACGAACGATGAGGCATTACCAGCTCAACAAGCATTTTTAAGAAGCACTTAAGTATTTGGCAACAACTACGGCACCGAAACCGAAACGAATCGAACCCACAGCGACGCAGAATTACATTATGCACACTGACACTTGCACACACAGATACATTCACACATACCCGCACTAATACTTGCAAATATAAAATATACGAACGTATATACGGATGTAAAGTGGGGTGACTTAAGACGCCAACGAGGAATAAAACATGAAAAGTGTCAATTGACAACGAAATTGAGAAAAATGATGCTCATCTTATGAGGCACAAAACAACCATAGAATGGTAGAAAGCTATGCTGCAGCCCAATCAACCTCAAGATGATTGGTAGAGCGAGAGTGTCTGGATATGTGTTTGTAGGCAATGAAGAAATACTTTGTTGCATTAGCAGTATCTATTTATAGAGCATTTCATTTCTATCAGCAGCTTGAGGCCAACTACGAGACACTGTAAATGAAAGGTTCTCACAAGATTTAGCCCCACGGCCCTCTCTTTAAAAAATTATGAAGCCAATATACCATTTTGACTACAGCATTTCGATTAGAAATTGAAAAAATACAAATTAATATCAAGAAATTAAAATTAATACTGAGAAACATCATATTGAAATTCAAAGACGCAAACTGATATCACAGTGCAACAGTGAAAAAAACACAAGATCATGACAGTATAGGTTCGACTCTACTACCAAAGGGTAGTAAAACCTTATACTCAGTTTGTCCATTTTGGTGACCAATTTTTATAGTCTATCTAGTTGAAAAACGAAAATATATAAGGGACAAAGTGATTTTAATGCGCTATTAAGAGTACCTAGACACGTTCAGATTGCATTCATATGTTCACAAGAGTTGTTCAGATTTACCGTAGCTACAACTTTGCTAAATATTTTTAGTGAAAAATTAGGAGTCCCTGGAAGTTATTCTGAAAAAAGTAAAAAAAAAATTTTTTCTTCCAATATTTTTTCAACAAAAGTGCACGAAAAAGCTGTTTTTTGGAAAAAAATGTTAACAAAATTTATTTGGCGGACTCTTAGCTATATTATTGTCATATAAAGTTAAGCCGTATCACAAAGTCTAAATTAGCTGTTAGCCAAAAACTGATGATACCTTTTTTAGAGGCCCCAATGATTTTCAGAAACTTTGGGGGCCCATAAAAAAAAAAATTGGTCACCAAAATGGACAAACTGAGTATAGGGTTTTACCACCCTTTGGTAGTAGAGTCGAACCTATACTGTCATGATCTTGTGTTTTTCCAAAAGTCTTCATTTGTTGCATAGTGTATTGAGAATAAGAAATCCAAATTAATATTGAGATAATACAAATTAAAATTGAAAAATCCAATTAAATATAGAGAAAACATACATTTCAAGTCGATATTGAGAAAAATGGAATTGAAATTCAGAAATTTAAATTAATATTGACAAAATACAAATTGAAATTCAGAGAAGCAAACTGATATTGAGAAAAAAAAAACAAATAAAGAAATTGATAAAAATAAGTAAATAAATACAATCGGTCAATTCACAAGGTCCCTTATCATGTCATATTGTCCTAAAATTTCTCAATGGTGTTTATTGCTTTTTAAGCAAAAAATGTCCTAAAATAATATTACTTTCTATGCTATGTTTATTGTGTTATCATAACGAACCAGCAGAGAAAAAGGCCGAATGCATAAGAGTCGGTTAAGCTGAGCCGCCGAGTCATGATATATTAGGACATTATTACTGATAAGAGACCTTGTGAATTGACCAAATATATAAATAAAAAATAAAACACACAAAATGTTTCTTCCCATGTCCGTTATAGACTCTGAAACTATATAACCGATTAGCTCCAAACTGGTTTCATTGGAAAAGAAATTTTCATTCGTGAACCGTATTTTCGAATTTTCCCATACTAATTTTTTTTCCCAATATTAAAATTAGTTTATCTTGTAAGCACATCTCTCGATATGTAGATCCACTAAGGGCACCAAAAATCAAACTTAATCTAAATTTATGCAAGAAATAAATGGACAGGTGTTTGGTACGTTTTGTATTTTAAGGAATAAAGTGGGCGAAACCCGAGTATTGCAATTAGGAAAAGAAAAATTTTAAAAATTTAAATATTTTTTTTTTTATAATATACATGATACGATTATGAATTTAAGTTTGTTTAAACCATAGATAAATACACATAGATCGGAAACTCTGCTGTCAAAGACCTAACTCAGTTGTCAAAAACCTAAGTGGTGAGAATGATTTAAAAAAAAAAAACTATGTGTAAACTCGTAGGTGTGATTAGTTTTTGTAATTTTTTGTTTAACTTTTTTTCTGGTTTCCGCTCTATGTGCATTCTCTATGGTTTAAACCATAGGGTAGAACTAGAGACGCAATTCAGTGTTAAGCTGAGAGTAAAAGTAATTACTCTCTTCCGAATTTTATGTCTGACACAAGAACAAAATACTTTGATCTTGTTGCTGCAAGACTTATGTTTTTGGCAACAGAATTTGTTTCTCAGTAACGCTTCCATGTATATCTTATTCTATGGTTTAAACAATACTAATTTATGTTTTCTCAACAACTTGTATTTACTCAAAATCAGCTTTCATTTTCTGAACATTAATTTCAATATGAATTTCGATTTCCGAACCTAAATTGGGGTTTTCTCAATATAAATTTGCTAAGCTGAATTTCAATTTGATTTTTTTTTTTTTTTAATATTAAAATGTATTTTTGAATTACAATTTCTATTTTCTTAATGTTTAATTGGATTTCTCATCTTCAATTTCTTCTCAAATTCAATTTGTTTAATTGTGATTTTCTCAATTTCCAAAAAACATCACAAATAATTGCGACATAGTTTTTGTTTTATAAGCATTTTACATTTTAGTTCCCTGCGACAAATTTAAAGTTCCTTAAAAGTATAAAATATATTAGTTTTTACCTGTTTTTTCTTCTAGAAAGACAGTATTTTCAAAGTATTCCAAATATCAGTCTGTTCTTTTATAAACTAATTAATAAGGATTCATTTTAAATATTTATGTATCTATATTAGTTTAGAAAATATAAGGTTTCCAAATTCACGAAGACACACCTATATTCCAAATTTATTGTATCTAGCTTTAGGGGAGTTTGAGCTGTATATGATTAATCATTCCGTCAATCAGTAACGCAACTCTTTTAAATACTCGTATATCATGAATCCCACCAAATAATACTAAAAAAACACAATTTATTCCGATTTTTTACCATGTCGGATTATACTGATATTCTCTTTAGACTACATATTAAAAAAAATAATTCCTTTCAAAAAATGCATTCTTGATTCAAAAAAAATTTATTTTTTTTTTAAATAATTTTAAAAAGTAGCTAAATGTTAATTCTTTACCAATGAATATTGTTTAACGAGTATGATTAAAATCGGAAGGACTGATATCAATTTGAATCTGACGTATTACGGAATTCATATTATAGATAACTGGAAGTCCATCAAAACTATACACCAAAAATAAAACTGATATTTTAAAACCTAGTCCATTGGTTTCTAAAACCCAAAATAAAGTTTGGAAGTTTCGGACCTTTGTTGTGTGATTTTATTTGCAGCGTATATATTTTTAAATAAAATAAAATAAAATTTCATATAGATATCTGGTCTCTATACAAAATTTAGCAAGCAAAAATACCATTAAGAATCCATTTTTTGATATTATTTATCTTATACAAATACCAAATTCTGGCTGGTATAAAAAATGATTTTGAAAGAAAACTTAACGTGAATGCATGTTATGTTAAATGTTATAGCTCCTTTAACCCCATTCAAACTCTTAAAATGTTTAAGAATTGTCAAACCGTTAAACTAAAGTTATTTAGATCCATTAAATGAATTCTAAATGTTATTACGATATACCAGTTTAACCAGTGACCTGTTTAAATTTTGCATTGGCAACTGACGTTGTGAGCAAATAAGGCTAATTGTCTCCTTTATTACAGGACACTGTTTAATAGGGGCACATGCTAGAATAATGGGCCTACGGTACAATGATTACTGTAGAAGCTGTCATAATGAAGAAAAGAAAGAGACTGTGTATCACCTTACCTGCCTATGCCCGGCTCTGACAAACCTGAGGGAACCCATCCTCGGATTTCCATTCCTATCATGCTTGGATGAGCTATCAAGGATGAATCATAGACGAATCTACTCCTTCATCCGGGAATCTGGCTGGTTTTACCTGGAGGCAATGGAAGTATTCTAAATACTCTGCTGTCTACCCTTGAATGGTTTTTATGGTGAAAAAGTATAGGATCCTTTTGTTCTCTTTGTGGATTTATTCCATAGTTTTTATTAATAAAAATACTTGTATAATAAGCTTATGCCTACGCTAATATATAGTTTTCTATTTATATTCATATGCTTTTTGTTATTTTATATCCAAAATGCACTAAGTACAAGAAAGCCTGCTATATTTTGCTGTGCCGAGTCTGAAACACACTTCACCAAAGCATACTTTAACCCTCTTATGCTTAAGCATGCCTCAAGGCACTCATCGCAAAAATGCCAATAAACGCAAATACTAACATATAACTGATTTTTCATTTCAAAACCCTTTGTAACAGTTTCTAAAAAAACGTTCCTAAATATTTTAATAAGCTTTGAAATCTCTTAGAAGCTCTCTTCTTGCTTATTTACTGCTCTTTTTACAAACTAAGTGCATTAACAACTAAACAAATTTGGGAATTCCATGTTGTGTTATCAAAGGTTGATTAAAATGTTTTAGAGTTTCTCGATTGCAATCATAGTTTTTTCTTAAAGAGTATATTTATATTTTATATATTGGAGTCAAGACATATGCAACAAAATGGTAAGCTACTCTTTAGAGACGTGATTTACTGATGAGTGCCTTCAGGCACTTTTTGGCATTGTAGACTAGTTTTGTTGCAAAATGTTGCTTTTATTTGCAATTTTTACATAAAATTTTAAGAAATGGCTAGCCGAGTGAACAAACTTTTCAAATTATCTGATTTGAGTAATGAAAAATTAGAAACGTTGGTTTTTTTTAGTAAACCCGACTAGATTTCAATCTCTAAAGTCCCAAGAGTGCCTTATGGCACTCATTAATTTTTCCCACTTGGCAGGTAAAACAATTGATTGCACAAATTTTTAAATGGTTTTTTTGAAATCAGATGCCCTATTTTACCATAAAAATGATGAAAAAAGGTGAAAAAAATTTGGGGATAAAGAATGTTTGGTGAAGAAAATGATTTTTAGTGAAATAATTCGTCGTTTTTTGCTTATATATCAAGAGTTTGTGTGCCAATTTTCTCGATTTTAAATAGAAACCGAACCAGGACAATTCGCGATATATTTATATTGATGTATTAATCATCAAACCGACAGATGGACACGGTTATATTGAGTCCACTATGGCTTTGCAAATGAGAACTGTATAAATTATAAACGGAATGAAACAATTGTATATGTATACATTACAAATAAATTTTTTAAGTGCAGATTACAAATATAATTTGTCGAGAATATACAGCAGTTATTATATCGATAGAAATTTGTATTTAAATTTTGTAGAAAATTTCTTAGCGAATGCTGTAATTTGACTTCTGCTCTTTGTCGCACTCCCCGATTATATGGACCTGACTCCTAAGGTGTAGTATTTGCTACCAAACAAAGATAAATAAATTAAGAGAAAGATGAAATATCCAGCTTATCCAATTATATTCATTGAAGTGCATTAGAATGCATGTAATGCTTAGTGTAGCGTATTTTTCACTCATATATGATGGTATTGATACTCTTAACATGTTAAAAGAAAAACTAAAAAAAAGCATATAACTGCAATATTTATATGGATCATATACTCAAACTATATTTGTTTTAACAATTTTGTTTGTAATATTTTGTTTTTTTTTATATATATATTTTTGCTCTATTTTATTTTATACAATTTTATATGTTGTTGACAAAGTCAAGAATACTAAGTGGGTCATAAGTAGTATTCTGTCTACATATACTCACACATACACAAGTCTATGTGTGTGTGTGTATACATATAAATATGTAAACAAATTGTGTATTGAGAAAAAGAATATAATACATATTCAACTTTTATGGCTAAAACTATAGAAGCTACTTGAAGAAGATGAAATATCAACAACTATAAAAAATCATCAACAATAATGTTACAGCAGTGGCAGCAGCAACAACAAAATATTATTTATTTATGTATTATACATATATTTATATTGCTCTTTAGATAAAAACCAAAGTTTTTTTTTCTTTTGGTTTTCTTTTATTTTTTTGTTTATAATACTTATAATAAATTGTTTCCAAAAGAAATGAAGACTGTGACGTATACTTGTTATCGAATCTTTTTATTATTTACAGTAAAAAAAGTACTCATACGTCCAATATACATATTTATAATGGAGGGGGGTTAAGTGAAACTACATGTTTTCCTATAAACAATGAACATAATCAAAGAAATTTATGACAAAATCGTAGGGATTTTTATGAAAATTAGATTTTGGTTTTCTATTGTTTTTTTTTGTAGTTTCTTTACAATGATTCCATTTTGTAGTTTTTATAATCAATTTTAATTAATAATGTTATTGTTGCTTTTTGTGATAAAAAAAAAAGTTATCAAAAAAAAGTTGTTTCTTTAAGTAAGCAATATTGATGTTTGGCTATCAGATATATTGTAATCAAAAGTTAATTCTATATACTTATTCCTAGGCTTAATGCTTATTGGAATGGTAGTCTATGTTTAAGCTTTGCTTAACTTTGAGGTTCGATACAAAATTCGGACAGAAGAATTCATATAGGTAATATTATTTCAAGTCAACTAAAAATGTTGTAGAATTAAGTAATCAATACATACGCCCAGTAAATGTCCGATCATCCGTCTGTATGTACATTATCGATTATTAAAAATACAAAACATATGAAATTTATTTGTTGAGCTACATAACTATTGTATTAAAAAAAAATTTATTAATTTAGCATATTGATTAAACTACGAAATTGACAATCAAAATGATTATGATTTTGGGTATATGACTTCAAAATGCAAAAAATGGCTTGACTATATAGATTTGATGCATCATGGCTACCTAAGTACCATAATGATACAAAATTTCAATTCTCTTATAGATTTTTTTTTAATTTTTAAGTGAAATTATAAATTTTATTAGACGTTTCTCCACATAATTAATAATATCTCAAAAAGAGTCAGTACGATGTTATTAAAATAAACATAGGAAAGTTGTAATTTATATAACCTTTAATCCGTTTATATATTGCATTTCCATCGGCTAAGTAGTTACGGAGTTATAATAACAAATTCACACAAAAATTATATTTTTTACGTGAAAATAACAAATTATTTCTTCTAAAAAAATCATGAAAAATCGGAAACGGCAGAAATTGTTCAGGTTTATTGCTTTATCGCAAAGCCACATATAATAGCAACGAAATGAGATATTGATCATAAAAATTGATTGCTTCGTTTGGAATTTATTTACAATTAAGTGAATTCGCTCATTTTCACAAAATTTTAGTTTTTTGTTTGATATACATAAAATTTAGTAGTTAATGTTCTTCTATCGATTAATTGAATTTTTAAAACATTTCTCACGTGCTATGTAAAGATCTTCACATATATAGTACATTTTAATCGGCTCAGTAATTTCGGAGTTATAATAACAAATTGACCCAAAAAAATATATTTTTTACGTTAAAATAACAGTTTTTTTGTTTAAAAAAAAACATGGAAAATCGAAAATGGCAGAAATTGTTTAGATTTATGGCTTTATCGCAAAGCCGCATGTAATAGGAACACAATGAAGTATCGGTCATAAAAATCGATGAATTCATTTCGGAGTCATATTTGTACTACTGGAACCAAAATACATCAAAATTGTGTAGTGGTTTAATAGTCCCTAAAATTTTGTCGATTTTGTTGCTTTGTGTAATATATAGCGTATCAATTGAACAGGGTTTTTTGTTTTCAATAACTTATATGTCATTTTGAAGGTTATGTCTGCCATTTATTCTCACATAGCTTTTGAACATTATAGTGTAAACAACAACGTTTTTTTTTTTGCTTCGAATCGTCATATGCGAGAAGTTTAGCTTTACTTGTTTAATTTGAAATAAAAGCTGCTAAAGTACACCGATTGCTCACTTAAGCTTATGGTGAATATATTCCATAGATTTCAACGTGCAAGAGATTGTTTGTGCGGTTCAGAAGTGGTGATTTTGTCACGGAAAACAAAGATCAACCAGTCCAGTAAAAAAAAGTTTGAAGTCCAAAAATTGGAGACATTACTCCATGAAAATTGTTGTACAACAAGAGCTTGCAAAACCATTGGGAGCTAGCTACTCTAGTTACTAGCACACTGATTATTGTGTGTTTATTTATGATGTTTACTGATTGTTGTTAACATTTAAAATATTTTAATATGTCTATACTTGACAAATATTTATCATAACAAATAATGACGTTTGTTGTCAAGACAATGTTGCACTAACAATTTTGTCATAACTAAGCAATAATACTAATAAATGAAGACTGTACCTTATAATTTTGAATCTTGACAACTATTTTGACATTTATCATGATAACAATATATCAGGAATAGACAGGGGTTTGGGTGGAAAATAATAAAAAAAAAACTAATTATTTAAATAAATTTCTAAAAATAAATTAATTTATACATTTTGTATTAAATATAATCAAGTGAGTAGCAGTGAGATTTATAACTGAAAGCTGCAGGATTGCGAGTGTTTTACACAGACAGACGGACATAGCAAAATGGTGATTTTCAATACCAAACTCCTTGCAAGAAATAGGTTATTTATTTTGGACTTGCGAGTGTATTACATAAACAGGTGGACACAATAAATGGATAGTTTAATAGTTAACGAGTGACATCGTAAAATTCTTAACACGCGTTTTTCATTTAAAGTCCTATTTGATTTTTTTGACCAAGTTACCTTTGTAAAACATGTCAGTTATTATGTTTGATGTCAATTATATTAATTTGTTGTTAATCTGATTAAAATGAGTGAACAGAAAAAAGTGCGTAGTAGAATTATTAAATATTTTCAACAAAACCCAACTTGGTCCTACAAATATTTGGCCAAGCATTCAAAGGTCTGCCGTCAAACTGTTTCCAATGTTATTAAACAGTACCGAAAGAACTTGTCCGTTGATAGCAAATCTGGTTCAGGTAGAAGGAAGGTCCACATGATGTTTATTATGTCAAAAAAATAGAAAGCATTTTCAAAAGAGTTCCCAACACATCCGGTAGGAAAGGAGCCCGGTTAACTCAGTGCTCGGACTATTTGGTACGAAAAGTTAAAGCTAATGCAGGTTTTAAAACGTACAAGGCTCAAAAAGTTCCTGACAGGAGACCAAAAACAGAGCTCGGAAATTGAAGTCAAGTTTTATAAACAAATATTCTTGCTGCATAATGGATGACGAAACGTATGTTCTGGCGGATTTTTCGCAACTTCCTGGACCAAAATTGTATGTTGCTGATGCTCGAGGAAAGGTTGAAGAAAAGTTTAGGACCCAAAAGCAGATAAAATTTCCCAAAAAGTTCTTGGTATGGCAAGCAATATGCAGTTGCTGCAAATGAAGCCAATCATTTGGTACAACGGGCTCTATAAATATCGAAATTTACAGCAAGGAATGTTTACAAAAAAGGCTGCTTCCATTCATAAGACTTCATAATGTGTCCACTTATTTTTGGCCTGACTTGGCATGCTGTCACTATGGTAAACAAGGCCTTGAGTGGTAGAAGAACAATAATGTGGTATTTGTACCAAGAGAGCCTAATTCTACAAACTTCCCTGAACTAAGGCCAGTAGAGCGATATTTTGGCTCTTGTTAAAAGAGAATTGAAGAGCACACAAAAGGTGTCCAAAAGTGTGGTAGATTTTAAATGAAGATGGTCTACCTGTTCGTGAAAAATGACAGAAAGCACTATAAAAACTTTAATGGAAGGATTTCCGAAAAAGGTTCAAAATTTCATCACTAGTGATTAAAATTATAAAAATATTTTTTTTTTTTTTGTAAATTGTAATAATAATTTCAATCAAATAGAAAAAAAATTAAAACTGTAAGTTTAGTGGTTTCGTTTTTATTAACATATATGTATGTTAATGTGTGTATCGAAATGGTGTAGAATCGATTTTGTTTTTTTAATAATTAAAAATTTGCAACCTCTAAATGTTATTCGATTTTGCTCAAATTTTTAACCTTTGGTTTTATGATGACGGAGAACAATTTTAGACCGTAGCAGCATCGTAAATTCAAAAAAAGCAAAATAATAGCCACCTGAATATAAAGGTTATTTCAGAGCCATTAATGAATATTTCGAGATGTAACACAATGAAAAACGAGTACCATCCTTATTCACTACTTGTGATGTTGCAGTGTATTAAAATAAATGTTAATTATATTAAATATTCTTGCTGCAAGTTAAACCTTAGTTATAACACTATAACATTTTCTTAATGTACGTAACAGTAAATTTTTGTTATTAAGAAAAATCCACTTATGATTTCCCTTACCTTCCGCTTTGACGCAGTCAGTTTAATGTCAATAACACTTATTTCCGGTTATGAGAAGGTTGAAACACAAAAACAACAAACATAACGAATGAAATAAGCGAAAAAAAAATAATAATAAACTTGTAACAATATTGACATTTTCATTTATTGTTTTAGAAAATGTCAGAGTTCAAAATAAATAAATTGAGAGAAAATGAAGGATGAAATGTTTGCTAGTACAAAACATTTTAATGGCAAAAGTGTTTTATACTGCTTTCGTCTGCACGTTTAATGTTAAATAAATTTGTATTTGCAATTTACAAAAATATTTATTATTTCTACTTAAGTGAGCAATTTAATTCCAAAAAAAACATTTCTCACATTGAATCTAAATAATTAATCTTGACACGATAAATATTGATGTTTAATACAAATTTTGATGTTATTTTCGCAAGATATTAAAAATTAAAAAAATTTGCAAGGTTATGGATGATTTTCCTCATTTCTCTTCATTATTGTTGCATTTAATGAATAGAAATTATTAAAAATGTCCATCATTGTATAACCTTTAATTTAATTTTCTCTAGTTTTTTCAACTGGGAAAATAATGCCCCTGATGTAATAAATGTAATGATTTTCATTTCAAGTAATACTTAGAATTAGTTTATATTTGATTTATATTGACCTTTCGCATTCGTTAAAATAGCTATCACACAGAAAAGATTGGCTAAGAAGTAAATTTAACTCTTTTTTTCTGAGAAGTTGAAATTATTTTTTACTAAGTAATAACACAGCTCAACAGCAGAAAAAGGCTTGACCAACCGCTATATACATTTAATGCATCATGGCTACCTGAGTACAAAAATGGTAAAATTTTTCAATTCTATGGATAGATTTAAAAAAAAATTTAAGTAAGCTTATCAATTTTATTAGACGTTTCTGACAGACGTTTCTCAAAAAGGGTTTGTCCAATGTTATTAAAATAAACTTATGAGTTGAGATTTACATGACCTCTATTCCATATATATTGCGTTTCAATCGGTTCAGTAGTTGCGGAGTTATAATAACAAGTTGAAGCAAAAAATAATTTTTTTACTTGAAAATAGCAATTTTTTTGTTTTAAAAAGTTCATAAAAACTCACAGAAATTGTTCAGGTTTATTGCTTTATCACAAAGCCACATATAATAGCAACAAAATGAGATATCGATCATAAAAATCGATTGATTCTTTTCGAATTTATTCACAATTAGATGAATTAGCTCATTTTAAATATACATCGGAGTGACCCTTATTAATATATCATTAATTATGTGGAAAAACGTCTAACAAAATTCTCAATTTTACTTCAAAATTTTTTAAAAAAAAACTTCTCCATAGAATTATAAATTTGGACCATATTTGTACTACTAGAACCACAATACATCAAAATTATCTAGTGGTTTCAAAAGCCTCTATAATTGTTTCGATTTTGTTGCCCTGTGTAATCTGCTCTGTTGAGAATAAAAATGTTGGCAACATAAAATTTTATTCACACATTATCTTTTATTGTAAAGGGAATCTTTGAAGGAAACATGTTTTAAATTATTACCATTAATATTTGATTGCAATAAATATATGAGGGCAGTTAAAATCAATTTCAATTTTTCAATAAAATGATTTTTTACATTGAATTTGTCTGAGTATGCATGTGTTTGTGTTTGAAATTTAACGACATTTCTACAATTTTAATGGCAATTGCCATTAACATTATTTTTTTATTGATATTGTAGTTGTTGATGTTATTAATTTTTAATGTATTTGCCCAATACGTGATAATATTTGACAAATATTATACATATTGCTAAAGTATACAGTCAATATTGTTTCACATATGTTTAAAAGGGTTGAAACGCTGTAAATTTGAGAATAAAGATTGAAAAATAAAACAAATTATTTAAGATTTACTATTGCATTTGATAACAACGGTTTCGTAATCTAAACATAATTATCCAAACTAGCTTAGAAAAGATTAGCTCTTTAGAATATCTGTATATTCAAAAGAATAAAAACCAAAATGTATTTCAAATTGTTGCCAAGTTTTAATAGAATAAATTCAGAATATTGTTACATGTCTAAATTGTAGTAGAAAACAAGGGATGATTAACCTTCCCAAAGCGGACCTTAGTACATGCTGAGAAAATACATGGTTGTGGTGAACAGAATCTAAGAGCAACATATTAAGATAAGATTTATGATTGTAGTCCAAATATATTGTTACGATTTTGCAATAGCGATTTGAATTTAACGGTCTGTAATGAAGGCCTACAGCATTCATCATATTTATTAACACGACCATCAGTAGAAGCTTCTACTTATCAACAATGTTGATAGCATGCGGTTATTAGAATTGTTTATAAGTTTAAACATTGACATCGAAAGCTCTAGAATTCGAATGTACTTGAGATCATTGTAGAAGATTCACGATAGATGACGTGTGTATAAATAGTGGCAGAGGTGGCAGTCGTGAGTTGAGTTGACCATTGTCGCTGTTAGAGTTAACATCAACTGTCTTGTACATGTATACTTGTACATTATAAAATGTGTGTGTGTGTATTTCTGCGAATTGATAAACGTGTATAAAGACACTGAGTGACTATTTAATTCTGTTGTTGTTGTACATTCTAAATAAGTAAAGAGTTGTTACAATTTTAAACTACTAAAACTGCTCTTATTTGCAATCAAAACTATCCGGTTTATTTAAAGGAAATAATCCCCATTTCTAAAAGGTAAAAACGTAACAATATTATGATCATTATTAGTATCATAAAATATCATATTATTATCAAATATAGTTGTAATATCGTTGTCATACATGCTCATAATATGTTCTGAAATAATAATATTATGAAGAAAATCAATCATAATAATCATATTATGACCCAATGAAATCATATTATGATTATGCATGATTTGTTAAAAAAAAAAACTAAAAATTTTTCAAAAGGTGCTAGGTTTGTTATACTTCGAAGGAGTAAATAAAGTTTTTTTATATAAGCATTTGATACTTATGAAAACCTATGGACATAGAGAATTATACATAAAGACAAGACACTCCGATTTATCAAACAAAAATACAACAAATCATATGTTTAATACAAAAACAAAATACATTGCATAACATTTATTTTGTTGTTGCAACAGTTAGGTTTTTGACAATTACGTCTCGTCTCTCTGTTACCCTATGCCTAAGGACTTGCAGATTGATATTTGAGTAAAATTAAATAATTTCCTGAATTTTTTTTACAAAATTTACCTTAAAAACTAAAAAAAAAATATAGTATGGTGATTTTCCATGAAGAAAAATATAAAATTTGAATTAATGTGAAATTTTAACTGTTAAAGATATCATAACAATATATAGTCAAATGTCCTAAAGTCGACGTTATTATAAGTTTTGAAATAAAAAATGTTAAAAGATTTATTTAATTTTATTTAGAATTTTATCACCAATATAGCTGGTATTTTAAAAATTAATTTTGACCCTCCGTAGGCCTGCCATATCTAAAAAACCACAAAAAGATCGAGCAAAATTAAAAAAAAAAAATAAATCTAAATATCTCTTAAACTAATGGAGATAACCTACACATGTAAGCATATTTTTCATAGATCTTCTCAAGGACTATTTATATTTTAAATTTCAAATTATTCAGATCATAAATCGATTTTTTAAAAATTGAACAACTGCAAATTAACTCGAAAACACCTCAGTCCAACCATGTGAAATTTCGTAACAATATCACCAATAGTTCCTGAGATAGCGAATTATTTCCAAAAAAAAAAAAAAAAAAAACGCTTCTAAGCCATTGAAATGATTGTTTGCCATTTTCACACAACTGTTATAACTTAGTTGTATATATTTTGCAAAAACTGAAAAAT
Organism: Calliphora vomitoria; assembly: GCA_942486065.2. NCBI lineage: Eukaryota > Metazoa > Arthropoda > Insecta > Diptera > Calliphoridae > Calliphora > Calliphora vomitoria. The sequence goes on from OW818029.2 coordinate 117,054,926, forward strand.
ATAATATTTTTTATACCCTTCACCTTCGTGAGAAGGGTATATATAAATTTGTCACCACGTTTGTAATTTCCACAATATAATTTTCCGACCCTATAAAATATATATATTCTGAATCCTAATCCGTCTGTCTGTCCGTCTGTTGAAATCAATTTTCTGAAGACCCCAGATATCTTCGGGATCCAAATCCTCAATAATTCTGTCAGACATGCTTTCGAGAAGTTTCCTGTTTAAAATCAGCAAAATCCGTCCACAAATAACGGAGATATGAGCAAACATCCGAGACAACCTCTTTTTTTGGCCTTTTTTTATCTATATCTCGATTACTAAATCATAAATATAGACAATATGGATATCTAATGATAGATTCTGCAAAGTCCGTTGCAACGATGTATATAAGGCTATACAAAGTTGGACTTACAATAGGTCAAAATCGGGAAAATATTTTTTAACCCGAATTTTTTTCACAAAAAACATTTTTTTGTCATACATTTTTTTCACTAATAAATTAAAAAAATAAAAAATTGGAAAAAACTTTTAAAAAAATTAAAAAAATTTTTTTTTTTTAATTTTATTTTATTTTAAAGTACAATTTGGTGAAGGGTATATAAGATTCGGTACAGCCGAATATAGCTCTCTTACTTGTTTATATTCAAGAACAAAGTATGTTTTTTTAATTTTAATTCTTTTGGACGACACAATATTTGATAAAATCGTATGAGGAGTTCCAGAGATATTCGATTCTAAAAATGGTATCAGACTACATATTTTTTACATATGTATGTACTGTTACTTTTTTTATCCATATGTAATTCCGTATGCATTAAAAGAAATTTATAAATAGACAATTCGTTTAAATCAACTTATATAAGAATAGTCAGAACCATAATTCAATTGCAATAATGTTTTTATAATAAATACAATAAAGTGTTGGTCTAGCTTATTAAATTTTTATAATTGGAACCGGTATCCAACCAATCTGTTTTCTGTGTGTATATTTAAAAGTTTTACTGTTTTTACATAAAGTTATTTAATATCGAAGGTGGAAGATTGGATCATCCATTTAAAATAAAGTAGAAACTGTAAATGATTGATTTTTAATCGTTTCAATGAATGCAAACAGTAACAACAACTGTGAAATAAGATTAATATTTTTATTTTAAAGTAAAATAAAAAGATTTATTTGCTTAACACAGATTGACAACTGACAATTTTTGGCTGAAATTTAATGATGTCTCTGATAAACACAAAATTTTTGTTGTTGTGGCTTTTAAACTATTGCCAACAAATATTATGTACTCGATTTTAGAATAAACAAAAATAAAACAATTTTTCAACGAGAAATTAGCCGAAATATACATTCTTTGCGTGATATTTTTGAAAAGACAACAACATTTTTCATATAAACAATAAATTGAAATAAAAATAAATAAACAAACAATCATTATCAAATATTGTTTTACTAAAAATTAATGCAATTAAAATATTTAATGATATTTATTTATACATATTATATGATTCATATTTTACTAGCTTGACCCGGTGTGCTTCGGTTCAGCCGTTTAGTAATTATTGTTTAAGAACTAAAGGTACCAATTTTTCCCCCTGTTTATCCCTTTCTGGTAAAAGTATTGAAAAAAGTTATAGCCTATTGACGCTTCCAAGTAAGGATCTATCTACGTTCCAAATTTCAATAAAATCGATTTAGCCGTGTAGGCGTGATGCTCAAACAAACCAACAAATAAACAAACAAACAAACTTACAAAGACATTTATATATTTATATGGATTCCTATTTGTATCAACATATTTAATACTGAAATATTTGTATAGTTGCTCTTTTTATTAAAAAATAACAAAAAAATACATCAAGAACACGCTAAATATGTCGAGACACAAAAAAAAAAAATACGCCTAAACACTCATCAGGTGCCAAGTTCTATATCACTTGCCATACGTATGTATATAGATACATACATACATATGTATTTTCATGTCTACTAATATGTATTTCTGATTTCTATTAGAATTTTTGTCTTGTATACACACATTTAAATTTATTTATTTTTATTATTAGACATTTACATTTATCATAATTTTTGTTATTGTAATTTATTTAATGCAAAATTTCGTGTCATTCAACCACAAAATGTCTTGTGAAATTTTATTTCCAAAACGTTTTTGTCGCCTTTGGTTGAACATTTAATTAATTAGTTTTATAAAAATAAACTATATTTTTTTTATCCATTAACTAAATATTTCAAGAACATAAACATTTCGCTCATTTGCTGCAACGTCGTCATAACTCATAAAATTTATTTATTTTTTTTTTTAAGGAAAATTTCAAACACATCTCTTCTAGATAACAAACGGCAACGCACAACTAAAAGAATACGTTATTGCAAGTAATAGAGCATGAAAAATGCAATGGTGCTATTAACTCAAAATTTGTTTTTTTTTATTTTCTAAACTTCCCGGTATATAATAATAAAATATGTTCATTCCTGGCAATTTTTTAATACAAAATTAAGCAAAAAAACAAGTAAAATTATTCAAATATTCGGTAAATGTATGTACTTTCATTAAAAGATTTAAGAAAAATTCCAAATTCGTTTCGAAAGAGAACTTTTTCAAAACAGAATACATATGTATATACACTGAATCAATTAAGTCTTCGTGTAGACATACTCATAATACTAATAGTAGCAATTTATGGTCACTTTTCAATACATATTTAAACATTTTTTAACTCATTTAAAAAGAAAACAAGAATTGTTTTTTAAATTAAAAAAAAAAATTTTTGTTTTAAATTTTAAAATTTCTTTTTGTTTTTTCAATTATTTTTTTACGGTCTAATTCATAATAAAACCTTATTGTAGATTTAAAACACAAATTTGTTAACAAACACTTTAGCTTTATAAACCTTTAATAAAGCTATTTTATTCATAAACGTTTGTTAAAGCCACAATAAGTAATGTACTGTTTTTTGTCTAATCTGGCAATGTTTCTCAGTTATTTCCCCTTTTTCGTTGTTAGTGTTGCTTGCAATTAGGATAAAATATTCGTTAATTCTCTTTTTTTTAATTGTTTGTTTTTAGTATTAATACATTTTTGAAGATAAAAAGTAATTTTTAGATAAAAAATCTATATCTGATTTTAGTAAATTCATATTAAGCTAAAATGTATTAATAAACAAACGTTTTTATATATTTTATTTCAATTATTATTAAAAGTATTCGAATGACGAATATTCTGTGATAAAATAAACATCACTGTTTTATGAATTGTTTTATTAATTTATTTTTATTGTCATTTTGTTAATTTTTAACAAAATTTGATGAATTTATATAAGGAAACACATAATTTTAATTCTGGAATGGGTATATTAGATTGTGTGGACCTTCTTCCACAATGTTTACACATTTTATTACTACATGGAGTTACAGGTTAAAAAAAAATGACAAAAATGGCAATCAAACTCACTTGCGTACCTCATATAGCTCACTGCCGGAGGAATTTGAAACAAAATCATATATTGTTATATTGGAACATATTCCCCACCGGAGTTAAAATTACGTTTGTCAATTGCAATAGTATCGTATATTATTGCAAATTTATAAAAAAATATCTTTAAAATTCCCTTTTTTGCAGATAAAATGTAAAAAGAATACCTTAAAGTAGGTTTATAGTAGTGTTGAAGCTACAATAAATATTTCAAATTTATGAATGGTTTATAACAGACTTATAAGACTATTAAACGTTTATGAATACAGTTTTTTGATTTTTTTCTTATTAACGACTTATAAAGCTGTTTTAAGTTATTATGAATTAGACCGTTAATATTTAGAGAAAAAAACTTTTGGTGAAAAAAAGTTAGGGTTAAAAAATATTTTTTTCCGATTTTGACCCATTGTAGGTCCAACTTACTATGGTATTATATACGCCGTTGCAAAGGTCTCTGAAATATCTATCATTAGATATCCATATTGTCTATATTAATGACTTAGTAATCCAGATATAGGTCTAAAATAGGTAAAAAATCGAGGTTGTCCTGGTTTTTTCCTTATATCTCAGCCATTTGTGGACCGATTTTTTGTCGATTTTAAATAGCAACCGAGCCGGAAGTATGAATCGTGTATGTAAGTTGTTTAGGGTCGTCGGAAAGTTGATTTCAACAGACAGACAGAATCACAGACAGACATGGCTTAATCGACTCCGCTATCTATAAGGATCCAGAATATATACACTTTATAGGGTCTGAAAATTATATTGTGGAAATTACAAACGGAATGACAAACTTATATATACCCTTCCCGCGAAGGGTACTTTTCGTACAATTAATGAATTAATTGTACGAAAAGTATCACGGGAAACTTGAAAACTTGTGATGAATTAACGGCAAACCCCCAAACTATAAGAAACGCTCTTAGACTAAATGGTTACAATCGTCGGGTAAGCCCCTTGTTCGAAAAGTGAACTAAAAAAAGTGATACGCTTTCCAGCACACAGTGGGGCAGAATCAAAATTTTTTTGGAAATAAATCTGGCATTTACGGCTCGCTCGATCGGAATAAAATTTGACGAGGGCATAGCCAATGTGTATTCGAGTTTAAGTTTTAAAAATGAGCCCTACAAATATTCCAGGGGCGGCGTTATGGGGGCTCAAAGTAGGGTACGTTCAACATGTAAAATTTGTAAATACGTGCCATTTTTTTGTTTCCTATCCGATTTCAAAGATTTATATAGAAATGCCTGATTTTTTTCCAAAAAATTTTGATTCTGCCCTACTGTGCAGCATTTTGATAAAGATCTTTTATTTTGATATCGAGTTACTTTTAGTTATGAAAGTAAATTTAATGCTTTTAGTTCCGATGGAAGAAAAGTGGTATGGAGAAAGCCAAATGCTGAAATGTATCTGAAGCATTTGACGCTACCCGTAAAGCATGGAGGAGGTAACGTTATTGTTTGTGGTTGCATGGCTTCATCTGGGGTGGAGAATCTTATTTAAGTTGAAAACACGATGGATAAATATACATAACTTAATATATTAATATAAAACTTAAACAAAGAGCAAAAAATTAGGCTTGGGACGTTTGTATTGCTTCCAACAAGACAACGACCCCAACCACACCTCTTGATTAGTAAAAGTTAACTGTAAGCAGACTTTTTTGGTGATACTTTTCCTAGAATTAATAAATTAATGTAAATTTTTATGGAACTGGATTTCCTTGTTTCCGCCGTTGAAATTTCTTTTTTTACTAAGTATCTTGGCGGTTCGGAGTATAGCAGCACACAGTGGGTGAACTGGAAAAAAAGTGGAAATAAATCGGTAACTTCCAAACCAATAGCCCAATTTTAATAAAATTGCCCATGGCTATAGAGAATCTGTTGTTTTGAATATGAATTTAAAACAACAAGGGAATAATAGGCCAGAAAGTGGGGCACCTAGGGTATATCAAAAATTAAAAATGATGCGAAATTTTTGTTTTCGATTCGATTTTTATATATACTTATAGAATCCACTAGAAGAGATCTACATTGCTATAGCGATACATTATCTCTTATAGTTACGAGCAGAGACCGTAATAATTATAAGTTTTATTATAAAACTTAAGTTTTAATAATTATTTTTCAAGAAAATTTATTTTCCTCAGAAAATAGAAATTATTGTTGAGTTTTATATTTTCTTTATAAAATAAAACTTATTGTTTGAGTTTTATTTATTGTTCAAAAAATAAAAGTTATTTCTTGAGTTTTATTATTTTTTTTTTTTTTTTAAATAAAAATTATTTCCTGAGATTTATTTATTATTCAAAAAATAATGATTATTTCATAAGTTTTATTTTATTGTTCAATAATAAAACTTATTTCTAAAGATGAATATATTTATTTTTTCGCTACTTCAAACATTAGGTGTGTTCGCGTACTTTCCAGTAAAAATATCCAGTAACTTTATTTTAGAGAGTAAAAATAAATTACTCTCAATCTGAAAAATAACCAAAAAAGTACGCGAACAACAATTTGTAAAAATAAGTTGTATTTTATAATAAATCAATTTAAACCGTTTGTTTTGTGTTATTTTACATAATTTCTTTGCAAAACTTGTAAATTGTATTAATTTTTAACTTTTTAGTTTTGTTTACATTTTCAACCGTATATTTTAAACATATTTTTTATGTTGATATTTCTTACTGGACAAAAAATGTCCAGTAAAAAATATCATGTTCTTCATCTTCGAACTGTCACTTTTAACACTATCTTGCTCTCTCAATGCAAGTTTTTAAAAGTAAACGAACGGAATCCCGTAACATCCAGTGATAATTTGTACAAATTATCAAATACGCAAACACAACTATTGTAATGAAAAAATAGTATTCCAACAAAATGTATTAGCCTAATCAAACTAAAAAACACATTAGTTCTAATTTTGTGAAATTTCATTAAGACATTAAAATAAAATGTTTCTTAATTATGTTTTGTAACTTTAGATTTGCAATATGACAATAACTTAATTAAAAATGGTACATTTTCAATTTTCTAAATCCATTTTTTTGTAATTTTATAATCACAAATTTTCACATTAAGTTTTATGATTGAAGACAATTTATAAAACTGAGAAATAATTTTTATTTTCTAAGCAAAAAAGTAAAACTCAAGAAATAAGTTTTATTTTAAATTTTAAAAGTAAAACTCAAAAATAATCATTATAATTTGAACAAAAAATAAAAATTATAATATAATGATTATTTTTTGAGTAATAAATAAAACTTAAAAAATAATTATTAAATTTCAGTTTTTTAAATAAATCTTAAGAAATAAAAATCATAACGTTTTCTGATAGTACATCTGCTGTTAATGAAATTGGTATACTCAAATCTATGATGGTCTAGTTTCTTGTATATGATTTTTTTGTTTTAAATTTCAATAATAATAATTATTTTCTGTCTCTGGTTACGAGTTATTTGAAAATTAAAATTTTGTTTTAACTTAGTCTACATTTTTTACTAATAAAGCATACAAATATTTCTGAATTAACAACAAATTAATATTATTTAGAAAGAATTGTTTAAAAATCTTTACTGAGTCAAAAGTTATGTACATTTAAATTAAAAAATATTAAAAAAGTGTTTTATTGCGCGATTTTTTTTTTTCGAAAAGAGTATTTACGTTAACGTTTAGTTGTACAGAAAATAAAACTAAATAAATAATGTGTTTATATTTTGCTGAAAGGTAACATTTTCTTCTACACATATACAAATCTTTCAAATGGGATAGAGAACAAACATATGACATCATTTTAAATTTTTCATATACCCGAGATACCCCACTCATAGACCTTGAGGCTCCACTCCACGTTAGTGTTTAAAGTCAAAATTCAAAACTTAAACTCAGCTACACTATGGTCTTGGGAAGTTTTATTAAAATCGCACTATTGACTTAGAAGATACATATTTATTTACACTTTTTTTCATTTCCCCCACTGTGCGACTGTTAAAATCGAATGACGCGTTTCAAAGTTATTCAATCCTGAACATTGCTAATTTTTCACAAAAATGTCTGAGATGTCCAAATTTAGAGGGCTATAAAATAGGAACAATATGCGATATGGACCTGGCTTATACACCATAACAATTTTAAAATTTTTTTTGGAATTTAAGTAATTTTACAAATAGAGTTTCTTTCCGAAGCACTTAAGAACAAAATAATTATATTGCATCGCTAAATAGAATCTATAAAGATCCAGAATATATATATTTACCGAAAATTAATGAACTAAATCCCAGCAAAAATCAACTAATTCCCTTAACAAATGAAAGGGTAAAATTAATCATACTCCCAAAGACCCAAAAAAGATAAAGGTTTTATTCTCTGGGGTGGGTTTAGCCAACAAACGTGTGTGTAAAAGTTTTTTCCACCAAGTTTCGAATCAACTTGGTTTGTTTGTTAAAAAAAAGAGCAGGGATGTTTTATGCACAGTAAATTTTATTTTATTTTTAATAAAAAAACTCTTTCCTTTTATATTTTTTCTAATACTATTGTTGCACTAAATTCTTGTTTATTTAAAATCCAATAAAAACACTCGATATAATTTAAAGTTTTTAGAAAATCAAACTACACTATACAGTGGGCAAGCAACGATTAGAATTTCATTAGAGTTGAAAATGAAAATTTTCTAAGTATTTTGACTCTGTTCCAAATCCAACTATAAATTCAACCACTTGTTATTAAGTAGTATAAAAATATTTTTAGAATATGTATTATTTTCATTTTTAGATTTAATATTCTACATAAATTTAATTTTCTAAGTACACGCATGCAATCATGTGGTTATTTGTATAGGACCATTGTTTACATAAACAAAATACAAACGAGTATTTAGATACATATTCATACGTTGTAATTTTTAGTTTCTAAATGGAAATAAAATAAACAAACCACTAGATACAATCGCATCGTGTGTTGTTCACCCTATAAAAATATTTACATATAAATATATTGTTTGCATGCATGTATACAATCTGGTTAGTGATTCTTGTTTGTGTTATTTCCATTCTATTTAGTTGTATCTAATGCATGCAATACAAATGTTAAGTTTGAACCATTTAAATGTGAGCGGAGGAAGAGGTTTGGACAGACAGATAGTTAGTCAGTAACATTTAGTCAAATCAGATTAAATATTATATGCACATACCTGCACACTTTAAATGGCAAAAAGGCTTAATTTTTATAGTAATTTGCTTCTGGCAAAGAATGAATGACCCTTAAGTGAATAACTAATTTAACTACTTATAAGGTAGAATAGTAAGCAAGAATTCAGAATGACCTTTAGTATCTGAAAATACTTAGTGCAGTAGGAAAAAATCACAAGACAATTTAATTTATTGCAATTTATGAAATTTAGTTAAAACAGTAAATGTGGAATAGATAATCAATATATGACATTCTGTTATAAAACAAGTAAGAGTGCTATATTCGGTTATGCCGAAACTTATATACCCTTCACCTTTAATGTGGATGCATTAATTGACCACTTTCAGCGTATAGCATTCTAAATATATCAAGAAAACTTTTACAAATTTTACATTTAATTGCTGACGAACAGATTAAGTTACAAACGAAATGACAATCTTATATATACCCTTCTCACGAAGGTGAAGGGTATTAAAACAACAACGCCAAACAAAACGAAATACCAAAAAAAATAACTAAAAAAAATACGCAAAGCAATGAATGCAATGCTTTTTTGTCAAAGCATGCAATAAATTGTCTTTTTTTAATGAAATTTTCAGAGGTTGTTTCGGATTTTTTCTGATATCTCCGTTATTTATGGACCGATTTTACTGATTTTTGAATAGGAAACGTCTCGAAAGCATGTCTGACAGAATTATTGAAGATTTGGATCCCGAAGATATCTGAGGTCTTCAGAAAATTGATTTCAACAGACAGACAGACGGACATGGCTTAATCTACTCCACTATCTATAAAGATCCAGAATACATATACTTTATAGGGTCGGAAAATTATATTGTGGAAATTACAAACGGAATGACAAACTTATATATACCCTTCTCACGAAGGTGAAGGATATACAAATGATTAATAATAACTATATATTATAAGAATAATCATTTATGTTGTCTTAAGAAGAATTTAAGAAGCTCTTTAAAGAGTTTTTCACTTACTGCGAATAATAATCCTGTAACTACTTACAACATTATAATTAAGTACAACTTTAGATCTTTGTTAATTAGAATGAGACATTTACTATTGAAAGAAAAAAAGTAATTAAAATTTCATTTTTCGTACAAATACGAGTGTTATCGGACATCTAATATGGTAAACAACATGCTTCAAACGTATTCAATATGCCAACTACGAGGGCAGGACAATAAGTCCGTAACTTTTAAATTTTCCCTCTTCTTAACTGAATAGGCAATATAGCTCCTTTCAACATGCATCTGTCAGTTGATTCCTGTTAAAATTTAAACAAGCGTCATTTAGCGACAACCTTGTGACTTGTGAAGAAAATGGAAAAAGCTAATTTCTTGTGCTCATTAGGCATTATTTTTTGCGAAAAAAAGCTATCACTCAAACCGAGACTAAGCTTAATAAATAATACGGGAACTCTGTAGCATACATATCAAGGGTAAAAAAGGGTTACTGAATCTCGCTGTGGCCGTAAAAACAAGGAAAATGCCAAACGTTCTGCGCACCCAGTTGAAGTGACTACATCCGAAACAATTGAAAAAATTTACTATATGGTGTTGTGGGAAAGATTGTGGAAGCCATAGGCGTATCTCATGGCTCAGTGCTTTCTGCAAGAAAGTTGCCGCATTTGCTCACAATCGACCAAACAAGAGACCAAACAGCAGTCAAATGAATCGTATTCATGTTTACTAAATGTCTTTAATCATTCCTGACTACTAAAAACGAATGAAATATGTAGCTACATAGAGTATTTTTTCGGTATTTGATGTTTTCTACATATAAAAATGTAAGCATTATGTATTTTCAGTTTTATATTCAAGTAAGGTTTGGATTTATTCCAATTTCCTAAATGATAAGTGATGAAGGAACTAAAAATATATAAGAAAATTATGTCGCTCTTGTTTTTGTAAGACAATTTTTTTTCTGAAGATGCTACCTACACCCTGTAGGTAGCGAAATATTGAAATAAAAATTTAAATATTTTTATAAAAAAGATATCAAGCTAAGTCTGCTTTTACACAGGGCTTGTTTACTTGAAGCAATTCTCTTCGATTTTCTTTTAAACTTGCTCGTCTGTTTACACACAGCCAGTGTTACTATTTGTCCAATTTTCCCTTTTTTTGCAAGTTTTTTCAGATGCAAAAAGTTTTATTTTTTAAAAAAAAAAAGTTTTTTGGAAAATTGTAAACTTATGTTATCAATAAGTTGAACCGTTTATTTCAAAATAATTGTCTCCAAATTCGTTTACTAAATGGGGAGATTGATTTGTATATATTTAAAGTACTAAATTCACATAAATTATCTCAGTTTGATTTATGTACGAATTGGGTTTTGCAATTTTAGTATGTATGTATTTAAAAAAAGTTTTTTTGTTGAAAAAAAAGTTTTTTTTAGATATAAAAAGTTTTCTTCATAAAATATATGGCAACACTAAATAGACGCCATACTGAAAATGAGAAAACAAAAGAGAATTGAAGATACTTGCCAGTACAAGCAAGTGTGTACCCCTCTTCTTTCTTCTTGCCTCTCTCTCCTATAAACTCAGACTTGCGGCAAGAAAACTTGCCCTGTGTAAAAGCAGACTTAAATAATTATTATATTAAAGTGAAACAAAATGGTCAAATAAAATTAAACAACTACATTTTAAATTATATTTGAAATTTGTTTTATGGTTAAACATTTAAAATAAGAGTCAACTTTATGGACTTAAATCGACTTTTAAGGCTTTTGTGGTTAGGCTGCAACATTTTGATACCCATATTGAGAATGTTGGAAACATGATACCGGTTTGAAACATCATACCGGTTTCAAAGTCCGATATCATGAGAACTAGTACGAATGTTGAAAATAAAATTCACGAGCCACGTCCTAAATCAAGCAGGTTCTTAAATATTTAAAATTATTAAAAAAAAAATTTTATTCAAAATCCTTAAAAAATCATACTAATTAAGGGTTAGGGTGGGAAAAGCCTTTTCAAATGATACCCCCATATTGTATATGTTTCTTGTAAATATTTGAAAAAACTCAATAAAAGCTTTGTTTGCATTATTTTGAGAGAAGTAACAAAATCACTTTTTTCTGCGAATCAGTCTAATGTAAATACATATATTAAACGAATACAAACATTCAACATTTCATTGTTGGCTTTATACAAATAATAGTCCCATTTAATGCCGCTGATTAAATGATAAAAGTTAACTTTCCTAAACATTTAGTGAATTTCCCTCCTGCAACAATAAAATTATAGTGCCAAAGTTGTCGTGTTTAATTCATATAAATTTGCCACAAGGTTCGTATAAGTAGTATTTAGTCCTATACATATACATACATGTGTTGCTATTTATAATAAAGATTGCTACTTTCAAATCATATACATTTAATGTCAACCATAACTGAACATTTAAAATTTGTATGAATTTTTAAATTTAGATTGTTTTAATTATACAGAGTGACCTATAATAAAACGCACACGTGTATAAAAAAATATGCATCATAAATAAGTATTATTAAATTATCAAATTTTTCAAACTTTTTTATTAATAATTTTATTTGTAGTTAGTTGAGCTTGAGGTCACTTTTTATAAATATTTATGTTTTTATTTATTTTCCAATATTTCGCTACTCTTTGTGTAGCTACAACAATAATTTTTTACACTCAAATTCTTATTCATATTAAAATTTAGTTCCATGGCTATTACAAATTCAAAGCTGTGCAGAATTTCGAAATTCGCTTTAGTTTGGTTTTTATATAGTTTCAAAGCTCATATTTTTTAATAGATGCGTGCAAAATACCTAAAGTAAAACTGTTAAATACTTTTGAACTGTTAGCCAGATTTTACAATTTTTGAACTCATATCAAGCTAATTAATCGTAAATTTTAAAAACTTTTTTCAAGGAATCTGATTCTAGAAAATTTTCCTTAAACGATGGATATTCCTTAAGCGAAGGATATATATGGGGCATTTCATGTCAAGTAAACCAAATTTTGAAATCGATGTCTTCCGATTGGGATGAACGTAGTTCAGACACAATTTTTCAACAAGATCGGTCGAGAACTTTCTGAGTTAGAGGGGATAAAAATTTGACATTTTGGCCAAGCAGGTGTTTTTTCTTATCTATGTAATTTCTTACCTACTGTTCTTAGCAAAATGTGTCCCAAATAGTTTAGATAGCAATTTCTTCAATCTTTCGGAAAAAAAAAATTTAATAATTTTTTTTTTTTTCAAAATCAAAAACTTGTTTGGCTGTTTTTCAAAATGGGCCCTTTGTGAGAAGGGTATATATAAGTTTGTAATTTCAACAATATAATTTTCCGACCCTATAAAGTATATATATTCTGGATCCTTATAGATAGCGGAGTCGATTAAGCCATGTCCTTCTGTCTGTCCGTCTGTCTGTCTGTTGAAATCAATTTTCTGAATACCCCAAATAACTTACAAACTTGATTCATACATCAATATATCGGGAATTCTTCCGGCATGGTTGCTATTTAAAATCGAGAAAATCGGCCCACAAATGGCTGAGATATTAGGAAAAAACCGGGCCAACCTCGACTTTTGGCCTATTTTTGATCTATATCTGGATTGCTAAGTGATTAATATAGACAATATGGATATCAACTGATAGATATTTCAAAGTCCATTGCAACGATGTATATAAGGCTATAGTAATTTGCACCTACAATGGGTAAAAATCGGGAAAAATATTTTTTAACCTGATTTTTTTTTCGTTTACCAAAAAAATTTGTTTATCATACATTTCTTTCACTAGTAAATTTAGAAAAAAAATTTTTAAATTTTAAAAAAAAATTAAAAAAAAAAACAATTAAAAAAAATTTTTAATTTTGAAAAACAATTAAAAAAAAATATATTTTTGTTTACCTAAAAATATTTATAATTCTTATTTTAAAATATAATTTCGTAAATGGTATATAAGATTCGGCACAGTCGAATAGAGCTCTGGATATAAATCAAAATAAATGTTTTAACAAAAAAATTTTATGTCTTGAGTTTTAAAAATAGATAACTCGCATCCCACTAAGCGGCCAAATAAGTCTTCAAGGAAAATATATAAGCTAAAGCGAATTTGAAATTGTTAATCACCCCAAAAATATTGAATGACCATAAATAACCTGTGTACGGGTAAGGTCTGATGCCTTGTCGAAAATGTTTGTTTCTTCCCATAAATAAATAAATAGATTTTAATTGGATTGACAGTTTTTTATATGAAATCCACTTTCTCTACAAAACTTTAAGGGTGAGGTATTATGCGTTACTGCAGATTTCCGTAAACTTAATGTACTTTTTAAATCGACTGTAGTTTGATTAAAAATCCTAGAGTTGGACTTTTAGACTTTACAACAAATCGATTCTACAAAAATGTCATACAAAAAATGTATTCCAAAATACAACAGCTCCGTAAAATTATTGAAGACTGTTAAAAAAAATTATTTTTAATTGTTCGATTTATTGAAACTTCTTTTGTGTTCGAATAGGTCGGGAAATATGGATAAATATGGTATTACTTAGAAACTATTTTAAAATCTTCTAGAAAAAGTATATATTAATTTTGTACCATTCCTCATACATTACTCTGTTACTATAAAACCCCATGCACACACTTTTATTAGGGAATCACATGAATTTTCTAATCACCGCAAACATAAACGAAATACTCAACATTCTTGGTTACACAAAAGGCATTTAAAGGTATTTTATATATTCCCACATGCAGCCGCTCACCTGCTCGACCCACCTCACTATTTATTCACTGGCACACCATTGGCAGCAAGCAACACTTCCACAGACACATAACTATTTTACCACAAACTGCAAAGTTGTGGTTTTCAAATGAAATAGACTATAAACAAATCAAAATTAAATAGAATTTAAAATTGAAAATTTAAAGACTTCATTCACCATACTGGTACGTTGTAGCTGATGTCTTTTAAAATAAATGATGTCAATGTTGGAGTAATATAAATTAAATGTAACATGTTGCCCATAAATAATTCGTGTGTTCAATTTTTGTCAAATATGTGATTTAAGTGTAATGTATGTGACATAAATTTAACCGCACATTTTGCAATGATGGGAATTTTGAGATTTTGATTCTCTCATTCCGAAATCAAAATAAAATTAACAATGAGTACTTACCTTAATTAAACGTTTTTAATTGCCCTCTATAATTTCGATTTAATTTCTTTTATTTACACCCGCTGACTGCTGCTGCTGTTGCTGGTGATGTTGTGGATGATGTAGACGTTGTTGACGCTGCTGTTGTAAATTTATGTATGTTTGTGACATTGATGATGACAATGTTAAAATTTTTTTTATTTTTGTGTCTGATTCTTTTTTTTTTTTTTTTGTAAGTTTATCAAATTCGACCCCTTATATTTTGTTTTGTTTAATAATTCTTGTGAAAAATTTTAATTTGTACTTGTACTAGTGTAGTTGACTTGTTTCACTATTTGCAAGGGTTTTTCTTTTTATATAACAATTTAATTATTTCAATGCTGAACGATGATGGAGATTCTTTTACACAATTTTAATTGAATTGTTTGATTTTAATTACTTTTTGTTGTATTTGTTGTTGTATAGTCTGGGGGACCATTATTATATATAATGATAATTCTTGCTGATGTTGTCGTCCCAACTGTTTCAAATACACACATGATTAAATTAAAGAAATTTATTAACACAATTATTAGCAATATATTGTAATTTGTGAATTTAAATTTGTTCACATGAAAAGAACACATTACAAATTATAAATTTTGTTGTCCATTAAATAATAAGGGTACTCATTTAAAAGCTTAAGTTTTCCATTTGTGCAAATTTGCCCGACGTGTTTCATGAACCCACCTTTTAAATTTTGTGCAATTTTATACAGAAAATGTCTATTTGATAAAAATGTCACACAAAAATAAATTCAACAAATGCTTAAAAACACAAGTTTCAAAAATTCTAAAAATTTCTAACTGTTGGTTAATATCAAAGTATAACAAGTAGTCTGACTCTCTATTTTTTAAAATTACTCTCTCACATATACGGGTACTGTGTGAATTCAACACCCTTGTGAGAGAATTAAACACATCAAAATACTTGAAATTTTGACTACGATTTTCCGACTAAATAAAGGCCGATCCACGTTATTAAACTTATATACAATATTTTACGCTTTTTTTTTAACACTTTGCAGCACATTTTTATTTCCAAAAAGCGTTAATTTTGAACAAATAAAATTTTTTATTTTTTTTTTTTTTTTTTTGACACTCACATTTATTTGTGGTGGAATTTCAATTATAGAACAGAGTTTCAATTTTTGGTATTGAAAATCAAATAAATTGAAACTTAACACAATTTTATAAAACTCTGTAGGTCTGGTGAAAATTAAAAAGGCACCAACACATACATTTCGGTTACTAACACATATTTAGACTTAGGTACTTTTTCACTAACACATGCTTAGAGTTAGGTACTGCTGTCAAAGAGTCGGACTAATTGTTATACAAAGAATAACAAGAAGGAAAGCCTCTCATTTTTTTTTTACAACAACAACTTTTCTCTCTTCTCACCTACAAGTAGTATGTGAATTCAACACACTTGAGAGAGAGATTTGACTTAAAAACTTTTTCTTCAAAATTGCAATAAAATTGCAATTCTAACACACTCTTTCACAGACACATAACATTTTTTCACACATATTTACCATTAAAATAACCCAAACACGTATATTTTGCACAAACGAAAAATATATTTTTTAATTTTTTTGACTTTTAATTTTTGGGTTTTGAAATTAAAACTTGAAAAAACACTTTTGTAAAATTTGGTATTGAAAATTAAAAAAAAATCAAATAAATTAAATTTTTGAAGAAATTATGGAAGAAAAAGCAGAAAAATCTATTTGTAAAATCTTTCCAGGTCAAATATACATTAAATAATATGAGAGTTGTTTGAATTTTTAAATTTAATTGTAATAAAATCTTGTTATAATTTTAAAGGTTGTTTTTTTACAACTCTGTGTGTTTGAGGAGTGTGGTGAAGGTGGTTTGAAAACCAATACATATAAACAACAATATGTTACCAATACATTCATAGAGTTATGTTTTTTTTGACAGCGTTTCACTTCTTGTTATTATTCTTTGATTTCCATACACAACGCCATTCAATCCAATCATTCTGTTCCAAAGTCACACAATTTTCACATGTACAAAATATTTGTATTTTATTTGATTTTTATTTCTTATAAATGAAAGTAAACAGAAGCAGCTGCACAACTCCGATAAGTTTGCGAGTCTAAATTGTCAGTTCATTTGCGAAAGTGCAAAAATGCACAGATTGCACAGTTTGCGAGGCATTTAAGTGTTTACATGAGGACCCTTAATATACAGTTATCTTTAAAATTTTTTTTAAAGAAATTCTCCAAAGATTTTAATTGAAAAATTTTCAAAATGCCATTTTATATATTAGGCCTAAAAGTATGCTACACATAAAAATCATTATATATTACCAACTGGCAATACCTTTAAGACTTGAGCAATTTTAAGAGACAAATCACTCACTTGTCCTCAATTTAGTTTGGAATTTCGTAGATTTAAGATTAATGGAAAAAAATATAAATCTTCGATTTATATGAATTTGCAGGTTCAGAAAACTAGGTGCTTCCAAAAAGGTGGGTATACATATTTTTAAGATGTGGTCAAGTCTAGCTATTATTAGAGTGTTCTTCAGACATTCACTTGATAATATTAGTTGTCATTATATTCATTCTTCCTAATATATATATTATACCATTATATGATTTCAATTAATTAGAGACTTTAATGAATCAATAACGGAGATATTTATATACGAAAATTCAACATTTTTTCAATACTCAAATTTCAGGATTATATTATTTTCAAAAAATAATTTCCTTTGGTTTCTATTTAAATATGTATATTACAGTTTTTGTTCAGTCCTTTTTTTCATCCTTTGTAAAATACAAATTAATTTAACAAATTTATTTTTTTTTTTAGCTTCCTTTACTTTTCGCTCTGCATGATTATTTGTTTCTTTATACATATATTTTCACAGAAATTAATGTGTACACTTAATTCATTTTATCAGTTTTGTTTTTTGGTTGTTGTTTTATTTCAATGTGTATAAGTGTGCGAGTTTAGCTTCACGGACATAAAAATTTTAGTTTCCGGTCATTTACTCGTACATCCGTTTTATATTAATACTAGTGAAAATAAATGACACAGTATCCTAGATTTTATACAACATAATGGTAAGTGTTTTTGGCTGCTTTTTTACTTTTGTTGTTGTTGATGTTGGCTGTTAGTTTTTATTGAGTTCCAACTACATACTCAAAGGAACGTTTATTTTTAGTTATTTTCTTTTATGTTTCTTCTATTTGTGGCACAAGAAGAGAGTGTGAGATGAAAAAAAGTATTTCAAGTAGACTATGTTTTTTTTTTATTTTTTATTTCTTGCTTCAAAAGGAAAAAATAAATAATAACAATAATATGGCATTGTTAATATAATTAAGGGGATGCTGGCAGCAGTTTTATTTTTTATTTTTATTTAAAGAAGCTGAGAGTAAGACAGAAGAGAAGTTGTTTAAACCGTAGCCTGCTTTTAGGTATTTTTAGCAATTATTCTTGAATACAAACATGTTTTAAAGATGAACAAAAAAAAAAAACACTCGTCTGTTTTTTATTTGAGTTCGTTTCAATGTTCGTTTCTTATGTTCTTCCTTTCCTAGTTTCTGTGTGTCTGTGGGTTCCTTTTACTCTGTTAAATTGTGGTGGTAGAGTGTGAGTATTTGTAGAATATGGCCAAAAAGGAAATGCTAAAAAAGCAACTATAAAACATCTCTTTTTCAGATTTCTTTTTTATTTTCATAAGATTTGTTTTTGTTAAGCTCTTTTTTTCTTGCTTGTTGTTCTTATTGTAGTTGTTGTATGACGATTTTCTCTCTTGGTCTGCTTTTTTTTATTCACAATTTTTTCTTTAGCTGTGCTATTCTTAGTTTTCTGTGTGTTTTTTATCTATCTGTATTTTTCTTTCGTTTAAGTATTTCATGATTTCGAGGCTGTGTCTTTATCAGGTTTTTGTTTTATTAATGAATTTTAAAAGGAAATTTTATGTATGTATGTATGTATGTTTAATTTATATTCTTAAGTTGTTACAAAGAAAATTATTATAATTGAAAACCAGGTGTATATAGCACCTTAGGTAACTTTATAGTTCTTTTCAAATGATTAATTACAAATATTGAATTTCTTAGATTTATACGAAATTTGTTTGTTGCTAGTGACTTGTCAGAAACATTTTGTTTCTAATTTCTTAAAACTGGCTCAGTACAACGAATCAGTTTCCAATGGTATTATCAAAGTTATTATATTTCCGCAAGTTGTCCTAACTGACTTGAATGCAATCAGAACTTGGCAAAGTCTACCTATTATTCTACTAGAAAAATTTCATAACTTGACTAGTTTTGATTGTTTATCCAGCGCCTTACTCGCTATACAACGACCTAGTTATTTTGTTAACCCTTTCACGACCAACTTTTGAACAATTCTTGTACACAGTACCAATAAAACTTTAAATTTTCAAAGACAGTAAGAAATAAAAGCTGTAACCAAACTTGTTTTAATCTTAACACATTAATAAGAGACACGTTTAAGAAGTAATTTAAATTAAAATGAAAACCTTTTCCTTTTTTTTATTTAGTTATTCAATATTTTTGTGTTGGGACACCGGTGTCTCCGTGGTCGTCAAAGGGTTAAGCGGTAGCAACTGGTTTTCACACACAAATAAAAATCAACATAATTAACATTTATTTAATTTAATTAACAATAATTAGTAATTGCAGCCGTGAGTTGAACTTGTGATATCATGATTGGATTTATATTTGACTTGATAAAGATGGCTACAAAATATTGAATTTTTAATGCATTGTTCTGTAGTTGCATTTAAAACTTTTAGTTTTTGTTGGGATACATTTAAACTAATTCCGTGTTTATATATTTTGGTGGACATTTACTTATAACATTTTGCATTATTTTTGTTGTTTGAACTCAGTAATCTATTTACAAGTTACACAGTGGGTCGATTGCAAAAAAAGCTTTCAGAAAATGTTATTTTTTTTTTTGGATTCTAAAGTTCATAAAAATGGTCTGCATATAGAAAATGATTGTTATCTTTCTTTTTTGTAATAATAGAAAAATTAAATTTAAGTATAATTTGTATGTAATTGAGTTTAATGCTACTGAAAATGTTACCATTTTAACAAAATCTGCTCCCATGTTCACGTTTTAGAGCGGGCGGGTAACAACTAAATAACACATAAATTCCAATTAATGTGATTATTGTAATTTAACTATTAACTATTTTCAACAAAATCCAACTTGGTAAAAAAGTTGACCAAACAATCAAAGGTATGCCATCGAACTGTTTCCAATGTTATTATGAAAACCTGGTTCAGGTAAAAGGAATGGTTCACATGATATTTATTAAGCCAAAAAATGGAAAGCATTATCAAAAGAGCTCCCAACACATCCGGTAAGAAAGCAGCCCGGTTAGCTTAGTGCTCGGACTATTTGGTACGAAAAGTTAAAGCCAATGAAGGTTTAAAAGCATACAAGGCTCAGAAACTTCCTGACAGGAACTCTGCTAAAAATTTCGATTCCAAAGACACAGCACAGAAATTAAAGGCAAATTTTATTAAAAAAATATACCTGCTGCATAATGGATGACGAAATGTACGTATGGAAAATTTTTCGCAGCTTCTGCGTAAATTTTTTTATGTTGCAGATGCTCGAGAGAATGTTGAAGAAAAGTTTAGGACCCAAAAGCAGACAAAATTTCCCAAAATGTTCTTGGTATGGCAAGTATTATGCAGTTGCGGCAAAAAAGCCAAACTTTTGCTACAAAGGGTTTACAGAAAATGACTTTTTAATATGTCAACTTATTTTTGGCCTGATTTGGCATCTGTCACTATGGTAAGAAAGGTCTTGAGTGGTACAAGACCAATAATGTGCTATTTTTACCAAGAGAGGCAATTCCTCCAAACTGCCTGGAGCTAAGACCAGTGGAGAGATATTGGGCTCTTGTTAAAAGAGAATTGAAGAGCACAAACAAGTGTCCAAAAGTGTGGTAGATTTTAAACGGAGATGGACAACCTGTTCGAACAAAGTGACATAAAGCACTATAAAAACCATAATAGAAGGGTTTTCGAAAAAGGTTAAAAATTTCATCATTAGTGATTAGAACTATAAAGTGGGCCTTATATGGGAGCTATGACAAATTATGGACCGATCACCACAAAAATTGGTCACGTGATTAATGTTTATATGAAAGTTTTTTATGTTGAATTTTATGTGTATTAGAACTATAAAAATAAATTTTTTTTGTAAATTGTAACAATAATTCCAATCAAATAAAAAAAGATTAAAAACTGTAAGTTTAGTGGTTTCACTTTTATTAACATATATGTATGTTAAAAAATTTTCGATCTCAGTCCTTATTCAGAATTTCCACATAATGATGGTAAGTGGCTGTTTAAAGAATTCATGAATAAAATTGGAAATATATTGTTCTTTTGTAAATGTTTATATATTTTTAAGCTTTTTTTATAAATAATTTTAAGCTATAAACATTCATGTTCTCAATAATGAAATTTATTGAAATCTCTGCTCTGAAATAATTGATTTAATTTGAGCCTAATTCACTAAAGTTTTAATTCGTAATTTAAAAAATGTCATCAATTTATTCCTAAAACCTTCGAATGATTACATTTTTGTACATTTAAATCTAATTCAAATTGAGTTAAATTATTTCTGTTTATTAAATTTGATTTTTATTTTCAAAATGGTTTCATTCATTTTAGAATTAAAGTAAAACTAAGTGATTCAATTAATTTTATCAAGTTATTTGTAGTGGATTTGAATCCAAGTCATAAAATCCATTACTAAATTGCATACATTGTCACACAAATAATATGATCAGTCAAATTTTTGTATAGATGAGAATGAATGGGATCGTCTAAACGTTATTTGTAATGAAATCATTTGACATCGTGATGTCGTATTAAATCACGGGTTTTTTTTGGTAAACAAACCAAAAAACACTAACTTCATACAGATCGTGTGAAAGCAACAGTCAAACGACTTATATTAGTTTCTTTTTGTTTGGCATACTTATGAACTTGCATTTGCAGTCTTATTGTTTAATCCGCCTTATATCTAAAATTTATTTTATAGACTTAAAAATCTAAAGCGTACTTTCATAAAATTCATATGTTTTCACAATTTTTTAAAACTTTGAAATACATTTTTTTCAATATTTTGATAATTTAAAATGTAAAAAAATATACAAGAGTAGTTAAATACTTTGGATATACATAGTACATATCATAGATGACAACTATATAGGTAACTGAGAGCCAGCAGTTCTAGGAGACAGTTCCGAACTAGTGATTTTACCGATCATTTAGGGTGGGAACTAGTTACTTCAATAGCTACGTGACTAGATATTTTAACACGTGCATGCCTAAGCATGTCCATTGAACCTTTTTGACTACAATGATACTGTCTAATAGCTGGTCTAAAGAAGTCAACGCATTGGATTCACATACTGGTTAAATAACGTCAGTTAGCTTACTAGCTAGCTCTCTGGTAATTTGATCAGCTACATAACTAGTTATTTTAACAAGTGCGGGTGCTAACTGACCTCAAATAGTCAGCAAAAAAGACATATCGTAGGCAGTCCAATAAACGATAGCTTGTAAAGAAACCTTTCTTCGACAACTCTCCAATGGATTGCTTCTGGTGGATAAAATAACTACTTTCTAAAGTGCAGTACAAAATAAACGTTTCAAGTAACTTCACTATAGGTTACTAAGAGACTATTGACTTCATGCTATGTTACATGGGATATCAGTATAAAATAAAAATTAACTGTATGAGAATTATATCAACATAATTTGTAAAACAACAGTTTGGAGTGTCTACACTCCAGATTACTTAGAGACACTTAATTGACAATTTCCTTCCTGGGCTGTATAAAGTAACCAATTGTCTTCTCTCTGCACTACAAAGAGCACATACGTGTCAAATGAACAAAATATATAAGTTGGAGTCAGCCAAGTGATAAGACATTTGTGACGATTACTGTCTATAAGGGATACATTGGCTACTTGCTTAACTGCTGGGCTAAGTCTGTTGTCAAAAACCTAATTCATGAGAATGTATTGCATGTATTTTGTTATTGTATTACCCGTATGTGTGAAAAGAGAGTAATTTTTCCATTGACATTGCTCTCTCCTTCCGTTCTATGCGTTTATTCTATGGTACATATATTCAATAAAGCCTTTATAAAATGTATACTGCTTTTAATATCTCAGAAAATAAATATTGTTTCTACTTATATACTTATTGAAAATATCGTGCACGGTTCGAAAGCATTCTCCCCGAATATCCGCTTCAAATTTATTTCATACGGATTCGCATTTTATTGGACACTAATGTCAATGTTATCTCAATATATGCATAATAGTGCATACATATTAACAAAAATTTGGCACTA
Source organism: Calliphora vomitoria (assembly GCA_942486065.2). NCBI lineage: Eukaryota > Metazoa > Arthropoda > Insecta > Diptera > Calliphoridae > Calliphora > Calliphora vomitoria. The sequence continues at coordinate 117,078,206 of OW818029.2, forward strand.
GAATAAATAATTTTCATTTTGATTCCGAAAGATATGAGAATTTTTTTCTATTTTTAGTCAATACTTATTAAAGAGTATTTCAACACAAACAATTATCATGCAAAATATTGTTGTCTAATAAAAAATATTTAGATTTATTTTGAACATAAAAATTTTTTATGTTCAAAATAAACTGCCTGCACATTAGAGTTGTACATTGAGAACAATAATATTTAAATTTGTTTAAATTTTATTATTAAATTTGATTTTATTTGTATTGTTATTTGATATTGAAAGTAAACATTGACACTTGTGGTGTATAGAAAATATGTTTCCAATCAAGTGGTTCATTCAAACAAATTTTATAATAGCGTTAACTACATTTTTATTAAAAATAAATAGAAAAATTGTTTATGTGAGTTTCTATTTAGACACAATACAAGTGGCTGAAACAAAAGTGTCTGTATTACAGAATCTGAGTTGCTATTTATATAATTATACATAAATATATTGTTTGGAATTTAGTTCTTTAAAATATGCAAATTTTCTAATTTTTCTTTATTTCAAAACTGAAGTATTCTTTTGTCGGTTTTTCCATAGGAAGATTACGAATAAATAAAAATACTTGAGGATGATAGTTGTAAAATAATTTCAACACAAATATCAATATTAAGGCATTAAATTATTTTTGTAATCGAAATATATGTATTTCATTTTGATAACATTCACCTAAATTTTACAATTTTTAAATAACAATTTTGAAAAGGTCTTTGATTATTTATAATTATAAATCATAAATAAATCAGATTGCAAAATTATTAAAACAAACGATTTTTGAAAGTTATGTGAAAATGGACTTAGCACGTTTACATGCTAAGAAATGAATAAATCCACATTTGAAAAAGCTTTGAAACAGAAAAAGCCTGGCACTGAGTCGATCGTCCTATTATGTATAATTGAGGAAAATAAACTGACACAGAACTACCCAGCAAAAACTTCGCTTACTACTTTTTAAGTAGTAATGCTAAAAACACAAAATATAAAAACAGAAAAGAATATTGTATTACTGTGTGAAAACCATTATTTGACACACAATAAAATAACTAGGCAGTGGTGTAGTGAGTACAACAATGGACTAGCAATCGGATAGTTGTTGGTTCGACTCGTGTCTGTGACTTATTTTTTTGTTAATTCTATAAAGGCACATCGCGAACAAAAAGTAGAAAAATAAGTAGTATAATCGTCATCATTTTTCATATTTTTATTCCTCATTATATTCTCAATAAATCCCAATGAGATGATCAACATTTTAATAATTTGAAAATGGAGTTCGTTTGAGAGCCAAAAGAAATACAAATTTTACATACAATTCGAGTAGGTTCGCTATGATTTCTCTTCGTCAAAGGAACATACACTTCGAGATATGTAACTCATTAAAGCTTCTGTTTTCGCCACATTTTTACTGCTTGTAGATATTCAGCTTGAACTTTTTTGAATAGGTTAACGGTATCCTACGAAGACAAAAACTCATATACAAGTAAATATGGATATATTTTAAGTAAAAATGAGCTTTAATTTTAATATTTATCAAAACTAGGATCGCCCGGTGGTCGTAATTCGACCACTTTTAAAACGCTTTTTAGCACTTTTGTGGAAATAATTTTGAAACTATTTTTTTATATTTCGCATATCTAGAGAAAATAACCTTTTAAACCATATATGTTTCATCAATATTGGTGAACGATAACATACTTAAAAGTGTACCACAAAAAAACGTTTGGCCTATTTATATTTAAGATATGTTAATTTTGTTCCTGCATTTCTTGTTCTAGTGGCCTGAGATACGTAATGGCCTATTGAATTTTTAATAACTTTAAAACTTTATGAGCAATTTCTGTTTTTTATGTCTCATTCGAACGACAATTACGTACACATTTCTATTCTTTTAAATTAAATTGCAAAAGTAATTTGTTATTGCCAAAATTCTTACAAAATCTAAAAAGAATGCATTTTTCCCCCTTAAAAATGCATCTCAAAACTTCAGAGGGCTTGCGGCACGTCTTAACCCCAACCGATTTACCTAAAATTTTTTCAGGATGATTTTTTTACCAATGTTCACCAAACTGGGGGGTGAGACTGGCAAAAATCCAACTTTCGTTTATTAAGGGCCACCCTAAGGTACATACATATAACTTTAAGATGGAGTTGTATTGGTAACAAAATTTAAACTTTAGACAATATGTGACGACACACTGAACTACCGTAGCAAATTTGTACAATACTACTATAAGCAAATTTAAAAAAAAAACAATTTAGGAAGAATCGTAGTGGATAACTTTTCATGAAATTTTAACTTATAACTCTAAACCAATGGTGCCCAAGCCCTATACTCTTGGTGCTCATTTGTTTTTGTAAATGCTCTTAGCTATAGGCTGTGTGTTTCTATACTCAATGGAGCAATCAGCACTAGCAATATGAAATACACAAACAACAATGTCTTGTTAGTTTTTTTTGTCGTTCTTCACTGCATACACGCAAGCGCAAAGCAACAACACTTTCATATACTTTGTTGGTAAACATTGTCAACTGCGATCATCAATGTAGATTTTGTTTTTGTTTATCGTATGGTATCGTTTAAAAAAGTGTGTATTTTTTTTCTTTATTCTTTGTATGTTTTGGTTTTTACAACAAAAAAATTGCATAAAAATTAGTTTTTCTTTAAATGTATTGGTGTTTGCTCTTTCATAAGGAACTTTTGGGCACCCCTGCTCTAAACTAACTCTATAAAAAATTATGTGAAAATTTAAATATAATTTTTAGAAAATAAATACATAATTGGTCAATTCACAAGGTCTCTTATCAGTCATATTGTCATAATGTCCTAATATATCACCACTTGTCGGCTCGGCTTAACCGACTCTTAGGTATTCGGTGTTGGTCTCTGCTGGTTGGTTACGATAACACAATAAACATAGCATAGAAAGAAATATTATTTTAGGACATTTTTGCATAAAAAGCAATAAAAACCATTGTGAAATATTAGGACATTATGACAATATGACATGATAAGAGACCTTGTGAATTGACCATATATTTTGGCTGATGAAAAAATATGCCACGTGTCTTTGTAACCGGTTTACTATATTTAGACTGAATGTTTTATTTTGCTTTCTTTCAGATTCACATAAATCATAGTTTTTAAATTAAAATGTTACTATATTTTTCATTTGATTGTTTTGGTAACTGATTTCGAAAATAATATATTTCAAACTAGCATGAATAAAATCTGTGAGTTCTACTATTTAGATATGTTTTTAGTTACTGGATCTGAAAAGAAAACATTCTTTTCTAAATCAGTCTTTAAAAACAGTTGTTGGAATATCATTTTTGAGAATTAGTCTGTTAATCTTAAATGTAATTTAAAATACATTTTAATGCTTTATTCGGCTCCACATAAAATTGGAATTACACAAGTTATTCCCACATTGAGAATGATTTGAAATCAAAGACCACCTTAAATGTAAATGTTTGAGAATGCTCCAATATTTTTTGAAAATAATACATTTTTTCACAAATATTCTTAAAGATTTCAAGAAAGATTTTAAAATACATGTTATAAGGATGTACAAAGAATTTCAATGTTCCATTGAGAAAGTTTTGTCCAAATTTTTGTTTATATACATTTTTTTTTTTTTTATTTTTACTGAAAAATTATTTTTTATTAAAACTTTTAACCCAAGTATTATTTGATTTTTTTTGATCAAGTTACCTTTGCAAAACATGTCAGTTATTATGTTTAATGTCACCTATGTTCATTTGTTGTTAATCTGATTAAAATGAGTAACCAGAAAAAAGTGCGTACTAAAATTATTAAATATTTTCAACAAAACCCAACTTGGTCCTACTAAAAGTTGGCCAAGCATTCAAAGGTCTGCCGTCAAACTGTTTCCAATGGGAGAACTTGTCCGTTGATAGAAAATCTGGTTCAGGTAGAAGGAATGGTCCACTTGATGTTTCTAAAGCCAAAAAAATAGAAAGCATTTTCAAAAAGCTTCCAACACATCCGGTAGGAAAGCAGCCAGGTTAGCTCAGTCCTCGGACTATTTGGTTTGCCGGTTTAAAAACGTACAGGGCTTAAAAAGTTCCTGAGAGGAACGCTGCTAAAAATTTAGAGGACAAAAACAGAGCACGGAAATTGAAGTAAAGTTTTATATAAAAATATTCTAGCTGCATAATGGATGACGAAACGTATGTTCTGGCAGATTTATCGCAACTTCCTGGTCAAAAATTTAATGTTGCTGATGCTCGAGGGAATGTTGAAGAAAAGTTTAGGACCCAAAAGCAGACAAAATTTCCAAAAATATGCAGATGCGGCAAATGAAGCCAATCATTTGTTACAACGGGCTCTATAAATACCGAAATTTATATTAAGGAATGTTTACAAAAAAGGCTGCTGCCATTAATAAGACTTCATAATGTGTCCACTTATTTTTGGCCTGACTTCGCATTCTGTCACTAAGGTAAACAAGCCCCTGAGTGTATAAGAACAATAATGTGGTATTTGTATCAAGAGATGCAAATCCTCCAAACTCCTCGGAGCTAAGGCTTGTTAAAAGAGAATTGAAGAGCACAAAAAATGTGTCCAAAAGTGTGGTAGATTTTAAACGGAGATGGACTACCTGTTCAAGAAAAGTGACAGAAAGCTCTATAAAACCGTTAATGAAATGGTTTCCGAAAAAGGTTAAAAATTTCATCACTAGTGATTAAAACTATAAAAATATTTTTTTTTTTTGTAAATAATCAAGTAAAAAAAAATTAAAACTGTAAGTTTAGTGGTTTCGTTTTATTAACAAATATGTATGTTTAGAATTTTTCGATCTCACTCCTTATTCGATTAATCGAGAATTATTGATCGAATCATTTTTTATTCTAAACTACCTGACCGCACCGGCTTCCCCCGTTATCTATTTACTAAAGTTAGTTCTTAAAGTTTCTCCAAAAATTTTATTTTATTATGAAAAATGAGAAGTGAAAAGGAAGCAATATATTAAAAATTTAAATTTCCGAATTTTTGAATTTTTTTTCTTTACCATCTCCTGAACATTTCAAATCGAATACAAAAAAAATCATCCAAATCTCTCCAGCCGTTCTCACGTGATAACATTACATACATGGACGATTTCATTTATATATATATAGATTGAAAAACTGTAAAAAAATAAATTTTTGCTCCATTATTCAATAACTTTTATTCGAATGAAAACCAAGTAACAATGCTGGAAATACACGAAACATGTTTCAGGTTGTCTCACATTTTGGTCTATAACTTGGTTTCTTCTAAACCGATTTAGCAGACTTTTAACATCAAAAAGCTTAGGACAAAGTTAACATTTCTTGGAGAAGCTCCATTAATTTGAGTCGTGCATTTTGTACATGAGTGTGTCTTACACAGACAGACATAGGGGCATAGCCAAATCGACTTAGAATTTAGAAGGGATTAAGTATCGTATTAACAAACGAGTGGCAGTGGAGGGTATAACTGAGCTTACTTGCATTTCCTATGTCTATTATTTTATGTTTAAGATATACGATGCCTAAAGTTTGGATTTTTACAAGCTTAATATCCTAAAAAGGAATTTTTGGTTATGGGCATATCCTTTCACTTCTGCTTGGTGTAATTAATATAACAATTTTAACCTTGTTGCTGTAGGGTAAAAAACTTACGATTCAGAACCATGTGAATAATATTTTTAAGTTTGCAAGAAATTTTTTAAATATTAATTTTAAACATTTTTCGCATTGACACAATTTTTATAAAATTCTCATAATTTAAAAACAATTTTTTGTAACAAACGTTTTGATATGCACGAACTTGCAGTTCATTTGTTTTCGGTAGACAAATGCAATTAAATTTTTTTTTTGCACAGCTGATTAAATTAATACTTTCTTAGCACATTTCAATTTTCATTACTCTTTTTTTAAAATTTTTGTTTCCATTTTTTCATATGTACATATTTAATTAATTCCACTTGTTTTCAAAAACTTGCAATAGTTTACAACCAACTAAAACATTTACTTATTGAATTTCATTTAAGTGTTTATTAAGTTTTCTTGAAACTTTAATTCCTTTGTTTACTATATTGCTTTGTTTGATTTTTCCCCCACTCTAAGTCATTTCAATTGAAAAAAATTAAAAATATTTTTTTGTTTTATGTGAGTCCTTTTAACTCTTAACGTCTTGTCCTAACGAGCTTACGATGCGTAATAATTTTCACAGCAGCAGCTTTTTTTTGAAGTTTACAACCAACAAAAACAACAACAACAACAAAAACTAAAGCAATAAAACAAAACCAGCAGCAACATCGTTGACGAAGATGACGACAACGATGAGTAGAAAAACCAACGGGATTTTATGGCTTGAAATCTCTGTAAAGTATGCTTCACTAAAAAACACATCAAGAAGAAGAAAAACAACAACAACAGCAACGAGAAAGAAGCATAAAAACTTTTAACACACACACACATATTTATATACACAGACACTGTTTGAGCACACAGTCACATACCCACACACAGTTACTTGCTCGTATTACTTGTTTTTGTTAATTTGTGTGTGTGTGCGTTTCCTCTTTTAGAACACGATTCCCATTTAATTTTTACTCGTTTCCTTTTATATCCTTTTTATTTTTATTCCCGTTTTTATTTTGTCGATTTTTATTATTTTTTTTTTTTTGGTTTTATATCTGTGCTGCTCTCTTGTTAGGATTTCACTCTCTGCTTTTACTCTCTTTTAATATGGGTTTCTTTTAAAATAGTTATGCTCACGTATTTGTTTTACTTTATATAGATGGATATATATTTGTATATTTGTATGTATATACAACTATATATTATATATTTTTTGTTACAAGTATTGGTGTTATTTTTATGTTAAACAGGATCAGGGTGTGGTGAGTACATGTATTCATTAAAACTTATGCCATCAAAAAATACCAAAAAAAAGCTTTAGATTTTCTTTTTTCTTAACAAAATTTTCTTGGTATAAGCATTTACTTTGGTATACTACCTTTTTTCTTGCAAATAGATGTTAACAAAAGGATGTGAATTTTGTATACTTTTTTCCTTGTCTGAATTTTTTTTTCTCTAGTAAATGTTAGATTTAAAAAAGGATTTCTAGCAGCTATTAATGATTTTCATTTATATGTTTTGGTACTTTTTCAATAACTTATTAAATAATGTTGTAAAGAATAAAGATTCTTCCTTATTTTAAAAATTTATTTTTTTCACTATAGGAATTTTTTTTCTTTTGCACAAACTTTAACACTTAAACACTTGAGCCGTTTGATTAACAACCGTACACGTCAACTGTCTCCACCTGACTGAAAATCAATGTGCAGCATATAAAATTATTTGGTTCTTTGCTCACAGCATCCAAATACTAAAAAAAGCATGAACAAACAATGGCAGAAAGTTTTCTTTTAGTACCAAATCTAAATTTACTCTCTTTCTCTTACTGGCAAATACCGTTACACGCACTTGCAAATATATAGAATCCTTTTCATTGTTTATCTTCAAAGCTTTATTTGTTTTGAACCCATTTATACATCGTACTCTGATTTATAATTCTCTGTGTGAACACATTTTCTCATGCTCTTTTGTATTCCATATTTTCTGTAAATTATTCTTTACAAACATATGATGCATTGTTTGATTAATATTTATTTAAATGCAAATGTTGTTTTGTTGTTTCTTTTTCTCCCACTGCGTCTTCTCTTCTCTTTCAAATTGCATGAGTTAAAAAGCTTTCGTTTTTTTAGATATCTCTCTATAAAAGTACCAATGCATTAGAGTGTTTGCCTGTCAAAGAAGGCAATGTTTTTTTTTTTTACATTTGTTCCCCTCTCATAATTAATTATGACGTTACATTATGATTATATATTCTCAATTATGATTTAATTAGCTTAGCATTTAATAAAATACATACGTGAAAATTTTAAGCTTTTTTTACTGTTGTTGAAAATGTGAAAATAGAGTGTTTATAAATGTTACTCGCATACAAAAACCAGCAGATAAGCAAGTAGTCAATGTATCCCTTATAGACAGTAATGTCTATAAGGGATAACCAATTAGTCTGACAACTTGGCAGACTCCCATTTATATATTTTTGGGTTATTTGACACATATGTGCTCTTTGTAGTGCAGAGAGAAGTCAATTGGTTATTTTAAACATCCCATGTAATCTAGCGAGGAGACAAATATCACTTAAGTGTCTCAAAGTAATTTAGAGTGTAGTCACTTTAAACGTTTATTTTGTACTGCTCTTTTTTATGAGTATTTCGTACAAACTGGTTTTATACAAATTGTGTTGATATAATTCTCATACAGTTCATTATCTTCCCATAGGTTGCATCCCACTCAACCTATGGTGAAGTCAATTGTCAATATAGTGGCTCTATGTAACCTAGATTGTAGTAACTTTAAATGTTTATTTTTTACTGCACTATAGAAAGTAATTATTTTAACAACCAAAGGTAATCCATTGAATGACCGTCGTAGGAAGGTTTGTTTACAAGCAATCGGTTTAATGTAAATTAGCACCCGTAAATGTTAAAATAACTAGTTATGTAGCTGATCAAGTAGCCAGTTAGGTAGCTAGTAAGGTAATTGAATCTATGTATGGTAATCCAGCTGTTGGACCAGATATTTGACAGTCTCAGTATAATCAAAAAGGGTCAATTGACATGCACGTGTTAAAATAACTAGTCACGTAGCTAGTTGTCTTCTTAAATTATAGGTAAAATCTCGATTTCGGGACAGTTCCCTAGAACTGTTGGGAAATACATACAACTCACCTATATACTCTTATGTATAAATATAATTGTGTTTGTTTCTACCTTTACCTACACTGCAGCTAATTATTATGCGTAAATGTGTGTGTTTTATGTCAAGGGAGTTTTGACATTTATATTCATTCATTTTAAATAGAAAAAAAATTGTATTTCGTGTTTAAATAATTAACAGGCTTTTTAAAAGAAACTGAATGACTGAAGGTTATTTTTTCTTTTCTAGTCTATGTTCTAAATCGTATGCTTTTCTTCCTCCTTATTTAAGGTCACTATGGAAACGAACGTCATCTGAGTTGAATCTTGAACATACATAGAAGGCTTTAAGTTTTTAATGAAAGTTAATTGAAAGTGCCATATGAGCTTTATTTATTTTTGTTTAACTAAAAAATGTACATAAATAGGAGGACAACACTGAAAGTCTAAGCTGGTCTATAGAAGAATATTCATAATTAAGGTCCTTACAATTTTGTATTTAAAAACTTGAATATAAATAATTCAGAGCTAATAACAACACTCATAATTTTTTTACTTTAACTGATTGTAGTTTATTCGAATAGTTTTGCGTTAAGTTAAAAATTAATGAAAATCTTCTTATTTTTATAAAGAAAACTAGCTTGACCCGGTGCGCTTCGCTACCCCTGTCGTAGTCTATGTTGGAAATTTCAATAAAATCGTTTCGGTCGTTTAGTATTTATTGTTTAAGAACTAAAGGTACCAATTTTACCGGTTTTCCCCCTGTTTATCCCTTTCTGGTCCAAGTATTGAAAAAAGTTATAGCCTATTGACGCTTCCAAGTAAGGATCTATCTACGTTTCAAATTTCAATAAAATCGATTCAGCCGTTTAGGCGTGATGTTCAAACAAACAAATAAAATAAACAAACAAACTTACAAAGACATTTATATATTTATATAGATAATATTTTAAAACTTTTATTTAAATAAAAATAAACTACAAGAAAGAAATATTTCTCTGTACAGTTAAAATTTGCAGTAATTTATTTTCATTTCAATTTAAAAAACAAAAATAGTTTTGCAATATAAGCTTTTCGTAGGCTGTCAAAAAAACCAAAGAAAATTCTTGTTAGTTATGAAAACAAATAAATGAAAAATTCTTTTGATTCAAATGAAATGTTAGCAGTCCGTTTTTTTAATAAATTTATAGTAATTATTAATGAATTTTCTGTTGAATTTATCTACATAATATTTTGAGTGTAGCATTAAATCTCGATTCCGGGAATAGGTTATGCGATTTTAATATATATGGGGCATTTCATGTCAAGTGAACCAACTTCTGAAATCGATGTCTTTCGATTGGCACCATAGTTAGTTCTATTGGATAGTAATTCAGACACAATTTTTCAATAAGATTGGTCGAGAACTTTCTGAGTTAGAGGGGGTAAAAATTGGACATTTTGGCCAAGCAGGTGTTTTTTCTCATCCATGTAACTTATTACCTGTTATTCTTAGCAAAATCCTAAATAGTTTAGATAGCTATTTCTTCAATCTTTCGGAAAAAAAAATTAAAAATAGAAAATTTTTGTAATTTTTTATTCCAAAATCAAAAACTTTTTAGATTTTTTTTTTTTAAATGGGCCCTTTTTTCTCTCAAAAAAAAGCTTAGATATTTTCCTTGAAGACATATTTGATCGCTTAGTGGGATGCGAGTGGGATATCTATCAAAATAAATGTTTTGTAACTCAAAACATTCAATTTTTGACTTTTCTTGCGAAATCAAAAACTTTGTTGACTTTTTTTGCAAAATAGGCCTTTTTTTAAATCTTTTTTTGCTAAAAAAAAAGCTTAGGTACAGTCCTTTAAGAGATTTTTGTTCGCTTAGAGGGGTGCGAGTGGGATATCTAACAAAATAAATATTTTGTAACTCAAGACATAAAGTGTTTGACTTTTGTTTAGCAAAATCTAAATGCGAGTGGGATATCTAACAAAATAAATATTTTTAAACCAAAGTTATACAATTTTTGCAAAATCGAGCTTTTTTTCCTGTTTTTAAATTTTTTATTTTTTTTTTCTCTAGAGAATAATTAGGTCTATCATTTAGGACATGAAATGCTCTATATGTATAAGGATAATTGACGGTGAATAGGTTGGTAACTCGATATTTATAAAATAATTACATAATAATAATAATTAAATGTATTTTTCGAAAATGGTCCTTATATGGGAGTTATAACCATTTATGGTTCATACAATTTGGACAGCAGAAAGCAAAAAACTGTTTTTTTTTTTAAATACATTACAGTTATGTAAAGTTTTTACAGTGGGTAGATATGACCACTGTACATCAATTTCTTGCAAAAAGTGGAAATAGAAAAATTTTAAGTTGACTATCATAACAGGAACCGATATATGCATAAGGATTCTTGCTATTTTCAACTGGTTTTGTTCCAATATCATAGAAATAACGTGTACACAAATTTATAATACATATGTTAATAGTAACTAGCAAAATATTTTTGAAAAATATAAACTTTTTTGGAGGTTGTTTCACATTCTGGTCCATGACTCTGATTCTACTTCGCTACCAAACTTCCCTGATCAACATTAAGTATTTCATTCCTTAAGCTCATAAGTTATTTTCGATTTATGTCTTTGATACGTCAAATATAATAAATCCTTGAGAGCAGAAGCAGACTGAATTTTGGCGGTAGCTTTTTCATAATTCTTCAAAGATATTTGGTTCGAACGGATTTTACAATATAAGTACTGATATTGAAAAATTATTAACATACATATATGTTAATAAAAATGAAACCACTAAACTTACAGTTTTGAGTCTTTTTTATTTGACTGAAATTATTGTTACAATTTACAAAAAAAAAAAAATTATAGTTCTCATCACTAATGATGAAATTTTGAACCTTTTTCGAAAACCCTTCCATTATCGTTTTTATAGTGCTTTATGTCACTTTGTTTGAACAGGTTGTCTATCTCCGTTTAAAATCTACCACACTTTTGGACACCTTTTTTGTGCTCTTCAATTCTCTTTTAACAAGAGCCGAATATCTCTCCACTGAACTCAGCTCCAGGCAGATTAAAGGAATTGCCTCTCTTGGTACAAATACCACATTATTGTTCTTGTATCACACAAGAATTTTCTTACCATAGTGACAGATGGCAAATCAGGCCAAAAATAAGTGGACACATTAAGAAGTCTTAGAATGGAAACATTCTTTTTTGTAAACATTCCTTGATGAAAATTTCGGTATTTATAGAGTCATTTGTAACAAATGTTTGGCTTTTTTGCCGCAACTGCATATTGCTTGCCATACCAAGAACATTTTGGGAAATTTTGTCTGCTTTTGGGTCCTAAACTTTTCATCAACATTCCCTCGAGCATCTGCAACATAAAAAAATTGACCCAGAAGCTGCGAAAAATTTTCCATACGTACATTTCGTCATCCATTATGCAGCAGGTATATTTTTTGAATAAAATTTGACTTCAATTTCCGTGCTCCGTCTTTGACATCTAAATTTTTATCAGAGTTTCTGTGGGGAACTTTTTGAGCATTGTATATTTTTAAGCCTGCATTGGCTTTAACTTTTCGTACCAAATAGATTAAGTACTGAGCTAACCGGACTGTTTTCCTACCGGATGTGTAGAAAGCTCTTTCTATTTATTGGCTTTAGAAACATCATGTGGACCATTCCTTCTACCTGAACCAGGTTTTCTATCAACGGACAAGTTATCCCGGTACTGTTTAATAACATTGGAAACAGTTTGACGGCAGACCTTTGATAGTTTGGCCAACTTTTTGTAGGACCAAGTTGGGTTTTGTTGAAAATATTTAATAATTTTAGTACGCACTTTTTTCTGGTCACTCATTTTAATCAGATTAACAACAAATGAACATAATTGACATTAAATATAATAACTGACATGCTTTTCAAAAGTAGCTTGATCAAAAAAAAATCAAATAATACTTGGGTTAAAAGTTTTAATGACAAACGAATGTTAAGAATTTTGCAATCTCAGTCCTTATGTATATTTAAATATATCCAAGTTCAATCGACTTCGAGTGACTAACTTTTGTTTGCTTTTTTATTCGTTCGAGAACGATTAACATTAATTTACGGCATTATGAATAATTGTGTATACAAAAAACAGAATCTCATTTTTAGTCATTACCTAAATATGGAAATTTTTCAACGACCTCCATCCACTTAACAAAAACCAAATCTAACTAATTTAAGGCATTTTTGTAGTCTTTCTGTCTGTCTGTGTCGGATACAAAGTTTTGCCAAGTGTCCTACTTAAAAATCTTAATAACAATTTTTAGTTACATTTTTTGTGTCTTCATCAAGGATGTATTAAAAAAAATACTATTAAAGCAGCAGCATAAATACAATACTACTGCAAATATTTATCAAAATATTTACAAATCCTTTTAAGTACTTTCTGTTTATTTTATCATCTCGTTTTACTTTGTTTTTTTATTTTTGCTTTTTTGTTACATTTTATGTTGCGTTTTTACTACTTAAATGTTATTTAATACCAACAAATACGACTATTTATATTATAAACGAAACCTCAGCCAACCAACCATACACAGCCTGACTGTTTGACCATGGCCATTCGTTGTCCTTTAACCAGCGGCAAATGTTCATAAATATTCGTATAAAAACAAAAAAAAAAATAATATTAAAAATACTTACCGCATATTTATAACAAAGTTGGGGCAGAAAATGTTTGTTTATTTCTCATTGTTAAGAGTTAGTGAAATTGGAATGGTCTGGCTAGAAGTAATAAAATAAAAACAGGAAAAATATGTAACCACCACCACCCCGTTTATTTGGGATTGAGAAATCCTGTTGTATTCAAGTAGACACGTACCAAGCAAGAAGGAGCAGAAGACAAAAATGATGAGTGGCTAAATAACCTACTGAGCAACAATTAATTTTCAAAATCTCCAATACTGTAATACACACAAACACAAACACACTAAGCAAATACAAATACTTATACATTCTGAGAAATGCGAATACATACATGCAGCCAGACACTAATAACAATAAAATAAATAATGAACAAAACCAAAACAACAGCAATGAACTTCAAGGCATCTTAATAAGACCAACACCGTTTTAAACGACACTTAATAATTATTAAAAATTTTAAGAAATTACTTACATATAATTTACATGAAAAGAAACTAATCCTGCACGCAAAGAAAAAATATGGTTCGACATTGTTACGACAACTATACTATGGTATTTGTAACAATATATTGTTGTCGTAAACATATAATTGTTGTTTTAATTTAATTTCAACAATACTATAGTTACTGTAAACGTTTATTTTTTCATCGTCATTGTAAATACAAATATTGTTCACCGAATCATAATTATTTTTGGGACAACTAAATAATGATAAATAGGTAAACATATTATTATTATGTACAACCATTAAATGTTAAGTTCTATACGCGTAGTCATAATATGTTAAAGATGAAAACAAAATATGTTTACTTTTAATATTTTTTTCCACCATTTATGAGTGATGGTGTTAGTCTAAGCTATGTTATTTTTATAAGTAAATTTTAAGTGTCTGTAATTCCCATACGCTCTATAGTTATGTTTTTATATTATCTTTAACTTGCCTAAAGCGAATAATAATAATTTTCAGTGTATTTATCAATAATGTTTTAATTGGGAATTTAGTTAGTGCTTTAAAACTATAACCCATTAAAATAAAATTTTCTATTTCAAAAAATAAATTTTAATAATAATATGATTACTTTGAATCATGATATGGTTTAATTGGATCATAATATGATTTAATTGGATCATAAATATGATTACTTTGAGTCATATTATGATTGATTTGTATCATAATATGTTTATTTCGGAACATATTATGATATTTTATGGTACTTATAATGATCATAAAATGTTTGGATTACAAACACTTAGATTATGTTTACCACAACCATGTTTTTTCTCTGCGTGTGGTTTAAATGCTGTTTCCGTTGGATAGAACTCGAAATTTCTAGGATATATCGCTGGCGTGTATTAATTATAGTAGCTCGAACAACAACCCAGTGGTTTATTGTGAAAATTGATTGAGTCATCATCAAGCGGATAAATTTCAATACCAATCATTTATGATCTGTTCTAGATCGGATATCTCTTTGTTTATGTCCTATCGCCCTTTAATTTGTTTAAACGTTGTACAGTGGAAAAGAAGAAAAAAAGGGAATGAAATTTCACATGTGACCACCAGGGGTGCGGCCAGTGGAAACCTGGAGTATGTTACATTTTTAAAACTATCCTACTTCTTCGTTTCAGTTCTGATTTCAAAACACCTCGTCGTAACTATTAATTATCTCCGGAAACTAAATTTTCCAGAGATAAGTTTTTAAGTTATCTAAACAACAGCGGAGTCGATTTAGCCATGTCTGTCTGTCTGTCTGTTTTGGCCTATTTTTGGTCTATATCTCGATGACTAAGTCATAAATATAGACAATATGGATATCTAATGATAGATATTTTAAATTCCATTGCAACGATGTATATAAGGCTATACAAAGTTGGACCTACAATGGGTCAAAATCGGGAAAAATATTTTTTAACCCGATTTTTTTTTCAAAAAAAACATTCTTTTGTCATAAATATTTTTCACTAATAAATTTAAATTTTTTTTTTAAATTGGAAAAAACATTAAAAACTATTTTTTAAAAAAAAATTTTTTTAAAAAATTAAAAAAAATTTTTTAAATTTTATTTTAAAGTATAATTTGGTGAAGGGTATATAAGATTCGGCACAGCCGAATATAGCTCTCTTACTTGTTTTAATTTATTAAATTCAAATGCATATTTTTTGTTAATCCAATGAAAGAGAAATGGAGAAAATCGTGAAATATTTGGTGCCGCTGAAGCAGGGTGGATAAAAATTGCGAATATCTTCTAAGCTATAAGAGATAATTGATAGCTACGATGAGTGAATGAATTATATGTATTTTTTTTTTTTTAATTGGAATACAAACGAAGAAATAGGATCGTTTTAAAAATGTAACATACCCGAGGTTTCCTATTTAAAGGACCCCTGGATGCGCACCTGGTGGGCCCATGAGGTCCGAATTCAAAACTTTCATTCAAATCGGACTAAGCGTTTAGAAGTTACAGATTTATTTCCTTTTTGTATATACCTCTGTGAGTTGGACTGACATTATGTTATAAATTCTGTTGTTGATTAGTACGCTCATATGACGTAGCTTTTGTTCTAAATTTATATACCAACTATTTCTGATAAGATAATATTTGTGGAAATTTTCTATTAGGATCTTCTATTTCATTCAACAGACAGACATACTTACATTGCCAGAATATATAGTATATGCTTTTTTGGTCCTACGAACAGTAATTTAATGTGTTATAAACATAATAACAAAATCAATAAATCTTTTTGGTGGTGGATAAAAAAATATAATGTGTCTATTATCCCTCAGAGGAACGAGTTTTATCTTATCTGGCCTTTTCCAACTCCGCGGATGCTGTTTTTAAGGAAACCTTAGGCAAGATTCTTAAGTCTCGCCACAACTTCGCAATGATGGTCACATTATGCACAAAATGTATATAACATATTTTCCAACAATAAAAAACCAAAAACGCTGCTGCTTCAGTGTCAAAGTAATGTTATTAAATCATTTTCGTAGATTCACTAGAAATTCTACACATTTACTAACGATAGATGGTTGGATGGATGGAGTATATTTACTAAGAGTTCCTCAGATGGTTGTGATGGGGGGTGGTGAAACAAAGTGGGTGGCAAAAATAATGATGGTTGTATGTATCTAGTTAAAGAACAATATTTCAATTTTATGAGAATTTGAGTATCTTCATATTAAACGATGGCAAACCAAAAGAATAGATACCCAAAAAAAACGAGGTCCATTTCATTTGCAAGTAAAGAAGATGATGTAGAGAAAACAAAATGAGATTAAAAGGAATTTTTCTTTGTCGCAAGAGTTGTATGTTCCTTATGGCTGACACACGATATTTTTGGATTTATTTTATATTTCTTGGCCTTTTGTTATGGCTTAAATGATTCTATATCGATTGAATGTTTTGTTTTTTTTTTTTCCTTTATTTTTTTATGTTTTTCTTGGTCTATTGTGTGTAATTGTTAACAATTTATATTGTTGTTATTTGTTCGTCGTAGACCAGTTTTTACATGTTTTTTTCTTTAGGAAATTTGAGAATATTAATGAAATGTTATCAAAATCATGATCATCGTTGTCATAAAACATTTTGTACTCATAATTATGTGTTTTTGGGTTTATTGGGTGTGTGTGTGTGTCAGTATAAAAAGATTTAATACTATTGTTGTTTATATGTAAAGGAAAAAGGTCAATAACATTATACTTAGATACAAAAACACATACACACACACCCACCCCCACATTCAAACTTTAATACTTTTACATTGCTAAAACAATATAATTCTAAAGGAAATTTTTTTGTTAACGGGGAAAGATGTTAAAACATTTTAAGCAATTTATTAGCTTAACAAAATACATAGTCACAAAAAGGATTTAATCTTCGTATAACGGGTTGCTAAAACAAAAACAAAACATAAATCCCAACTAGAAAACACTTTATTTACAACCCATTTTTTATGTTCATCCTAAATACCCATGCAAAATAAAATTGTCCTTTTTATCTGAGTAAATTATTTATGGCGTGATTTTTATCCCAACCTGGATTTAAAATTAAGTTTCTCGTTTTTATGATTAATCGTGACACGTAAAATCGGTGTTAAGGCCAAGATGGCAGAAAATTAAACAAAATTGTCTTCGATGGATTAACAAGAAGGTCATTAAACCTTTTTGAAATGACAGTGTAATAAATGTTTTCTTAATTTTTAATATTCGATATTCAGTATCTAATTCGTACGTACTTTGGTACAATTATAAACATGGTCATGACCAGATAAATAGTCAATATTAGTACATGTTTAAGAACTCATAATTTGCATTTTGGTTCTTTAAAATTAATAAACTGCTAGACAGGAAATTTTGTGGGATAAAATGTTAATTTGTTTGCTTCTGATGGCACTTGTAATTAAATGATTTATAAAGATTATGAATTCCATAAGACATCACAAACGTCCTTATACCCAAAATATCAATTTGGAGCAAATGTCTGATAAACAATTTCTCGAGTCATCGATTCTGTAGATGATCAAATTGTTCGTGCTTTGTGATTCAAACGGGTTTGCCTACCGCTTTTAATTCTGCAATGGGTCCGGAGATAATATTATTTTACCTGTTACACCGGATATTGGAGCTACCTTTAATGTTTGGAGTTTCCTAATTTCGTGCATCACATCCTGTATTTTGATAACTTTTACACATCGAAGCCGCTGTTAGTCTATTTAGGAGTCAGAGGAATTTATGGTTTGAGCACAATGAGAGGTACTAATTTTTTTTATCGTATTTCTAGTTGATCATAATTTGCTATTGTGTAAGCTGCGAAATGAACTGAGAGCTGAGATGATTTTGCGTAGAATACATGCCTCAATCCGTGAAGTCGATGTGAATACTGTATTATGGAAGAATAACAAATATGTCCACCCGTCGTCAACATATGTTGGTATCGAACGTTTCAGAAGAACAAATCCTGGTGAACAACAATCAACGGTTCTTCTGTATGATAGAAAGCAAATGAAATTCATCGAAATCAACTGGCGTTCGATCAGAAGTTTTTTGCCTGAAAAATAAGACTTACGATTCTATTGACTAAATCTACTTCAACAAAATTATTGGCTACATCGGATAATTTTAACGGTCTAGCCAGTTAGAGT
Organism: Calliphora vomitoria; assembly: GCA_942486065.2. Classification (NCBI taxonomy): domain Eukaryota; kingdom Metazoa; phylum Arthropoda; class Insecta; order Diptera; family Calliphoridae; genus Calliphora; species Calliphora vomitoria. The sequence continues at coordinate 117,096,851 of OW818029.2, forward strand.
GTTAAACAAGTAAGACTATTATATTCGGCATTGCCGAATCTTATATACCCACCACCAGTTGTGCGATTGTTGCGCGTTTTGTAAAAAATAAGAGTGCTATATTCGGATATGCCGAATCTTAAATACCCTTCACCTTTGCTGTGGATGCATTAATTGCCCATTTTCAGCGTATAACATCCTAAATATATCAAGAAAACTTTTAAAAATTTTACATATAATTGCTGACGAACAGATTATATTGTAGAAGTTACAAAGGAAATAACAATCTTATATATACCCTTCTCACGAATGTGAAGGGTATAAAAACAACAACGCCAAACGAAACGAAACATCAAAAATTACAAAATACGCAAAGCAATGAAACCAACACACATCCATACATACGTTTTGTTGCTTTTTTGTAAAAACATGCAATAAATTGAATTTTTTTGATGAAATTTTCAGAGTTTGTCTAGGATTTTTGCTCATATCTCCGTTATTTATGGACGGATTTTGCTGATTTTAAATAGGAAACTTCTCGAAAGCATGTCTGACAGAATTATTGAAGATTTAGATCCCGAAGATATCTGGGGTCTTCAGAAAATTGATTTCAACAGACAGACTTTATAGGGTCGAAAAATTATATTGTAGAAATTACAAACGGAATGACAAAATTATACTACGTACCCTTCTCACGAAGGTGAAGGGTATAATAATTTGTGTAAATTTCTGTTTCGATATCGATAATTATAAGATAAATGTAGAGACATATTCCCGAATGAAATATGTATGCATAATCTTATCAAAACAATGTGGGTAGAATTTCATGATATTATCTGCAATATATTAATTAATAGTAAACTATTTTTTAAAAATAACACTTTTTTTTGGAGGTTGTCTGACATTTCGATCAAGAACTCTACTTCTTCTAGACCGATTTTTCCCATTCTCAATACCAAACATTTGTAATTAACAATAAATGTTTGGGAAACATTTCATTCCCGCACGTCCTGCCTGGAGGCCCTATTGTGCCAACCACAGACGAACCTAGCTAAATCGTCTTAAAATTTTATAAGGGCCCAGAATATACATATATAGGGGATTGCATGTCAAGTGAACAAATTTTTAAAACCGATGTCTACCGATCGGTGTAAAATATCCACCAAGGTTTGTCCTATTGGATAAATACACATAGATCGGAAACTCTCCTTTTAAAGACCTAAATCAGTTGTCAAAAACCTAAGTGGTGAGAATGTATTAGCAAAAAAACTGTGATTATTTTGAGTAATTGTTTTGTTCGAGATTTTTCTAGTTTCCGCTCTATGTGTATTTACCTATGCATATGTTAATATATGTATTTTGAATGTTGTTTCTTATGGTACGAAAAAAAACAAACGTTCTATTTTAAAATTAAGTCGACAATTCCAATAAATGGATTTTTGTATGTAGAGAAGTGTTGGTGTTAAATATAGACAAATATTAAAAATATCAAGACTTCTTGTCACATAAGTACAATTCTAATTTGGTTGTTTTGACAAATTTACTCTTTTAAAATGTTTCATCTGAAAATTTTATTTACATCATGAATGCATTTTTTTCAATAAATATTTTTTTAATTTTATAGTCTACAGAAGTCATAATTGCCTTCAAATGCATCTTAAATATATCAAAATTCGACGTCAGGTGCATAAATTATTGGTATTTATATTTACAGCACATGTGAATTTTGTTTGATTTTTACAAAAATTTAAGTCGTGAATAAATCTCGAGTATTTTCGAAATTAAAAAGAATTAATGGGGCATTTCATGTCAAGTGAACTATCTTTTGAAATCGATGTCTTCCGAATGGGATGAAATTTGCACCATAGTTAGTGCTATTGGTTAGTAATCAACTCAAAACATACAATTTTTGACTTTTTGACTTTTTTGACTTTTTTTTAGAATGCGAGTGGGATATCTATCAAAATAAATATTTTGTAACCCAAGACACACAATTTTTTTCGTATCCCACTAAGCAATCAAATGGGTCTTCAAGGAAAATATCTAAGCTTTGTTTTGAGTAAAAAAGGCCCATTTTTTAAAAAAGTCAAAAAAGTTTTTAATTTTGGAAAAAAAATTACAAAAATTTTTTATTTTTAAATTTAAGTTTTTTTTCGAAAGATTGAAGAAATAGCTATCTAAACTATTTGGGACACATTTTGCTAAGAACAATAGGTAATAAGTTACATGGATGAGAAAAAACACCTGCTTGGCCAAAATGTAAAATTTTAGAAAATTCTGAACCGATCTTGTTGAAAAATTGTGTCTTAATTACTATCCAATAGAACTAACTATGGTGCTAACTATATTTCATCCCAATCGGAAGACATCGATTTTAAAAGTTAGTCCACTTAACATGAAATGCCCCACATATAAATATTTCTACAAGGGTTCTAAAGTTGAAAAAAGTCGACTATTCTATTTTTTAGAGTTTCACATACAATTCCATAATACATGTACCAAATATATGTGTCTCTAATCGACTCAGAAAGTATTCTGAGTGTTAGACTTATATTTTTGGAAGTTACAAACATCTGCACAAACGCATAATTTCCTGCCCAGGCATAGTTTTAATACTTAAGTATAATACTATAATGCAATTAATGATATACAAAATATATAACTTTAGGAAGGTAAAACCATTTAACCACACTATAAAAACATTTTTCAATCTCATCATCATTATAACAACAACAACCGCGTATCCCTTTATTGTATCTTTTCAATTGCAACTTTACAAATTATACGAGTTGTTATAAATATAAATTATAGTTAAATAACTCTAACAACATCCCCCTATAACGAGATTGGTATTTTTTTCAAACATATGGCGGTTAAATGACCCAAAATAAATTTAAATAAAGGAAAAAATTGACCAGAAATTTTAAAAATATTTAAAAACACTTTAAAAGTTAAAAATTGGGGACACACCAAAAAGCATTCGTTTGCTTCACTATTTATTATATTTATTTTGATAAGATGCTGCCATCAATATAAAATTTATCTTTACTGGCAGCAACAAATAACACAACGACTGCTGTTATCATCATTGGCATATCCTTAAAATAGTACAAGCGAAATAACAGCAACAACGACAACAATAAACTAAACTAAAATAAAACGAAACGAAATGAGAGAAATAAACAAAATAAACATCATTATTAACAACATTATCATAAACATCTTGTGTTTACAAGTAAACGCAAATAAAAAGTGCGAAATACACCCATACATAACCAAACGTACATACATACCGCTACTATTACCCAGCCAGCAATTGGAAGTTATATTTTCGATACATCCCTGTCGGACTTTGAGTCAACTTAAAACTAACTCATTATCAACAGAAATGAGTCACAGGTGAATAAAAAGCTAGCTCATTTCCCTTCTGTTGAATTATATAGTTTTTATATAGTTTTATATTCAACTTAAATACTTTACTTTTGATATTTGTACTTTGTTTCTACAAATCAATTTATCCATTGTGAAATACGTAATTCTAGTTTGTAATTTTTCTTTTAAATTTTAATCTTTATCGAAACTTTGTTGAATAAACATTTATTATAAAAATATACGTAGTTTATATTTTTAACAGGTTATGGGCCACATACGTAACCATTGTTAAAAGGATAAAGATAAAAAGGATTTTAGTTGCAAAAACTAAGAAAGATACAAAATAAAAATGTCTTCGATGAATTGACGAATTCCATTGTTAAATGGTACGAATTATGGAACCTGGAAACCGCAGATGGAAGCAATTCTCCATAAAGCAAGATTGTTACAATTTGTTTTGGGAAATTTACGAAGACCAGTTGTTCAAGATATACCACAGCAAGCTACAGAAGAGCAAATGCGTGTATACCAAAAGTCTCTAAATGAACAATGTACGTTTGATGATTTGGAAATGGATGCTCGTTCGGAGCTGATTATAGCTATAGAACCAAATATCGTAAGAATAGTAAAAAATTTCAAGAAAGCGTCTGAAATATGGAATTATCTTCAAGAAACTTATGACCGCAAGTCAACTAGGCGCAAAGCCGAAAATTTTCGTAAGTTACTTTGTTTAAAAATGCATTCCGATGAAAGTGTATCAGATTATTTGATCAAATTCGACATTTGTGTTTCATGTTTATCCGAAATGGATGTAAATCTGGATGAAAGTTTACTGATTGTGTTACTCCTTGATGGTTTGAGTGACCAATATAAAGAAGTACGTGCTGCATTTGATACTTCAAATGAATTTCCATCATTAAGTATTTTAAGATCCAGATTACTTGAAATCGGAGATAAATCTGATTGCAAAGAAGATGTACAAAATGCATTAAAGGTAAAGAAATGGAAACCAAAACAATTTAAATATAAAGAGAAGGAAACAGGTATGTCCGATAATAAATTTCAATACAAGTGCTATAAATGTGGCAGAAAGGGACATAAGGCAAAAGATTGTAGGGTCAGAACAGAACAAAATCAGGTTGCAAAGGAAATAAATGACACAATTGATAATGCGCAAGGTTGCAAGGAATTTATTGTTAATAATGTGAGAAATGATAAATATGACATTTGGTGTATCGACAGTGGGGCTACCTCTCATATGTGTTATGATAACTCCTTATTCATTGAAGTAAACCATAATTACACAGGAAAAGTAAAACTTGCAGACAATAAAGTTCTTGACGTAAAAGGGATTGGTACAGTTGAATTAAATCTAATCTTAAACAACCGAAATACCAGTTTTATATTGAACAATACATTATATATTCCCGAACTTAAAAGCAACTTAATATCAGCAACAAAACTAACAGATGATGGGTTTAACGTTTTAATGAAAGGTCATAAAGCTCAAATATTGAAGAATAGATTTATATATGTCGAAGCTAGAAAGGAAGATAATCTCTATTTAATAAAGTCAGAAAGAAAACATAGCAGCTTTTGCAGAAAAACTGAAGAATCAACATCAGATTTAGAGTTATGGCACAAGAGATTAGGACATCTAAATTCAGGCGATTTAACGTCTTTAAAACGAAATGAAATGGTGTATGGTTTACCAAAGTTTAATAGTCAGCCAAAGTTAGAATGTACTACATGTATTCAAGCAAAACAGACAAGAGAACCATTTCCTAAGAAAAATGAGAAGTCTACAACAGAAATGTTAGAATTGATTCATACGGACTTATGTGGACCGATGAGGGTCGAATCTGCCAGAAAAAAATTGTATTTCACTACTTTTATAGATGATACGAAATAAAAGCGAATACTTAGACGTATTTAAAGAATTCAAAAATTACGTTGAATTGGCAAAAGATAAAATGCATAAGAAGTGACAACGCACCAGAACTAGTTGGTAAAGAATTTACAAAATACCTTAGTGAAACTGGAATTCAGCGTCAATTGACTGTAGAGTACACCCCTCAACAGAATGGAGTAGCTGAAAGGATGAATAGGACTCTTGTAGAAATGGTTAGGTGTTTTATGTTTGAAGCAAATTTACCAGAATTTTTGTGGGCGGAATTAATACGAACAGCAGCTTATATAAGAAATCGTTGTCCAACAAAATTAAACAGAGAAAAAACACCGGAAGAGTTATGGTCTGGAAAAATTCCAACTATTCGACATTTTCGTAGAATAGGTTGTAGAGCTTTTGCTCTAAATAACAAGTCTGGAAAATCGAAATTTGAACCTCGTAGTTATGAATATGTCTTAGTCGGCTATGAAGAAAAATCGAAAGCATATATCTTATGGAATAAAGGAACAACTACAATATTAAAAAGTAGAGATGTTAAATTCATTGAAGATGAGGTATGCAGTAAAGAAAATCGTGATAAGGAAAATGAAAAGCGTTTTTATGAATTTAGTAACGATTTGACAAGGAAAAACAATATTTTGGAAGCAGACAAAGATAGTCGAACAAACATGGAAGAACCTTTAGAAGTTGATGCATTTTTTGATAGTTCGGAACAATTAGAAAGAACAGTACAACATCAAGAAGAAGAATCAGAACCAATTGAAATTCCTATCAAACAACGTTTAAGATCTGCTACTAGAGGAAAAGAAGCAGCAAAAGCAGTTGTTATAAATAATGTGAGTGATCCAAAAACATTTAAAGAAGCGTTTAATTCCAATGACTCAAAAGAGTGGATAGATGCAATGAAACAAGAATACGATTCGTTAATCAAAAATGAAACATGGGATTTAGTTGACATGCCAGAGAATAGAAAACCTATTAATTGTAAATGGGTATTTAAAACGAAACTTCATACTGATGGTACAATTGAAAAACGAAAGGCAAGACTGGTCGCAAAAGGGTACTCGCAAGAATACCGTGTTGATTATATGGACACATTTGCACCTGTTGTTCGTCAAAGTTCTATACGTCTAATTTATGCACTTGCAGTTCAAAATGATTTAAATCTACGCCAACTTGATGTTTCAACGGCATTTTTAAACGGTAACTTAGAAGAAGAGATTTACATGTGTCAACCGGAAGGATTTGTACAATCAGGAAATAAAGTTTGCAGATTAAAGAAAGCTATATACGGATTAAAACAAGCGGCTCGTCAATGGTTCAAAAGAATTGATGCTGTATTTAAAAAGTTTGGTTTAGTTCAATCTAAACATGATCAATGCATATATTTCAAGAACACTAACAGTACCATGATAGTAAGTCTTTATGTAGACGATATATTGATAGCGTCAAATAATAACAACGATGTTGAAAATTTGATAAAAGAGCTAAAATGTAATTTCGAAATAAAAGATCTTGGAAAACCTAAGCATTGTATTGGATTAGAAATTGAAATCGGAAGTAATATGATAGCAATATCACAGCCAGGATACACAGAAAATCTTATTAAAAAATATGGTCAAGAAAACTCAAAACCAACGAAAATTCCAATGCAACCTAAACTTAGTTTAGAAAAGAATCCAAAAATTGCAGGAGAGGCAGAATGTATTGACAAAACAAAATATCAAGAAATTATTGGTTCGCTTTTACATCTGTCAGTTTTTAGTCGTCCTGATATAGCATGTAGTGTAAATTTGTTGTCGCAATTCTGTCAGGATCCACGTAAACAACACTGGACGTCGGCATTACAAATTATTAAATATTTAAATACGACAAAGAAATATAAATTAATTTATTCTAAAAATAGTCTACCATTAGTTGGTTATGTTGACGCAAATTGGGCCACAGACATCAATGATAGAAAATCTCAAACAGGTTTTTGTTTCTTCCTCGCAGGTGGTGCAATTTCTTGGGAATCTAGAAAGCAACGTGTCGTAGCAACATCCAGCGCAGAGTCAGAATATATTGCTCTTGCAGAAGCAGCTAAAGAAGCATACTACTTGCGATATTTACTGATCGAATTGGGTTATCTAAACAATGATGCGACTACAATATACAGTGATTCCCAAAGTGCTCAACAGATGGCCAAGTTTGGAGGGCATCATTCAAGGACCAAGCATATTGATTACAAATACCATTTTATACGACAGGCAGTTGAGGAAAATGTAATAAACATTCAATTCAAACCGACTACAGAGATGGTGGCCGATGTTTTAACGAAGCCACTACCCAGCATCAAACATACGTTTTGTATTTCATCAATGGGTATTCAAGAAACCATTTAAGTTGAGGAGGCGTGTTGACCGCTATTCACGCAAATCATTCCGCCAAATGTTTGTCTATAACTAGTCATAGCTCCGATATAAGGCCCACTTCCAAAAATCACTTTTCGGAAGCACTTCCGAAAAGTTGAACCTTGCATGAATCATATGCGGTGTGCATTTTTTGCCGAAGGGTGACACTTTATCAATAAGAAAGCAATATTATATTCGATGAGTTTCAACTTCAAGATGATACGTTTAAGAGAATTTTTCGATATAAATTGTTTGCAGGGTATGTATTGTTATGAAACTGGCCTTTGTTGATGTGGTGGATTAGATGGAAAAGTGACGTTCTGTAACTGTGTGCACCTAGTTGGCTACCGGCTGTGTCAGTCAGACGAGGGTTCGTTTATTTACAGTCAGTCAATCCTAAACCAGATATAACAAAAAAAAATTTAAGTGCACACTAGAATAAAGATTTAATTCAATGCTAAGGAAATAGATAGATTTTGAGGGGGGGTTTAGAAATTAGTTAGCAATACCAATTTTATGTCTGCTCTGGACCCTACCCTAACCATGTCTTGTAAGCTGTTATAACAAGACCCAAACAAATCAGAACAACTTTTCAAATAGTTTCAACCAAACTTAAATTTATTTACAAATTCATTGCTAATACTTTGATTCGATTAGAATTTTATATATAAATATATAAACATAATTTTTACTTATAATTATTATTTTGCAAGAAATATTAACAATAGGTCGTTAAAAGGGAGGTAAGTGTACTACACATAGTAGTAAAAAGAGTTCATTGAGAATTTCTTAAATTAAGATTATTGGTAATCAAAACAAAAATAAGAAACAAAAAGTTTCAATGCAAATAAACAAAGTATATATATATATAAAACTATAAGCTAAGAATAATTGATATAATATATACAAATAAATAACAATGTGATTTATCAAATAGTGATAAATTTAAATAATTAAAACAAGAGATTAAACTAAATCAATTATAAGAAAACCAAATAAAGAACTACAAAGAATAAAAATAAACAAAACAAACTTACATACTCTCTTATATCATATTCCTCTGATCGATGCTCTTTTTATATTCGTCGTTGGATTGAAGGCCTTCTGCTCCGTAGATGAATTGCTTAAGAGACAATGATTATTAGTTATTAATTGTTGTAGGTATTGAAAAAAATATTTTTTTGCTTTCTCTTAGTATATATATTTTTGTTCAACGCTTTTTTCTGTTCTTTGTTTACATTATTTTTTTATTTGTTTTCTTGGATTTAATAAAAAAAAGCAAAATACTAATGAATAATTTAACTAAAGCAAATAAATTTCAATGAAGGAATTGTAAATCAGAGAAGGGACTTTTATTACATGTAAACTATCTTATTTTTTTAACTTATAAAAATATAGAACTAGTCTATGTGATTAAAGTTTGAATATTATCTTAAATTAACAATAAGCTCTTTCAGGACACACAAACAAAAATTGAACACTAATATATTTTTAAATATTTTCTTTTAAATAACTTTAGGGATTTATTGTAAATAATATTTAATCATCAATGATTAAGCTAATTGACCTATTATCAATAGTGCAGCAAAAAAAAATTGTATTTATCAAAATAACTATACTTATCAATTACTATATGTTTATACTTATCAATTAAATTAACAACTCCAACAATCAGGAGGCCACTTTAATCTGTGGGAAGAACAGATGGAATACAGCCTTTTCCTGGAGAAGCCAAACGTGATTCCAAGTGGTCATCAATGGGCACAATTAGAATTATAGGGTTGTTTTTTTGTAGTACGTAAATATCAGTATCGGATTTAAATATTATTTATATTGATCACGATATAGTATGTATATGCAAAAAAAATTATTTAATTTTATTTTATTTTCAAAATTTTAGGAGATAGCCAGTAATGGTTGTCAAGATCAAAGCTTCTTTTCAGACTGCCGGAAATAACCAAAAAAAAACTGACCAATGGCACATGTGATACTTATGTATTAAAAATTTATCAATGAAATAGGGATGGTTCTGAATGAATTTTTTCAAGGCGAGTTTACACCTTACTACAGGGTTCGGAATTCTGTTTTAAATAAATGGTTACTTGAATCATGGAAATATAAATCAACTAAACCGTTAGGAGTTTATAAATAAGTTTATACAAAAAAAATAAAGAAAGGTTAAACCAAAAAAAAATAATTTTGAAGATTTCTCAACACAGCACAGTATATGCAAACACTTACACATACCCACTATCCACACTCACAACAATCCAAGGAACGGCAAGACGTAGCAGTAGTTGTATGTTGTAGTAGTGGTAGTAATTTAAATAAATTCTATTCAATTTACAGTAACGGCAGCAACTTCCTTTTTGTGTATGTTCTTTGTAGTTGTTGTTATCGTAGTTGTGGTAGAGGTAGTGCTAGTAGTAGATGGGAACTTCCGCTTCAACGCAAATAATTTAAATCAAGTCTTTGAGAAGATGGCTGTTATGGTGGAAATTTAACAAGATGGGCGAATTGGGAATACATGTTTAATATACGAGGGCTTTATGATATATAATTTAAAATATTAAGTGGATGAAACATATTTTACAACAACAATTTTTTGAATTTTGGTAATGGCAACTAGTTACTACATACATTACTATGTAATGAGTAGTCGCTAATCAGCACATTTTATTACTTAATAGAGTAGGTACTTATAATGAACTTTTGCATTTAGCACAGCTTTCTAGCTTTTCTGACCCACCGAAATCATTAATTTTTATTCATGGACAAACCTTTACTTGGATTATGAATTTATTGACTACTTCATTCAGCTTTAAGTCGACTTACAATCAAATTATCTTTACGAATTGCAAGAACTCTGTATTAAGATATCTACAATCGTCCTCGAACTACCGAATTATTCCAAAATAAAAAGTTTATAAACCACTGTGCGCAAGAATTTAACATTTAGAAAATTCTTTAAGATAAAACTTTTGCTTAAGTGAAATTAAAACAAGTAAGAACGTATGGTCGGTCAAGCCCGACCTTATAATACCCTACACTAAGTAAATGAGCAAAAACATTTTTCTTTCAAAATTTCAATAATTAATATTCGTGAGTGATTTTTTTTTTTTTTTTAAACAAACACAAACTGCGAAGCTTTTTGCTTGTCTGCAGATACACCAAGAGTCTCTGGCGGGAATCGAACCTGCAACCCCCAGATTGATAGTCCAACACACTAGCGTGTAGTCTATCGGGGCACACAAGTGGGCCTTATATGGGAGCTATGAACAATTATGGACCAATGTTATTAAATAGTACCAGGAAAACTTGTCCGTTGATGGAAAACCTCGTTCAGGTAGAACGAATGATGTTTATTAAGCCAAAAAAATAGACAGCATTTTCAAAAGAGCTCCCAACACATCCGGTAGGAAAGCAGTCCGGTTAGCTCAGTGCTCGGACTATTTGGTACGAAAAGTTAAAGCCAATGCAGATTCAAAAACATACAAGGCTCAAAAAGTTCCTGACAGGAAAGCTGCTAAAAATTTAGAGGACAAAAACAGAGCACGGAAATCTTATAAAAAAAATATTCTTGCTGCATAATGGATTACGAAACGATTTTTCGCAGCCTCCGGGTCAACATTTTGATGTTGATGATGCTCGAGGGAATGTTGAAAAAAAGTTTAGGACCCAAAAGCAGACAAAATTTCCCAAAAAGTTCATGGTATGGCTAGCAATATGCAGTTACGGCAAAAAAGCCAAACATTTGTTACAAAGGGCTCTATTTACATCAAGGAATGTTTACAAAAAAGTATGTTTCCATTCATTAGACTTCTTAAAGTGTCCACTTATTTTTGGCCTGATTTAGCATCTGTTACTATGGTAAGGAAGGTCTTGAGTAGTACAAGACCAATAATGTGGTATTTTTATCAAGAGAGGCAATTCCTCCAAACTGCCTGGAGCTAAGACCAGTGGAGAGATATTGGGCTCTTGTTAAAAGAGAATTGAAGAGCACAAAAAAGATGTCCAAAAGTGTGGTAGATTTTAAACGGAGATTGACAATCTGTTCGAACAAAGTGACAGAAATTACTATAAAAATGTTTATGGAAGGGTTTCCGAAAAAGGTTAAAAATTTCATCATTAGTGATTAAAACTATAAAAATATATATATTTTTTTTTTTTTTTTTTGAAAATTTTAATAATAATTTCAATCAAATAAAAAAAATCAAAACTGTAAGTTTAGTGGTTTCATTTTTATTAATATATATTTATGTTAAGAATTTTTCGATCTCAGTCCTCACATATTTTATGAGCATGAAGGTGTCCAGTACAGTATACAATTCAATTGATTCATTGGAGTATCATTCGGAACATATCTAAGTAAGTACTTCAGAAGTATCTTATTGTATTTCAGAAATTTCCACATGAATTTCTGAAATTTCCAATTATATTTCAGAATTTTCTAATACAATTAGAATATTTCAGTAGTTTCTAATTATATTTCAAAATTGTCCATTTCTTCCATAAAAATTTCGCTTACCTCTCTTCTGGATAAAATAATTCAAAAGTTGTTACAATGTTTGCATAACATATAATTTTCTACATTAATATTTAGTTAAGTTTTGCAAATCATTATCGATTTTTGAGATTTTTCCTAATAATATCGACTTTCTATTAATTTATACTCTCTGCAATATAGTTGGAGAGAATCATGTAGTTAAAGCAACAATTCCACTTCCCATTATTCGAGGGCGTGTATTAAACAATTGCATATTATACCTTTTATGCCAAAATCTGTTTCTGTCCCATATTAGGATGCTAAAAATCTTTTTGTTGAAATATGGGCATTTCCTGGGGTCACGAACGTACGTTCGTATAGAAAACAAAACTTTTCCTAGCATTTTTCTTTGCGATTCGATAGTATTTTGGTAGCTCTATGTTTGGTGCAAAAGATGGATTTTATCGAGTTTAAGTTTTCATAATGATAGTTATAAACATGTGGTAACGAACGTACGCAAAATAGAAGTCAACTTTGGCTGACAGTAGTGAAATGTAAAAATCTGCGAAATGGAACGGAATATTTAAAAGCGATTTATTTATTTTAAAAGTGTATTAATGTAGGTCTCTATCCGGTACTTACACAATGAAATATCTCTATTGGTTTTTGTTTAATTGGTAAAAAGTACCGGTCGCGAACATACGATTTTTCCATATGATTCTTTTGTTATTATCACCATGCATTTTCCCATAAATATCTTAAAATTTCCTTAACAAACAAGTAAGAAAGTGTGGTCGGTCAAGCCCGACCATATAATAAGCAAATAAGCAAAAACATTTTTCTTTTAAAATTCAATAATATATATTCGTGAGTGATTTTCGAAGTTGAAAATTAGGTTGTAGTTTATGTCTATATGAAAGTTATTTATGTTGAATTTTATGTGTATAACAACATTTTAATGAGATTTATGAACGTTAATGTGATTTACGGAAGCGGGTCTTATATGGGAGCTATGATTAATTATGGACCGATCATAATAAAATCTGTTGACTTGAATTTGGTATATATAAAACTTATTTGGAACAATATTTGTGTAGAGTCAAATTTCGGGATGACATTTGTATGGGGGCTTGGTGAAATAATGAATCGATTTCAGCCAGTTTCAATAGGGGTCTTCCTTGGGCCGAAAAATTATATGTACCAAATTATATCGAAATATCTTTAATAAAACACGATGATTATCAACATTTTATTTTTCGATCCTGGTTGACTAATCGGAGGAAATGCCCATATGTGATTACTTAGTTGATTAGGTATTAAAAATGAGCAAAATCATGTATTTTTATCTTATTTCAAAAACTGTTAGGACAAATATCCTAATTTTGAAGCTACATTTACTTAAGACAGATTTGATTACATGACAAAAACATTGTTATTTGACAGAAAATTAATACTGTAAACGATTTATTTATACTTTTATTCTATAACCAAAACGTTCGCTCTGTTAACGTTAATAACACAAATTATTCCATTTTTGTATTCTATAAACTTAATTAATTTCCTTGAATTAATAATAAAAAGCATTTTTGGTTATAATATACAATAATAATGTTTCACATGAACAAAAAACAAATAAATAAAGCTTTCATATTGTGGAATAAACAACATTTTAAAAAAACGGTATAGTTCTAAAACCACCCTCGCATATTAAAGTTAAGCGAAATAAATATGTGCGTGCATATATACATATATATGTATGTGTAAGCAAAGATGGTTTAATTTCAGTCAAAGTCTTAGAAGGAGGTTGGTTGGCTGTTGATTTTCCCAACATAAATAAACGTGAACAAATATTTTCCATCTACAGCCAACGTAGTTTATGTAGTTTATATTGCATATTTTTAGGGGAGTTGTAAATCTAGCAAAATTTTTTAAAATACCAGATTTTTAATAGAAATAGAAATCACAAACAAATATTTTTAAGATTTTTAAAATGAGATTCTTGTAAAAGATTTGCAAATGTTATTCTATATCAATAAACAAGATCTTTTTGGTTTGATTAAAGGCAGAATACATCCGAAAATTTATAAATTTTAAAAATTGTTGATCTTTCGTTCCAGTCTGAATTAAATCGTTTTTAAAAAAGTGATCTACATATGCACATTACGAGATAAATGACTTTGATATTATTATACAGAACAAGTTAAAAATCTTTCCAAAATTAAGCAAATATGTAGTAGCATTTTTTTGTAAATATAAAATCCCTTCTCTCATTTTACATATTTAGCATATTAAACTGCTTTAAAAATTTAAATCGAAAATAGAATCTGAAAACTTATCCACATGCTAAGAGGTGTCTGACAAAATGCTAGGGTGGCTACAGCGAAAATGATGATGATTATTGTCATTGCCTACGACGTTAATGTTTTTTTTTTTTTTCTTCTCTATTTTATATTTCTAAGGGTGTGTAATACTTAAGGAACAGCAATTTTAAAATTTACTTTGAATCGTTTACTTTGGAGTGTTATTCTCGTCTTCTTACATTAAAAAAAGAAGGAAAAAAACAAAAAAATATTGGTTGTTGATTTTTCTAGGAAATAATTTTTTTCGATTTTCTTTTTATGTTTTTTTTTTCACTTTTAAATTGCCATGTTCCAAAGTAAACTTTTCCAGAATCATATATATATTTATTCTAGTCATCGTCATTGTCGTAGTCATCATCATTTTCGTATTATCTCAAAGTTCTACCATATAGAAAAATTTAATAAGATAAATGAAAGGAAATTGCTTCAAATACAGTAAATATTTGTTTTTGTTAATTTTTTATGTGACTTTCTAAAAATAGAATATGTTCGTTATAGATATAAATAATAAAACATGTATGTTTTAACTTAAATAATAATAATAATTCTAGTACTACTGTTAGTTATTAGATTATTGTAATTTAAACAGATTATTAGGGCTTACAACAAAATGAATATTAGGTTTTTCGCTTTCATATATGTTCTTAAATGCTCTATATTATTAACAATTTACAAGGAAATATTTGTCAAAATGGTGCCATTTCACTATGTAAATTGAGATCAGTTATTCGTATAGTAACAGTTGTAGAATTTCTTTTGTTTTTAACTGTCGCAAATCTTTAATTTAGAAATTCCACAGCAGTTTCCTTTTAGATGTAAAATAAATGCATTTCCGATTTTCAGTTTGTAGAACAACCAATAATATTTTACACAAATGTTAATATTGTACAAACAAAGTAAATAAATAAGTGTATGTTGATTTAGTATTTGTTGATGCGTCCAAGCAAGAAAGTAGAGTATTTCTTCCATTCGTTGTCTACAATTAAAGTTGATTGATTTTGGTTTTAGAATCGTAAATTAAATTGCTTGCTTGTATTTTTGTTTTTTAAAATATATATCCTGTTATTTTTTATTTTGTAGTTACAACTTTTTTATTCTGTTTATTTTCACAATCAAGTTAAGTACTTCATAAAAAAGACCATAAATAAAAATGAGCGAAGCAAAATGCAATTAAAATTCACAGCAGGAAAAAAGGCTCTGAATTTGTTTAAAGTAATTTGAGTATTTTTTATGAATTGATTTATAAAGTTAAATTTCGAGTCATTTTTTATTACGCACACAGGCAAAAATATTTATATATAAATATAAAATATATATAAAAAATATATATTTTTATACTCTACTAGCACTAAACCCGGTGCGCTTCGCCACCCCAATTGGATGAAAGAAATAGTACTACTAAGTCTCCCTTTGTGAATTAAAGCTAATTCAGGATAACATGCCTCTAGATTCATGTTTATTGAATCATTGTATTGAGGCTTCTAGCACGTTCGAAACTTATTATTATAATTAAAAAGTACCATTTAGACCCACATTTTATATGCCCACACATCACCTTTTATGAATTCACCATTTATGAATTCTAACTCATTCCGAATAATGTGTGCCTAATTTTGAATTTTTAGGTTTAATTTTATAAAATAGTCAAAAAATATTGTTAGTTGGAAAAAAGTACCTGTGAGTCCCTTTTTTAGATTCTTATTCGGTCAGGATCATATACCATTCGAAGAACGAAAAAATACAAATTATTTTTGTATCCTCAATGACATATAGATGGCTTAGTGACTTTCTTTCTTTACTCAGAAGCATATCAGTAAAATAATTTAATATAATAAAAAGTATCATTAGAGGAAAAAGTACCAATTTTCCACACTTGAACCACCGTCAAGTTTTAAATCAAAGTAATTTCCTTATTCTAAGTTCAATATATTAGAAAATTCAAAAAGTACTATTTGGAGACCGAAAAAATACTTCTTAGTTTGGTTTACTTCTCAATTTTTGGTATCATAATACAATTGAGCACCCTATTCTTGCATATTTCTTTAGTGAGAAGTATATTAGCCGACCATATTGTATTTAAGCTAACTAATTAATTATATTAAAAAAGTACCATTAAAAGAAAAAGTACAAATTTTCCTATATCCTCTTGAACACGCGTTAAGTCTGAATTTAAAATTTGTATAGCATTTCCTATATTATCAACTGAATTTGTTTCTATAACACTTAATATTTAATAAATTATCAAAAAACCGAACCGAAACCCATCGGTTTTAAATTTTTTTAAACCGAAACCACGGTTTTGAAATTCTTCTTGAAATTCTTTTTGGAAACTCTACTATAAATGTATTTAAAAAGTACTATTACAACAAAGAAAATGTACCATAATGTCTCCAATTTAATTTTTACTCACTGAAGAGCACATATTTTATATTTCTAGGTCCATTATTATAGAAAATTCAAAATATACCATTAGAATAATGAAAAAGCGCCATAATGGTCCCAGTTATAAAATCCTACTCGCTCAAGTCCATATAATATTATGTTCATGTTTCTAGATTTATTATAGAAAATTTAAAAAGTACCATTAGAATAAAGAAAAAGTATTAAGTATTCTCTTTTAATTTTCACTCACTTAGAAGTTAATTTGGTATTTCTAAATCCATTATTAGAGAAAATTCAAAAATTACCTTTATACTTGTGGATTCCCAATCGGTCGGGATCTTATAAGCATTATTTTACAATTCTAAGTTCATTGGTGAAGAAGATACAAAAAGTACTATTCGAATATAGAAAAAGTACCATAAAGACTCCCCCTTAAATTCTCCCTTATGACCATATATGTTTAATTTTATGTTTCTAGGTCCATTATTATAGAAAATTTAAAAAGTACCATTAGAATAAAGAAAAAGTACCATAATGTCCCCACTTGTAGATTTTCTTTCGCTTAGGTCTATATAAGCGTTATATCATGTTCATTGGTGAAGAAAATACAAAAAGTACCATTCGAATAAAGTACGAAAAAGTACCAAAAAGTCTCCCCCTAGAATTATCATTCACTTAGGAAATTTAAAAAAGTACCATTATAATAAAGAAAAGGTATCACGAAGTATCCCCTTGATTTTTCACTTACTTAGTACCATATACGCTTAATTTCATATTTAAATGTCCATTATTACATAAAATTCAAGAAGTACCATTACAGAAAAAGTACCAAAAGGCAGCCACTTGTGGATTCCCACTCACTCGGGTCCATATAAGCTTTATTTCATGGTTCTGGGTTCATTGATGAAGAAATTACAAAAAGTACCATTCGAATAAAGAAAAAGTACAAAAAAGTCTCTCCCTAGAATTCTCACTCACCTAGGACCATATATGCTTAATTCCATGTTTCTAAGTCCATTGCTTTAGAAAAGTCAAAAAAGGACCATTAGAATATAGAAAAAGTACCAAAAAGCCCCCACTTGTGTTTTCCCACTCATTCGGGTGCATATAACCTTTATTTCATGTTAATAGGTTCATTGTTGAAGAAATTACAAAAAGTACCATTCGATTAAAGAAAAGGTACCAAAAAGTCTCCCCCTAGAATTCTGAATCACTCTAGAATTCTCACTCACTTAGAACCGTATATGCTTAATTTCATGTTTCTAAGTCCATTGCTATAGAAAAGTAAAAAAAGTACCATTAGAATTAAGAAAAAGTACCTGAAGTGTCCGCTTGAATTTTCACTCACTTATTACCATATACGCATAATTTCGTACTTCTATGTCCATTATTACAAAAAAATCAAAAAGTACCATTAGAATATAGAAAAAGTACCAAAAAGCTCCCACTTGTAGTTTCCCACTCTCGGTCCATATAAGCTTTATTTCATGTTTCTAGGTTCATTGGTGAAGAAATTACAAAAAGTACCATTCGAATAAAGGAAAAGTACCAAAAAGTCTCCCTCTAGAATTCTCACTCACTTAGGACCATATATGCTTAATTTCATGTTTCTAAGTCCATTGCTATAGAAAATTCCAAAAAGTACCTTTAGAATAAAGAAAAAGTACCATGAAATGTCCGCTTGAATTCTCACTAACTTAGAACCATATACGTTTAATTTCGTGTTTCTATGTCCATTATTACAAAAAAATCAAAAAGTACCATTATAATATAGAAAAAGTACCAAAAAGGCAGCCACTTGTGGATTAACATTCACTCGGGTCCATATAGGCTTTATTTCATGATTCTAGGTTCATTGTTGAAGAAATTCCAAAAAGTACCATTCGACTAAAGAGAAAGTACCAAAAAGTCTCCCCATAGAATTCTCACTCAGGACCATATATGCTTAATTTCATGTTTCTAAGTCCATTGTTATAGAAAATTCAAAAAAGTACTATTAGAATAAAGAAAAAGTACCAAAAGGCAGGCACTTGTGGATTCCCACTCACTCGGTTCAATATAAGCTTTATTTCATGTTTCTAGGTTCATTGTTGAAGAAATTCCAAAAAGTACCATTCGACTAAAGAGAAAGTACCAAAAAGTCTCCCCATAGAATTCTCACTCAGGACCATATATGCTTAATTTCATGTTTCTAAGTCCATTGTTATAGAAAATTCAAAAAAGTACTATTAGAATAAAGAAAAAGTACCAAAAGGCAGGCACTTGTGGATTCCCACTCACTCGGTTCAATATAAGCTTTATTTCATGTTTCTAGGTTCATTGGTGAAGAAATTACAAAGAGTACCATCCGAATAAAGAAAAGGTACCAAAAAGTCCCCCTAGAATTCTCACTCACTTAGGACCATATATGCTTAATTTCATGTTTCTAAGTCCATTGCTATAGAAAGTTCCAAAAAGTATCTTTAGAATAAAGAAAAAGTACCATGAAATGTACGCTTGAATTCTCACTAACTTAGAACCATATACGTTTAATTTCATGTTTCTAAGTCCATTGCTATAGAAAATTCAAAAAAGTACCATTAACTTAAAGGTTAGGTACCATGAAGTATCCAATTGAATTTTTGCTCACTTAGGACCATATACGCCTTTATTTCATGTTTATAGGTTCATTCGTGAAGAAATTACGAAAAGTACCATTCGAATAAAGAAAAAGTACCAAAAAGTCTACCCTCACTCACTTATTACCATATATGCTTAATTTTATGTTTCTAGGTCCATTATTATAGAAAATTCAAAAAGTACCATTAGAATGAAGAAAAAGTACCATAAGTACCACTCTAATATAGAAAAACTGCAATAAAGTTTCCCCCTAAAATTCTCACTCACTTATTACCATATATGCTTAATTTCATGTTTCTAGGCCCATTATTAAAGAAAATTCAAAAAGTACCATTAGAAGAACAAAAAAGTACCTATATTTCAGTTCTCACAATTTGGTACCTAAATATTATCCCCTAATCCTAACTCTAACTTCACTCAGATACATATCAGCTAACTTTAATGTCGATAAGTGAAATAATTTAAAATATTAAAAAAAGTACCATTGAAATTTAAAAATATTCCATATTGCCAAAATTGTTTATGCTTAAAGACATGCCTCAAACGATTAAATTCTATGTCAATGTGCTCAAGAAAAATAAGTCAATGTACCAGAAAAACATCCAAAAATTTTGATATTTTTTATAAATATTTAGCTATTTTCTATTTATATATAACTAAAAATGGTAATACTTAATAGGCCAATGATTTATCTTAACCGCACACAATTTTTTTCCCGGAATATGGCTGTGTCGTTTATAAATGCATATAGAATAGCAGTATACATACAAAATTCAGCAAACCTTAGCTCCATAACAAAATAAATCACAAAACGATATTTGTTTTTGAATCGGTTTAATTTCAACATAGCTCCCATATGAAGTCCACCTTCAAAAATCACTTAAATACTCATAAATCTCTAATAATTATCGTTATCTATTTAAAGTTCCACATTAATAATTCTCGTATGTATAAAAATCTCCCTTAATAATTGTATGAAGAGAGGCCCATAATTATTCATAGCACCCAATAAAGACCACACAAATATTGATATCGAACCAAACTTTTACAACCATCAGTGGTATTTATGAAAAATTTTTTTTCGAAAGTTTAAAGAAATAACTATCTAAACTATTTGGAAAAATTTTTGCTAAGAACAATAGGCAATAAGT
This sequence comes from Calliphora vomitoria, assembly GCA_942486065.2. NCBI lineage: Eukaryota > Metazoa > Arthropoda > Insecta > Diptera > Calliphoridae > Calliphora > Calliphora vomitoria. The sequence goes on from OW818029.2 coordinate 117,117,502, forward strand.
AAGCTACATGGATGAGAAAATGCAAAATGTAAAATTTTAACCCCCTCTAACTCAGAAAGTTTGTGATCGATCTTGTTGAAAACACTTTGTTGCAAATTTCATCCCGATCGGAAGACACTGATTTCAAAAGTTGGTTCACTTGACATGTAATAACCCATATACATAAACGCACAATATTAATTCGTATATGGGTCATTTCATGTCAAGTAAATCAACTTTTGAAATCGATGTCTTCCGATTAGAATGAAATTTGCACCATGGATAGTAATTCAAACAGAATTTTTCAACAAGATCGGTCGATAACTTTCTGAGTTAAAATTTGACATTTTGGCCAAGCAGGTGTTTTTTCTCATCCATGTAACTTATTACCTATTGTTCTTAGCAAAATGTGTCCCAAATAATTTAGAAAATTATTTTCTTCAATCTTTCGGAAAAAAAAAATAAAAATTGTTTGTAATTTTTTTTCCAACATCAAAAACTTTTTAGACTTTTTTTAGACAAAATGGCCCCTTTTTTCTCTCAAAAGAAAGCTTAGATATTTTTCTTGAATACCTATTTGATCGCTTAGTAGGATGCGAGTGGGATATCTACCAAAATCAATATTTTTTAACTCAAAACATAAAATTTCTGACTTTTATGCAAAATCAAAAGCTTTGTTAACTTTTTTTCAAAATGGGACCTTTTTAAATTTTTTTATACTCAAAAGAAAGCTTAGGTCCATTCCTTTAAGAAGTTTTTGGTCGCTTAGTGGGATGCGAGTTGGATATCTATCAAAATAAGTATTTTGTAACTCAAGACATACAATTTTTGATTTTTTTTGCAAAATTAAATTTTTTTTCCAAAATGGGCCCCTTTTTAAATTTTTTATTTTTTTGCTGAAAAGCTTACGTCCATTGCTTTAAGAACTTTTTGGTCTCTTAGTGGGATGCGAGTGGGATATATATCAAAATTGGTTAACTTGACATGAAATGTCCCATATATAATTATAAGACGATCTAGCGATGTATGTATGTCTGTACGTTGAAGCTGATATTGTCCGATAATATAAAATACAAATCTAACCAAATCGAGTGAACCAGATGAACGCTTTATACAAAATGCATCACAATCGTAATAATTTTAAAATTTAGTTTAATTTGTACGCAGTTCAATAAAATTATATTAAAAATCGTTATTTTTATACCCAACATTAAAAAAGATGTGGGTATATTGATATTGTCTTTCAATTTGTAACTCATCAACATATTTATGGCAGACCCACATTAGAAAGATAATCTAGCTATATCTGTCCGTCTGGCTGTCTGTATACCTGTAGAAAACACTTTACATGAACCTAAATCTTTGTACTATTGTGTGGATCAGTCCATAATAGACCCTACCCCCCATATAACTCCTATATGTGAAAAATATTTTATTGTCACATATTGATAATGGGTATACAAGATTCGGCACAGCTGAAAATAACACTCTTACTTGTTTCTGTTAAGATAGAATTGGAACATGAGGCCCTCAACCATAAGTTATCATAAATTTCTACAATGATTGAGTTAGGATCATGAATAGGTTTATAAAAGGCCCACTTCTGAAAAGATCTTTAACGAGCTTAAATATCTTAAAAATAAACGAAAGTAAGTTCTTAACATACAAAAGTTTTGTCAACTAATTATATGATCGGTCTATAATTAGTGATAGCTCTTATAAAAGGCCCTCTTCCGGAAATCACTTTAACATGCACAAATATTTTATAAGTATGTATGTGTTAATATCGAGATGAAAGCAAGCTTTTAAATTTGTTTCTGAAAATGGGAAATATCGGTCCATGATTTAACCTATGCCCCATACAAATGTTCCCCGGGATACTGTTTGAGCAGCCATAAATATATTGACTATGCGGCAATTCTGATAAAATTTTGTTTAAATTAGTTCTATGTATCTGAAATTATACTGTAGAGTATGGGCTACATTTGTCCCTAGTCCCCCTATAAGGTCCCCCCCAGAATATGACTTGAACATTCATAGGTTTCTTATAATAATCAATATCGTGATTAAATTGGACATAACCTAGTTCTATATAATATAAATGCTAAATTTATAAAAGGTTTAAACAACAAAATTGCCATAAAAAATGGGTTTTATAAAACTTTGTGAAATTAAGTGTTATAAAATATTCTTAGCAATCATGTCAATAATAATTAAAACACACTGACACAAAATTGTTACATTAATGAATAAATAAATAGCAACTGCTACTTGAGATTTCAATTGAAGCAATCACAACATTAATAACAGCAACTGCAATAAACAGCAAACAAAAATTCGAATAAAATGAGAAGATATTTAGCAAACTAAATAAACAGAAAATATAAAATTAAATGAAAATAATAACAAATCACCTTCACATGTTACACATACTTATCACGCGAAGAAAGCTTTAACAATCACAAGCACTCATTTTAACGAAAAAATAATCAAAAAGCTTTTATTGTGCTCATAATATTTAAGTACTCTCGCTCTTTCTTGCATTCAGTGAGTATTTATAGCAACAAAAAAATGTACCCGTCTCATAAAAATATCCAGAATAACCAACCCAGTCTGATTTATTAAAGTTGTTCTAGTATATAGTTAATTTTTTAGCAGAGTGTAGTTAAATTACAATCATACTCTCCCTCTCTCTCTCTCTCTTTTTCATTGTCATTTTCACAGTCTGTCACTTATTTTCTCATTTTTGTTTTATATTTTTTTTGTTCCTTTTAGTGGTTTTTATGTTTTTCGTTTGTTCTCTGTACGAAGCTCATGTCAAATCAATTTGTCAGAAATCACTGACAGCTGCTATGTTAACAATTGTACTCATACGACTGCACTAACGTTTGCACAAGATACAACAAACAAAAAAATTTAAAATAGTAGATTGTATGTGTGTGAGAGTGTTTGTGTAAACATAATCATGATTTTTTGTTTTTATTTTCAAATGAAAAGCACACCGATAGGATACACACACAAACAAATATACACCAATTAAAGCTCAATGGACACCACTGCACTTGATTTGACATTTAGTGGTTGAGCAAACCATTCACCATGCGTTTGTGTGAATGTGTAATTTGTAAACTTTCCCAGTGAACACAAATTCAAGCGACAAATGATTTTCATTTCATTACATTAATATCAAACCTCTCATCAAATCCGTAAAGATTTTTAAGGATAACACCGCCAATTGTTGATGAAGCTTAATACGAGTACTATCAAAACATAATGTTGGAGAAATGCTTTGATCATTCTCAGATCAAACTTCCATGTTTGCTGGGTTCATAGCCCAGCAGTTCTACGAGTAGTCAATGTATCCCTTATAGACTGTAATTTTCTCTAATGACTGATCACTTGGCTGACTCCAATTTATATATTTTGTTTCAGTTTATAATTATGTGCTCTTTGTAGTGCAGAGGGAAGTCGATTGGTTACTTTATAAATCATAGTTACTCTAGCGTGAAGTCAATTGTGACTTAAAAGGTTAAAGTATCTATACCCCAATCTCCTTGGGAAGTTACAGATATTCAAAATGTCTTGGAAATATAGAGTCTATTTAAAGAGAGAAAAGAGAGTTCGGACGTAAACGGCAGGAACTATGGTCTCCGAGTCTGATGTTTCAACTCAAGCAATGTCAAAATAGATTACGAATCACCTTAAATGATAATAAGGAATCAAATCTTAAAAATTATCTTCAAATCTGAATGTAGTCTATGAAGGCTGTGAAAAAATACAATGCCCTACGAATACCCTATATGTATCCAAAAAGGTGAAAGGGCAAATGATGCTACTGAGAAAGTCGATACATTCGCTAAACACTATCTTGAGCCATACCATCTTGAACCATAGGTCTCACAGCAAGAAAACCTCTAGGTAAAGGTAGCCTGTCTAATTGAGCACTTAGATTTAGTTTGTGCTATATACATAATATATGGCAGATATGCTTACACACTGACTCACGCATACACTTTTTCAGACGATACTGGAATTGTAAGCATTCCCAAAAATACCTCTGTAGCATCTGAACAACTTCAGTCTAACATCAATGTGTTCATGTCACATTTTCTTTAAGAAGAGATAGTTACCCTCAAAACAGATTAACAATATCAGCTCCCCAGAACAAAACCATGTAAGCTACCTTGGTATCCACCTCGACCGCCGCACAGTGGTATAGAAAAAAATAGATGGAAATAAATCTGTAACTTCTGAACCGCTAGTCTGCTTTGAATGAAATTGCACATGCACAAAAAGGAAGTGTTATTGAGTTTAAGTTTTTAGTTTGGACCTCATAGCGCCACTAGGAGTGCGTCCAGGGGCCCCCAAAGTAGGACACGTAGGGTATGTTACATTTTTAAAACGATCCTTTTTCATCGTTTCTGTTCCGATTTCAAAAATAGATTACAGAAAAATAATTTCCTCGTCGAGCGCTACAAATAACTTTGTCGTATCTAGCAGTTATCTCATAAAGCTTAGGAGATATTCGCATTTGAAAATTGAATGTTCAACACTTTTACTCACCTTACTCATGTTTTTTGATAACAGCGGATCCACATATTTCCCGATTTTCTCTATTTTTCCTTTTTAAAATTGTAACATACCGGAGGTGTCCTACTTTGGAAACCTCTGGCCGCGTCCCTGGCAGGTCCATGAAGTCCAAATTCAAAACTTAAACTCTATAATACTTCCTCTTTGAGCATGTGGAATTTCATTCTAACCAGGTAAACAGTTTAAAAGTTACTGATTTATTTCCCTCTATTTTTTTTTCTATAACACTGTGCGCCGTCATTTTAAATTCAAAGTGACACATATAAAACTGAAGTATATTCAAATGCACTGATTTCTTAGTCCTCCGTTAGCCCTAGTCTTGGACCACAAGATTCTCTTGTATAAGGCGGTTAAAAACCAATATGTTCGTATAGCATTCAGCTATGTGGTGCGGCATCTTCTTCTAATATCGAAAAGATACAAAGAATACTTTCAGGTCTTTTAAGAATAATAACAGTTGCACCTTGTTAAGTTAGAAATTGTTACATTCATAGCGACCTCAATTTTCCTTCAATACGCGAGGAGATCAAATACTCGACTTTGAACTAAAGGGAAAAATTACAAGATCAACCAAATCCTTTGAGGGTCACAGACGTCTTTGAAGGAATGGAAACCTTGGACTTATACGTTTGTTGGATATTGTATTGTCAATAGCAATATTATTTATTATTTAAATTAAGATGTGAATGCTTATTGTAAATTTCTTAAAAAAAAGATTGAATAAAAAACATGACAATGAAAAAATAAGTTTAATTCCACGGTTTTGGGTAAAAATGTTTACCAGTGTAATTCTTATACCCTTCACCTTCGTGAGAAGGGTATATATAAAGTTGCCATTCCGTTTGTAATTTCCACAATATAATTTTCCGACCCTATAAAGTATATATATTCTGGATCCATTGCAACGATGTATATAAGGCTATAGTAAGTTGGACCTACAATGGGTCAAAATCGGGAAAAATATTTTTTTATTTTTTTCACCAAAAACTCTTTTTTCACTAATAAATTAAAAAAAAAAAAAAAATTATATTAAAAAAAATTGGAAAAAACTAAAAAAAAAAAATTCGAAAAAAAATTTTTTTTTAAAAAATAAGAATTTTTTTAAATTTTATTTTAAAGTATAATTTGGTGAAGGGTATATATGATTCGGCACAGCCGAATATAGCTCTCTTACTTGTTTATGGTGTAATTGAATTCGAAAAACAATTTCTCAAAATACAAAATCCAACGATTTACTTTTCGAAGCTGTTTACAAAATAACCCCCCAGATACTTTGTTAGTTGTTCCATATTTAGATGAAGTGTGATTATTTTCCATCAAAATTATAATTTGACTTAAAATTTTCCTTTAAACAATGATTTATTTCTTTTTGATATTTCTACTTTAGTTCAGTTCTTTTTTTAAAGTTGACAACGCTGGTAAACGTTATTGGATACCATGCGTTGACTACTTTGCACCAGCCTCTTGTAATCTATGTAGGGTCAATTGGACACGCACATGTTAAAATAACTGGTCACGTAGCCATTTATGTAGCTACCTAAACTAAAAAATAGGTAAAATCACTAGTTCGGAATAATCACCCAGAACTGCTGGGAGATACATTGATATACACATATGTACTTATGTATTTATTATTTATGTGTGTTTGTTGATTTTTAACATATGAGATAGTGGCATGGCACAGTGGTGACTGAAAAAAATTTAAATTTTTGTTTTATGGTTTGGTAATTGTTCCAAAGGGAAAATTATAAACTAATTTTTTAAAGGGTTGTAAGTAAATTGGTATGGGGAAACGGTATTTTAACAAAATAAATCCTGTCACGTACTACAAAATGTTTTAAATCATCTAACGGCCGTAAACAAAAAATCGATTCTCCAGTAAATCAATTTAATGATTGGGCCAAAATAATGGGGTGAGTTGTTCTTGATATATGAAACATAAGGTAGGGTCACACATGGCAAATATTTGACTCTTTTAATTATTTCAAAAACGTATCTCCCACTTCTAATTTTAGTCGACTGGAAGCTACAATAGAGACCCTAGTGAAATCGGTTAACAATTTTACTAACTCCATGAGTAATATGATGCAGGAAATGCTTAAAATGCAATCAATGTTATTACAAGCTATCCTAAATAAGCCATGAACTGTTTGAAAATATGTTTCGGGAATGCAAACGCCATACGCCAACACAAAAACGAACTCGAATATTTTTTAAGAAACCAACAAATTGATGTAATGCTGGTTTCTGAAACCCATTTGACGTCCAGAAGTTCATTTCGAATAAAAGGATATGTATGTAAAGATCCCAGAGGTAGAGCATGCGGAGGCTCGGCAATTTTAATATAAGCTCGAATCAAACACTATTTAATGTGTGATCTTTGCGAAGATTTTCTACAAGCTACTACAATCTGTCTTGAAGATTTTCATCGAAACTTAGTTATTTCATCGATATACTCACCCCCTAGATTTTCAATTACAGAAAGTCAATATAATACATTTTTTAAATTACTAGGCCCCAGTTTCCTGGCTGCTGGCGATTATAATGCTAAGCACGCATTCTGGGGATCACGACTGATTACCCCTAAAGGTCGTGTTTTGTTTGATACAATTTCTAAAATGGGTTTGAATGTGATTTCGAGCGGCTAACCTACTTACTGGCCTACTGACCCGCGAAAAATACCGGATGTTATTGATTTTAGCGTGATAAACAATATACCTGGAGAAATGATTCAAGTTGAATCCTCGTTGGAACTATCTTCAGATCACTCACCCACTATTGTTACTTTATTGAGCCCCCGAGAGATTGTATCCCCGAATGGTAATTTACCGATAACAGGCACAAGAATTAATTGGCTCAAATATAAAAAATACCTCAGTACACATTGCTCGGAAAACATACCACTAAGAACACCAGAAAACATCGGTCACTCTCTTATCAATTTCGATAAAAATCTCAAACTGGCTGCTCAACATGCTACCCAAACCCCCCGACAAATCAGATATTGCAGATATTGAACGGCTCTTAAATGAAAAAAGAAGAGTTCGAAGAGAGTGGCAATTGCACAGATCCCCCCAACTCAAATCGAAGCTTAAAGATTGTATAAAAAGACTTAAAAAGCTCTTGGAATTTCGAAAAATGGAATCTTTGAATAAATATCTAGAAAGCCTGGACGCAACCCCGCAATCGGATTACTCATTATGGCGAGCCACAAAAAGTCTTAAAAGACCTGTCATATGTAAGCCCCCCTTGCGGTTGTGGCGGTTGGGCAAGAAATGATACTGAAAAAGGAAATCTGTTTGTTAATCATTTGAAGCAAGTATTTACCCCGAACACATCAAATGAAACTATTGAGTTGCCACCTGTTGTACCCCATTTTGGAGCAGCCGTACCCCTACGTTTTGAGATTCGAGAGATCGAAAAGGCTATTGTTGATTCAAACTCCAAGAAAGCACCTGGTATTGACAAAATCAGTGACAAGATGCTTATGGAGCTACTCCGGATAGCAATAAAAATAATAATTTTTATTTTTAATGCTGTATTACGCCTTGAATATTATCCTTCAGAATGGAAGGTTTCACTGGTTACCATGATACCTAAGCCGGGAAAAGATCACACAAAAGTAGAATCGTATAGACCAATCAGCCTATTATCTAATATATCAAAGCTATTTGAGAAGATACTGATGAACAAGTTGTACCCGATGTTAATTGAAAACAATTGTATTCCGAATCATCAATTTGGATTTAGAAGAAAACACAGTACTATCGAACAAACCCATAGACTTGTAAATATTGTAAGAAAAGCGTTTGAGGAAAAGAAATGATGGTTTAATATACAAACTGACTCAAAATCTAACCGCAAACACTCATAAGCTATTGGAAAGCTATTTAACTGGTCGAACATTTAATGTTAAAGAAGAAGACTTTTTAAGTAGTCCCCAACCCATTGAAGCTGGTGTTCCCTAAGGCAGTATCCTGGGACCATTTTTATTTTTGATATATTCATCTGATATGCCAACTAACAATCGCACTCATACATCAACATTTGCTGATGATACTGCTATTCTAAGCATTCATGAAAACCCTGAAGAAGCGTCACGTTACTTAAAAAATCACATATTTGAATTAGAAAAATGGTTAAAACAATGGAAGATTAAAGTCAACGATCAAAAATTTACACATATAACATTTACATTGCGAAGAGAATCATGCCCCCCTATTCATATCAATAACCAAACAATAATCCAACAATTGGAAGTTAAATACCTCGGAATACATCTCGATCGTCGTCTTACATGGAAAAGCCATATAGATGCAAACTTAACTCAAATGAAATTGAAATCAACTCAAATTAATTGGCTCAGTGGCAGAAACTCTACGCTTAGTCTAGATTGCAAACTTCTACTTTATAACATGATCATAAAACCGATATGGTGTTATGGCATACAGCTATGGGGCACGGGCTCAGCGTCAAATGTAGAAAAGATCCAAAGACGCCAAAACAAGTTTTTAAGAATGATTACAGTTGCCCCCTGGTATATCAAAAACGCGAATATACACAAAGATCTAAACGTGCCAATTGTAAAAACTGAGATTACGAAAAATGTGGAAAAATATTTTAAAAAAACTTGAAATTCACCCAAACCCACTGGCCCGCAACATATTAGATAACCGTGGCCACACTCGATTAAGAAGGAGGGACACAGCAGACCTAATCCAAAGACTAGAAGGAAGAATGGCTATTTAATCAAAGCAACAATGAATAAACAATTTTTCGTCCGGCACTGGCTGGACTAATTAAATTATCATTATTAGATATAAGATTTGAAATACTTGTTGTTAGTTCATTAAATAATGAAGATACAATTGATGTTGTATGATCTTACAAAACACTCGTAAGAGTAAACAACGTCAAACAAATTTGTGGTTACACTTACCTTTACTCATGCAGTGTATTGAGTTAGATCTAGGAAAGTTATCTGAAATACCGCCATTTTATGGGTCCGAAAATAATTTAGATGGTTTCCGATTCTTATTATCCCATCGTTTCATTTCGATTGGCTATCATGTAACAACATGAAGGACCCCACACAGCCCATACAATATGTTCAATTACTAATTTAAATATTTTTTATTTTATCAGATTATCGCTCATTTGCTGCAACAACGTCATAATTAAAAAAAGTCGTTTCGAGAAAAACAGCTTCGAATGTTTTATGACATTTTAATATTTCTTAAATAAATTTACAACAAATCATGCGGTTTCAGAAATAAAACCAGATTTAAATAGTAGAGATCTTATATCTTTCTAATCTGTATTTAACTTAAATTATTACTTGTCAAATATACGATATACATATACATTCACAAATACTTCAGGAATTATTGGCGATAAACTTGTCGTTACTTACACTAAAGGGTCAAGAAGTATTGTTTAACCGATTTGAAAAGTTCACTTTTTGTTAAATGTTATTTTTATGCTGGGGGAAGTATGTATTCAATACATTCAAATTCGAAACATAATTTAATATTTTTATAAGTCCTTAAAATATTTTTTTCAAACAAAATAGAAGCTTTCATTTGAAACTATGATGTATGAGTATGTGTTTACTCGATATGATAAACAAGTTGTAATTTCATTGGCGAATTAAATAAAAAACAAATACTCAATCGAATTATGTGACTTGGAACCGACCAATTTAAATTGGGGACAAATTCGGTTGCCACCACGAATTGTGTTTTCTCTGTGTACTTTAACATTTTTTCTTTATGTGCATAAATTGAATTGTTCATTACTCCAATTGATCTGTACATTAAACACATACATACATCTATAATTACTAACATAATTATCTTTATTGTATAATATGTTTACCCACTGTTACTTGTAATTGTTTACTCTGCTAGATATTATTTATTTCTTTTGCTTTTTGTATGTTAAGTTTTTAATTTAACTAGTTTCTCTTTACTATTTCCCTCCTTTCTTTTTTCTTCTATAAGCAACTTTATACTCATACCATATGTTGCTTAGCAAACTATTGTGTATGAAAGTATGTTGGTACATATGGGAGTTTTGTGCTTTTTGTATTGTTGTTGTACGCCTTTTCTTGTTATTGCCATAAATAAAGTACATAGATACATACAAACAAACAACATAGTCATATACCAACAATAATACACTCATAAGGACTGAAATCAGTGAAACTATCGAACGTATTTTCATGTGTAAATTATAAAAAATCTATAGCAAATATGTGTAAATATTAAAGTTAGCCTAAAAAATGTTCCCAACTAAAGAAAAAATCGACTATATTTTAAGATGCTATTTCGCAAAATGTTTCTTTCTAGTTGCTCGAAAAAAATATAATTAAACATACAATTAACCACGTATAATTATTCCGTAAAATAATTACATCTTATTTTTAAATGTCTATTTATATTTGAATAGTCACTGAATAATGCCGGGGCCTTTTAAGATACATATCGCTCATTTGCTGCAACAACGTCATAATTCAAAAAAAAATCGTTTCGAGAAAAACGGCTTTGAATGTTTTATGACATTTGACTATTTCTTAAATACATTTTCAACAAATCATGAGATTTTAGATATAAACCCTGATTTGAATAGTAGATGCTACTATCCTTCTAATCTGTATTTATCCCAAATTTTTTCTTGTCAAATATACGAGAAAACATGAATTTTCGTTTTGACGTTTACAACAAAAAAACACTCTCAAGGAAACAATTATTGACTTTTTTGAAAACTATATGAAAGACTATAGAAAGGCGCATATTTCGTATTATTCAGTTTAAAACACACGCATTTTGAGTTGTGTCGTTGTTGCAGCAAATGAGCGATATGTATTAAATTATTTAATTTTTCAAAATGTTCTGGCTGGTCTCAGCCCTTAATATCGATATATGCTCTGCTACAAAAAAGGTCTTTGACTGTAAGTTTGTTTTGTTTTGTTTTGTTTTCATTCTTATATTTCTTCTTGATTTCTTTTTTGGTACTTCACTAGCAATTTTGTTTCTTTTTTTCTAAAATGAAATGTATTTCCCTCCATTTTTTGTTTTCATTTTATTTTCATTGAGTAGAGTTGTTTTTTATAGTAGCAGTTGTTTCTGTTGGTTTTTTGTTTTTCTTTTTATGCATCATCTAGTTATGTTGCCAACATTTATAACAACATCCACATACAATAGTTGCACAACATAACTACAATGAGTAAAGCGAACAAAATGCATGTGGAAAAAATAAAAACAACAACAGCAACACAAAAAATAGAATTCTGTGTCAGTCGGTTGCTTTTAAAAAATATATACATATATATATTTTTACTTGTTTTATTTCTAGGTTTTCTTATGTCATTCATGCACACACAGACACACACACACAAAAAAACATAAAAACTCTTGCATATGTTGGGGGGCGTATTTGAACGTATGTATGTGTGCTTGTTTTTATTTATGTTTTTCTTTCAGTTAGTTTTTTTTTCATTTTTTTGTAGTTTATTTTATTGCATGTGCATTCGTTTTTTCATACCAAAATCAACAAAATTGAAAAAAAAACTGTTACACAAATATTTGTTTTTTCATGAGGATTTTTGTTAAAGTATTCGTTACACGTGTTAAATACTATACATTTTATAGATGTATACAACATACAGTTGTACACCGATGAATACATCAATGTAAACATCAATGCATAGATAAATAAATTATCAGCGTATACGTTATATTTCGTTTTTCAAAGAAAACAGAATTCTAAAGTTGCGTATACGCAACAGTGTGACCGTACTGCAGCAAGTGTGTACATAAAACTCCCTGTCAACACATTGCTTTGTTGTTGTTCATTGAAAATTTGTGATAGAAACGAGGTTAATGTTTGACATATTTTTCTAGTCAGGTGTATGCACACAATCATTTATGCAACACGTTCATTGAGTGTGTGTGACATCAATGGTGTTTGTAACTAATATGGAGATATCAGGACACATAGCAAAAGATAAAACATACTTTTAAACAGGGACCGTAACAATTATGATTTTTATAATAAAAAAGCAACAAAGAATAATAACAAGAAGTGAAACGCTGTCAAAAAAAACCTAACTCTAAGAATGTATTGGTAACATTTTGTTTATATGTATTGGTATTCAAACCCTTTCACCACACTCCTCAAACACACATAGTTGTAAAAAAGCGACCTTATGAATTATAACAAAATTTTATTACAATTAAATTTAAAAATTCAAACAATTCTCAAATCATTTAATGTATATTTGACCTGGAAAGATTTTATAAATATATTTTTGTGCTTTTTATTCCATAATTTCTGCAAAAATTTAATATATTTTAATTTTTTTTATTAATTTTTAATACGAAATTTTCCAAATGTATGTAACTTTTTTGAGTAATTTATTTGTTGTTGTATCCTATGATTTGGGTTACCCACGTAACAATTACTGCAGGCGTTATTTTGATTATTCGATAGAACACCTACCATGTGAATTTCCCACTCTACAGGAGCATATTTGCACAGGTCTCTTCATGATCTCGACTGTCTCACAGTGGGGGAAATAAAAAAAAGTGGAAATAAATCTGTACCTTCTAAACAAATAGATTGATACGCTTAAGTTTTGAATTTGGGCTTATAACACTAAGGGGGGACCGGGCCACAGTGCCCCAAATTGGGGCACCTCGGGTATATCAAAAATAAAAAATGATGCTAAATATATGTTTGCAATCCGATTTGAAAGATTTTAATATATATAAAATATACTCAACGCGATCTACAAAAAACATAGCTTTAGTTAATATATGACTCTTATAGTTTACGAGTTATTTTCATTTGAAAAGTCAATTTTTGCTAATAACGGATCCAATTATTTCTCGATTATCTTAAAATATTTATATTTTTTTGAATTAACAACAAATTTATTAATAATAGCAAGAAAAAATTATTTAAAAACCTTTACTGAGTCAAAAGTTATGTGCATTCAAACTTAAAAAAAAAAATAAAAAAGTCGGATTTTCGCAATTATTTTTCGAAAAAAGTACCTACAATAATTTTAAATTATACAGAAAATGAGAAAAAGATAATTAATGTATTTATAGTTTTCTGAAAGACAACATTACGGGAAGTATTATAAAACCAAAATAATATCAAAATTCATATTATTGCGTGGTCCAGAGCCTTCCAAATTAGATCTATTTTTTATGTAAATTTCAACTTTAGACAACATTTTCTCAAATCGCATAGCTGCTTCCAAAAAATTAAGACCTGCTTTGTATGTCCTAATATGTTCTTCAATATCGCGCAAAGGGATTTCATAGCCCCAAGCTTGGTGCCTTCAATAGATCCAAAAATCCAAAAAATCACAATTTTGGAATTTTTTAAAAGTTATTTGGGAATCGTGGGATTGTCAAAAACAATTCACTAATTTATTTTCCACGTTTGTATTTCGATCAAAAATTTCTATATAAGAGTAAAATTTCACTAAAAACGATTCATAAACAAAACTTTTATTGCACTTTTAAAATTAAAATTTTCCATAAAAATCAGCTACCATTTTTTATTCCCATATTTTTGAAAAAAGTCTTCTATAATTTTTTTAATTTTTAAAAATTTTGTACATATTTGAAAAAGAGGACATAATTTCCTACATGTTGATATACAATATGTATATCTCTTCGGATTCAAACAAAAATTTCCCATCATTTCATTTTTAATTTTTGATATACCCGAGGTGCCCTATTTTGGGGCACTGTGACTCGGCCCCCTCCTTGTTATAAGCCCAAATAGGAGCCCATGGGAGCTATTTGTTTAGAATTTACAGATTTATTTTAATTTTTTTTTTTCATTTCCCCCACTGTGTGTCATAGAGATTCGTCACTGAATAATTTGTTAAAATTGGTCAGATGCACCTGTTGGTTATCAGAGTGACAACAGTTATTTGTTTTATTAATATATATCACATGAGAACATTTTCGATAATTGGCAGGCAACACACGTAACCAAACTTACCTTGGAGAGCTTTAGAAAGAAGTAATGTATAAGCTTCTCCATGACTGCATTTAGTATTATAATTATGCCGAATAAATACTTTATATATTTACATATATAAAGTACGTATGACATTATATATGTACATTGTACTTAAATAGATAGAATGAAGTTTAATTAAAATATATATATATATTTTTTTGGAGATATTTATATTATAATTTTTAAAATAGAAGTTGTAAATAAACCTCTACCTTGAGCTACTTTGTAGCAAAGTGTTGCTTACAAAACATTTCATTGCAGATTTTTAGCTTGAATTTTAAACTTTTAATTCCAAACTGTATTAAATAACAGTTTGTGTTCAGTATTCAATAAAATCACAGCAAAAAATAAAAATGTATATTTATTTATCAATTTAATTCTCTCTATTTTTTTATTTTCAGTGATGCGAGTAGAAGAAAACTGCTAAAATAAAATTCAATTAAAGTCAACAACACGTAACTGAAACTTTAATTTTGAAACAAAATTTCAAACAAAAAAAAACTGATAAAGAAACACACTAAACAAACAGTACCCAGCAGATCTAGGAGACAGTCCTGAACTAGTGATTTTACCCATCATTTAGGGTGGGAACTAGTTACTTCTGCAGTTACGTGACTAGTTATTGACCCTTTTTGACTATAATGAAACTGTCTAATAGCTGGTCTAAAGTAGTCAATGCATTGGATTCACATACTGGTTAAATAGCGTCAGTTACCTTACTAGCTACATAACTGGTAACTTGATCAGCAACATACCTAGTTATTTTAGAATGTACGGGTGCTAAATGACCTCAAATAATCTGCAAAAAAAGATATATCGTAGACAGTCCAATAAACGATTGCTTATAAACAAACCTTCCTCCAACAACAATCCAATGGATTGCTTTCTAAAGTACAGGACAAAATAAACGTTTAATGTACTATATACTTAGGTTACTAAGAGACACTTCATGCGACATTACAAGGGATATCAGTATACTTAAGCAAAAATTAAAATAAACTGTATGAGAAGTATATCAAAACAATTTGTTTAAAACCAGTTTGAACGAATTACTCACAAAACGTTTTAGTGGCTACATTCCAGATTACTTAGAGACACTTAAGTGACAATTGTCTTCACGCTAGATTACCTGGGATGTATAAAGTAACCAATTGTCTTCTCTCTGCACTACAAAGAACACATACGTGTCAAATTACCAAAATATATAAATTGGAATCAGCCAAGTTATAAGACATTTATGACCATTACTGTCTTTAAGGGATACATCGACTACTTGCTTAACTGCTGGGTAGAGTTGGGTATATACCACGTACACCACTGCATGCACACATCAACATACACAGGGTATTGAAAATGGCATAAAGTGTTGTATATGTAACAGGGGTAAACACACATAAACATCATCACTAGTACTAAATAACTACAAGCAATCATGTAGGAATATATAAATTACAAAATATTTTTCCACTAAGTTATGCGAGGATCATGCTTAAGATGTGATAGAAATTATAAATTTCATATCAGTATACATATTTATTACTTATGTTACAAATGCTCAAAAAAAAAAATTTAAGAAGACTGGTATTTCTTCGATATTTGGGTTGAGAATAATTTAGGAGAATATGTTTAAGATTTAAAAATTTCGTACAATCCTCGTTTCGTACCAAACTCTTTAACTTCTATGGCATTTTCTGTTCCCTTTTGGGTAAAAATTGTAAATTGTTTTTATTTTATTTATTTTTATTGGTTGGTATATGTATGTGCTTTCAGAGGTAGCCTGAAATCTCGGTTTGCATTTCCCTTATATGTTCTGTTTTATTAACATTTAAATATTTATATTCATGCTCAGCTTTTTGCGTAGTTGAAACAAACAAAAAAAATAGAAACTATGACCAAATATGTTACATTAATTACATAAGGGTATACAAACAAACAAACAAGTTTTAATTTTTGGGAAGTTGTGTACATTAAATTGATCCAGAAAAATATTCGAAATTCCTCAACAACATTTAAATTTACTTAATCTTAAGGTATTATTTCATAAAACTTTTATTTATGGATAAACATGGATGGAATGGATCAAAGGACAAAAAGTTACATTTAAGTATTTCATGTGAAATAAAGCAAATAAATTCGAATACAAATTTCAAAAATGTCCTTCGTTCCCCTAGATGAATCTTTCAAATACGCAAAATGTAAAAATGTTTATAAAAACCTGAAATAGAATACTGTTCTACGGTTCAACATAGAAAAATAAAGAAATATAATTTAATTTTAGTTGGTTGGCCCAAATACTGGTATATCTTTAAAAAATATGTTATTTTCATACGAATAGATTTTTTCTATCATTCAGATATACATCCGTGGACCAAAATGAGTCGTTTTACACTTGGATAATGTTGGGAAATATTTCAAACTATTTCCAACGTTAGGTAAATAATATGTGTTGCCCAAACTGTGCTGTTCGATTAGTACCGACGCACAGAGGGGCCAAATATACT
Organism: Calliphora vomitoria; assembly: GCA_942486065.2. Lineage (NCBI taxonomy): Eukaryota > Metazoa > Arthropoda > Insecta > Diptera > Calliphoridae > Calliphora > Calliphora vomitoria. The sequence goes on from OW818029.2 coordinate 117,134,619, forward strand.
AATTTTGCGGATTAATTGAAAAAACAAATTTCAAGTATCGTGAAAACTGAAAGTACCTGCTTACAGAGCATACATTCTGCATGAGCAGCGAAGAAATTAATGTCAAATATGATACGGTATTTTTATAGTCACGTGTTGAATTTACATATTGTGAGTAAAAAACCTAAAAACTGATAAAAAAAAAAATAAAAAATTTGCGCAAATAAATACTATTTGTTATAAGTAATTTCAATAAATCTAATTATGCAACCACCAAGTTCAGGTATTTATTGATATGTTTTGGTTAAATTTAAATTTGAATTAATTGTGGAAGTGGCTTTGTTATTAGTTTTTATGTTGGAAGTGCAAAAAAAAAAATGCATTTTATCAGTTCAAATGGACATAAAGTTATTAGTAGGGCTCAGCTGGGCAGAGAATTTAATATAATTTAAAAGCCTGGACAGTTAAGCGTTGTTTTGGAAAAAATTAGGTTGCGCATTGCTGCGCCTCATAAGATATATGTAAATTAGTAACAGCTTAACCCCGTTAAGTCTACCAACAAAAAGCACTTTTCGATTCTGCTAAACGTTTTATCGCTGTCGTTGTTGTTGTCATTGTTTTTTGTTTTATTAGAGATGTGCATATGTTGTGATTAATAATACGAGAGTCACGTGTGAGTCAGGCGTGGCTATATTCTTGTATTATAATGAGATAAACAATAATAAAATTTTACCAATTACTTTTCTTTATTTCAGTTACGTTTAGTTTTCCATCCATTGAATTTCTAATAGTGAATGAATGCAGGATTTTAACAATTTAATTCTCACGCACTCACGCACCCACTCTTGTGTATGCTTGTTTAAACGTTTTTTTTTTTTTTTGTGATTAATTCGAAGTTTTTTCTTGTGTCACTTAATCATCCGATAGCAGGCAATTTAGCTTAGTGAGCGCGATCGCGAGAATTTTAGAATTTTATATCGGGAGCCAATTATCACTCACGTGCACATCTGTACTTTCAATGAACTTTTCTAAATGAGTTAAAAAAATCATTTTAGTGGCAGGTGTTGGGAAATATCTCTATTATTCACCCTTCCACTACTATTTAATATAATGATATCATCTTAAAACAATATGGTCGTTTTTTTTACCAATAACATGTATAAATTTTGTATGTCTCACTAATGTAGTTCTATAGATATAGGACAATTAATAAATTATTTGTATGAGGGGAACCCGATTCCACCCTCGTATATCTTTCCGATTTTGGTGGAAGGTGTAGTTTGCTTTTAGACTTACCCAGAGCAAATTTAGTGTGCATAACTATTGTAGTTCTATAGATATAGCACAGTTAATAATTATTTTATATGGTGGGTAATTGAATCCCCCTCCTGTATCCCTAAAATTTTGTTACAATATGCGGATTTGTCTAAGAGATACCCACGTAAAATTTTGCGAGCGTCGCTATTGTTGTTGAGATATTAATAAATCCGTAAAAAAGGGTATTTGACCCCACTGTGCGACGAGAATATGGATGCACATGTGCAACTACGAGTGCCATGATAACGGACTTTTTAAGGGCTGAAATGGAATGTATGAACATGGATAATCTTTGATTTCACCAGTATGGTGCACTACAATCATCAATATTTTGCGCAGCAAGTTTGGCATTCGTGTTATCAGCCGTCTTGGCTGATATTAATTTCTTTAATCAATTTCTTTAAGTTCAAGTTTTGCTTTCAAGTTATTTTCTCATAGTGCTTGTCAAAATTCATTTAAATTGGCAGCTATGATGTAGGCTGCATGCTACTTGTAAGCAATTTTTATCACTATGCTTATATGATACCCTACACCGAGAAGATGATTATTTTATTTGGATACCAATAGTTTTAACAGATTTATGCTAGTTAAAGTGATTTTCGGAAGTGGATCTTATATGGTAGCTATGACTAATTTATGAGAACTTAACTATTTTCAGATGGGGGCTAGGAGAAGGACAGATTCTAACCAAATTCAATAGGCTTCATCCTTGGGATAATAAAACAGTGTGTGCTAAATTATGTAGAATTATATTTGAAATTGCGACCTGTAGTTTGATTACAATGTTTACTTGGACGAACGGACATCATTCAATCAACATAAATGTAAAATTTAAAGTAAGTTCATTGAGTGTATTTAAACTTGAAAGGCAAACTATGAACGTGTAACCCCCAATTTAATCATTTAAATCAGTTGACATAATTATCAGTCAGTTATGTCCACCATATTTATAAAAATCTAAAATCAAACATTAAAGCCTTAAACTTATTGGCTAAATCAGTGTCAGATTCACGTTTGATGATTTGTATGTTGTTTTAAATATTTTTTTTTATTGACAATTAAAGTTTGCTATTCTACAATCTATGAAATATTGGCTGTAAATGATATTATGACTTGTAATACTATATATTCCACTTCAAATCAATTTTAAATTGTATTACCACATTTAGAACGTAAATGCCGATTAAGGTCATCCTCAAATTATGTACAGATTAAAAAAAAAAAAAACGTAGGTCACCAACAACAAATAAATCACCAGGTTTTAATCCTTATCGTACGTTTTATGTTCGATTTGTATATTTTCTTGTTGTGGCATTAAGGAGAGTTTGTACTTGTGCAAAAATATTTATTGTAGGATTGAAGAAAATTGGACAACCAAAAAGGACAAATAATACCCTACACTAAGTAAATGAGCAAAAACATGTTTCTTTAAAAATTTCAATAATTTATATTCGTGAGTGATTTTCGGAAGTGGGCCTTATATGGGAGCTATGAAAAATGAAATTTGGTCATGTGATTAATGTCTATATGAAAGTTATTTATGTTGCATTTTATGTGTATACCAACATTTTAAGGAGATTTATGCTCGTTAAAGTGATTATCGGAAGCGTCTTATATGGGAGCTATGACTAATTATGGACCGATCATAACAAAATTTGGTGACATAAATTCGGTATATATAAAATTTATTTGGAGAAAAACTTGTGTAGGTACCTATGTAAATTAAACATTTATGACCGATGAAGTCCAATTTCGGGAGGACATTTGTATGGGGGTTAGGTGAAATAATGGACCGATTTCAATAGGCTTGGTCCTTAGACAGAAAAAATGATATGTACTAAATTTTATCGAAATATCTTCAAAATTGCGACCTGTACTCTGCGCACAAGGTTTACATGGACAACCAGCCATCCAGTCAGCCAGCCAGACGGACGGACGGACATCGTTTAATCGACTCAGAAAGTGATTCTGAGGCGATCGGTATACTTTAAGGTGGGTGTTAGACTAATATTTTTGGGAGTTACAAACATCTGCACAAATCCATTATACACTATGGTGGTGTAGGGTATAATTAACGCGAAAAAGTGCGAAAATTTTACAGTTATTATTAACTTGGAAAATTTTCTAAAGAAATTTGATAGTTATCGATAAACATAAGAAAGATTCTAGTAATTGATAAATGTTGAACATTTTCTAAAGAAATTGTCTAATTATCGATAACTATTTTTGTTAGTTTTCTATAACTTTAAAATTTCAATATTCGATAACTATCGAAAATGATCTAAAGACTTTTTGTTACCGATAACTGTCGAACAATTTCTAAAGATATTTTCAAGTTATCGATAGCTGTCGAATATGTTTAAAAGAAATTGTTTAGTTATCGGTAATTATCAAAAACTTTTAATAAAAAATTATAGTTAACGGATACTATAAACTATTTCGACTATCGAGCATATTCTAAATAGCTGTATATAAGTAGTCATTTATGGTTATTCATGACTATCTTACCAAATAAGTGTACTATTTGAATGTGAATTGTACCAAAGAAGTCACAATTGAACCAATCGTGTTTTCCTTGTGTTGGAGGAGTAGAGTGGTGTAAATGTGTCTGTGAGTGGGTGTATTGTTTAACAAAATCAAGAACACAATTTTTTGCTTTCATTTTTGGGTGAACAAGCAACAAAAACCAGCTTTTGTTTTACAAGGAGTTTACGAGTGCACAGTGGTTTAGAAACTTTTTTTTTTGGAAATAATTCGGTATCTCGGGAACTCTTGGAGATATTATTACAAAATTTCACATGGTTAGAGCTGAGGTGTTTTTGAGTTGAATTACATTTGTTCAGCTTCCTAGGGGTAATACGGGCCAGTTTGTGCCCCCTCAAAGTTGGTCACCTCGGGTCTCAAAATTTTAAAAAAAATCCCCAAAAATTCATTTATGATCCGAATGAGCTGAAATTTAAAATATAAATAGTCCTTGAGAAGATCTACAAAAAATACGCTTACATGTGTAGGTTAGCTCCTTCAGTTGAAGAGATATTTAGGTTTATTTATTTTTTTTTTTTTTAATTTTGCTCGATTTTTTTTGTTTTTTAGATATGGCGGCCCTACGGAGGGTCGAATTTTTTTTTTCAAAATATCAGCTATATTGGCAATAAAATTCTAAATAAAATAAAAAAAACTTGGTAACAGTTATCTCGTCCGTGTAAAAAGTTACACGCATCCAAAGTTGGAACATGTAAAATGGGCCTAATTTTTTACGATTTTTCCTAAAAAAGTCCCTATATTTTTTCTTTTGTAGAAACAAATTTTCTTTGGGACTATATACAATTTTTATATGTTCCGGAAAGAAAACTTAATGCAAAAGCATGTAAAGTAAAATTGGGCTCACTTAAGCGGACACGGTATCCCCCAGACCTATCCAAACTTGGACAATTTTAAAAAAAATATTTAGGTTTCAGTAAAAAATTCTAAAAAGGCAAAGCACCGATCCTCGAAAAAGTTCCGTATTTGTATAACCCTATATGTTGTTTAAATACTTAGAAAGCTGTTTTACTATCACACGGTAAATAGCGTCACAGTAGGCACTTTTCTAAAAAAACTCAGTTTTTGGAACACATTTTCCCCGTTTTAGGAATTTCGGTATTTGAAAATAAAAAATGTCAAAAACTATAATGTCATTAATTTAAGGACATTTGGATCTAAATTAGTTCCTAATTTTGTTATGATATCTTTAACCGTTAAAATTTTACATTAAATCAAATTTTATATTTTTCTTCATGGAAAATCACCATATTATAATTTTTTTAGTTTTTATGGTAAATGACGTCCCAAGAATGTATAAAATTATTTAATTTTATTAAAATATGAATCTACAAGTCCTAAGGTTTTTACCAATATCAAATACTTATATAAAAAGCATATATCTACTACTCAGAAGCTCCACAAACCTTACCCCCTTCGGAAAATTTGTACATTTTTTCATATATTTCATGCAAAATGTTACTAACATATCAAATGTTAATTTTGAATTCCAACACACACTGACTTAACAGAAAGTTTGGTGTAACACATTTTGCACGCTATATATGAAAAAACGTACAAATTTTTCGAAAGGGGCAAGGTTTGTGGAACTTCTGAAGAGTAAATAAAGACTTTTTATATAAGTATTTGATATTGTTGAAAATCTTAGGACTTGAGGATTGATATTTTAGTAAAATTAAATAATTTTATACATTCTTGGGACGTCATTTACCATAAAAACTAAAAAAATTATAATATGGTGATTTTCCATGAAGAAAAATATAAAATTTGATTTAATGTAAAATTTTAACGGTTAAAGATATCATAACAAAATTAGGAACTAATTTAGATCCAAATGTCCTTAAATTAATGACATTATAGTTTTTGACATTTTTTATTTTCAAATACCGAAATTCCTAAAACGGGGAAAATGTGTTCCAAAAACTGAGTTTTTTTAGAAAAGTGCCTACTGTGACGCTATTTACCGTGTGATAGTAAAACAACTTTCTAAGTATTTAAACAACATATAGGGTTATACAAATACGGAACTTTTTCGAGGATCGGTGCTTTGCCTTTTTAGAATTTTTTACTGAAACCTAAATATTTTTTTTAAAATTGTCCAAGTTTGGATAGGTCTGGGGGATACTGTGTCCGCTTAAGTGAGCCCAATTTTACTTTACATGCTTTTGCATTAAGTTTTCTTTCCGGAACATATAAAAATTGTATATAGTCCCAAAGAAAATTTGTTTCTACAAAAGAAAAAATATAGGGACTTTTTTAGGAAAAATCGTAAAAAATTAGGCCCATTTTACATGTTCCAACTTTGGATGCGTGTAACTTTTTACACGGACGAGATAACTGTTACCAAGTTTTTTTTATTTTATTTAGAATTTTATTGCCAATATAGCTGATATTTTGAAAAAAAAATTCGACCCTCCGTAGGGCCGCCATATCTAAAAAACAAAAAAAATCGAGCAAAATTAAAAAAAAAAAAATAAATAAACCTAAATATCTCTTCAACTGAAGGAGCTAACCTACACATGTAAGCGTATTTTTTGTAGATCTTCTCAAGGACTATTTATATTTTAAATTTCAGCTCATTCGGATCATAAATGAATTTTTGGGGATTTTTTTTAAAATTTTGAGACCCGAGGTGACCAACTTTGAGGGGGCACAAACTGGCCCGTATTACACCTAGGAAGCTGAACAAATGTAATTCAACTCAAAAACACCTCAGCTCTAACCATGTGAAATTTTGTAATAATATCTCCAATAGTTCCCGAGATACCGAATTATTTCCAAAAAAAAAGTTTCTAAACCACTGTGGAGTGTGAGTACAAAAGTACAATTTGTATTCGTTTTCATCCATTTTTGCTTGTATGTACTAGAACTTTATTGTTTACACATGTGTGAGTATGTCAATCTGTGTATTCGTATATGTTTGTAATACTTTTTGTGCAGAGTTTGTTGCTATAGCAACTTGCTGGCAAAAAACACAGAGAAAGCTGGTAGAGAGAAAAAAAAGTATTAAAAAGCATGTTAAACTTATGGTCTTTTTAAAGCTCCTGTAAAAATTTAGTGCTTGATAAAATTTATGCCAAGTTATTTTCTTTTCCAGATCTCAGGTTGTATAACGACAATGACGACAATAACAACATCAGCAGCAGCAGCAGTTTTAGTAGCAGTAACAACGACATGATTGTTTGTTGTAAACAGCCTCTTGTTCTGCTTTTTTCCATTCTTGGCCAACAATGGATTTTAGTTCTTGTTTTTCTTTATTTTTTTTTTCCTTTTTTCAATTTAACGTGTGTTAAATATTTGTCCAACCCCTTTGTTTGTTTAACATTGTTTTTTTTTTTTTCTTTGCTTTTTTGCTTTTATGTTCTGCAATAACATGTTAAACTATTTCACTTATTTGTTTGTGTTTTATTTTTTACCTATAAAAATAACAACAAATTTCAGTATAAATAGTTGGCACTGTTTAACTTTACAATAAAAGCAACAACAGTAAGAGCTACTACAGTTTGGACTAAAATTGCATTATAGTAATAATATTTTATAACCGTAATCTCATTTAAACAGAGTGGAAAATTTTGCTGAAAAAGCAAATCCGACGATGAACCAAAAAAATCCATAAATAAAATTTCACTTTATTTTCTTTATGGCCAACATAGTTTAAACAAAAGTGTATTTTACCTAAAAAAAATCGCATTTATTTAATAATTATGAAATTTAATTGCCATCCCTTATTTATAATCAAGTTAAAATTTTATAAAAGGTTTTTATAAAACAAAATTTCCATACAAAATATGTTTTATAAGTCCTTTAATGTTAATGTCTTTAAAAACAATATCGCGACCGGAAATACTTGTGTTTCATATGGTCGTAAGGGAATTTAATATTTAAAATTACAAAATCGGTCAATTCACAAGGTCTCTTATCATGTCATAATGTCCTAATATTTCACGACTCGACGGCTCGGCTTAACCGACTCTTAGGCGTTCGGAGCAGGTTTCTGCCGGTTGGTTTCGATAACACAATAAACATAGCATACAGAGTAGTATTATTTTAGGACATTTTTGGCTTGAAAGACAATAACAATATTTTTAAGCTATTGTGAAATATTAGGACATTATGACAATATGGCATGGTAGGAGATCTTGTGACTTGACCAAATATTTTAATATCATGCTCTGAGTGGTCCGAAAAATTAGCCTAAAATGGACTTTTTGGAGAAACTTACATATGCACTATATATAATAGAATATTTATTATTTAACATATCGTATAGAAATTTTCTACGTACTTAGTAATTGTGATTCTAAACAGTTAAAAAATTAATTAAAAAAATTAACATTTTGTGGAAAAAAAATCCCAGAATTTCCCAAAAAATATTTAAAAAATCAAACAAATTTAAATTTTTTCCCACATTTGGTCAAAGGCTTATATGACATTAAAAACATACTAAGGTTTATTAAACAATATTCGGATTGGTATTCTGTGCTTTGAGGTTTAAGAACAAATTGGCAAATTGACCAACATAAAAAGGGTTAAGTTTGTTAGGATTTGTGACATACATATTAAAAATCAGACACATTTTTTTATGTTGGAACCATTTTTTGTATCAATATCGTCTTTTTCCAGAGTCTAAGATTTGTGTATGGAATTTCAGCAATATTCAAATTTAACGTCACCTATTTTTAGACTCGTAAAAATATTGATTTAAATTTTAGTGCAATTGGATGTAAAATAGTGTCCGATATTTCAAAAACATATGTTCAACAAAAGGTTTGTTGTTTAAAATGTAGCAATTAAATTTTATATGTCGCATAGTGCACACTGTGGTAAATCACAAATCTAGCTGACAAAATAAAAAAAATAATGTCGGGCAAGATTCCTTCTGATCGTTTAATGAACTTCTCAATACATTAGGTAACAGTAATTTATGTTTCGTTTTTAGCTCTGCTTAGGAAAAAGTTAGCTTTGAAGTCAGTAGTTGTCAACAAGTATATTTAGATATCAAAGAGAAGTGTATTTTTTGTGAGACTTTGATATAAGTATGATCATGGTACAATCAGTTACCAGGTACAATTATTAGAGAGAGTTTCCAATGTTCTCCCCTAAAACGTCAAACTATGTATTAATCACTTAACTTTTTTTAATTTGTTACCGCGATATTTTATAAATTTGTAACGTTTTAACTGAATTTATACACACCTATTTCACAAAAAATTTAGTTTTTCTTCCATTTTTAGTAAATTGATGTTTGAAATTGAATTTTTTTTGTAACAAAAATATAAATTCAATTATTTTTTAGACATTTTCTTTTTATATTTTTTTCATTTTCTTTTGTTTGACATTATAGGGAATGTATAATTGAGAACATACTTTCTAATAATTGTACCTTGCTAGTTCTGCCATGAGTATGATTATAAAGGCTATGGTGATTTTACTGTCATAATATATTACAATTTTCATTTTATTATTTCCTTTGTAAGTATTCAAAAAATGTTTTTTTGTGAGAAGTTCAGAAAGTGAAAAAATAAAATATTTCCTTTTTTCAAGTAAAGTTAAAGCTGATTATTCCGAATAGTACCGCGGTAAAACTATATTTGGGTTAATCTTTAAAGAGTTCACTTTAAGGTAAATCAAAAACATCTTGCGCATTTTTACGACCGCCATACACTCTTTACCGAAAGAAATTTTTTGAAGAATGGGTAAAAACTCCTAAAATATGTCGCAAAAAAAAATTTTGACTTTTTATAATTCTTTATATATTTGAACTCGTTTTTTATTATTTCATAAGTGAGAAGTGAACCAAACGCGATTTATCCAGTTAGATTTGCGATCTACCACACTGTGCAGTGGTTTAGGGGATATTGTTACGAGATTTCACATCGTTGGATCTGAGGTGTTTTCGAGCTAATTTAGAGTTGTTCAGCTTCCTAAACACATTTTTTTTAAAAAATCGTCAAAAATACATTTTATATTTGAATAGTCCTTGATAATATTTATAGAATATACGCTTATATGTGTAGGTTATCTCTTTTAGTTGAAGAGATATTTAGGTTTATTTATTATATAAAAAAATTCAAAAAAATACAATGACATTGATTTGTTATGATATCTTTAATCGTTAAAATGTGCTAATATTTTAAAATAATATTTCAACCCTCCGTATGCCCACCATAACTAAAAAACCAAGAAAAGATCGACCAAAATTAAAAAACCTAAATATCTCTTCATTTGAAAGAGATCATATGCATTTATTTTTTTAAATTTCAACCCATTTGGAACATAAATTGATTTTAGCCAATTTTTTTTTTTTAAATGTGAGACCCGTGGTGACCAGTTTTGGAAGCTGAACACTTGTAAATCAACTTGAAAACATCTCAGCTCTGACCATATAAAATGTCATAACAATATCTCCAATATTTCCCCCGATTTATATAAAAAAAAAAACGTTTCTAATCCACTGTGCGTCGGTATACATTTTAATACCAAATATAAAATTCTCCCAAAAATGCCAATTTTAAATTATTTTTTTGTCATAAAATAACACTTGTTTTCATTCAAGCTCAACAACAATTTGGTTAGAACTATAATAATATTTTTAGGACATCATGACAATATAACTTAATAGCAGACCGTTTGAATCCCCCAATTATATAACTAATCTTCAAAAAATAAACTCAAATATTCCTCTGTTTAATTCTGTATGCCGGTTGACAGTATCAGATCATCCTATTTCATTGCAGAAACTGCTTTTACAGTAAAAAACAAGCAAGACTGCTATATTCGGCTATTGCGAATCTTATATACCTTTCACCTTTGTTGTGGATGCATTAATTGCCCACTTTCAGCGTATAAGAAGCATTCTAAATATATCAAAAAAACTTTTAAAAATTTTACATTTAATTGCTGACGAACAGATTACATTGTAGAATTTACAAATTAAATGACAATCTTCTATATACCCTTCTCACGATGGTGAAGGGTATAAAAACAACAACGCCGAACGAAACGAAACACCAAAAAAAAAATACGCAAACCAATGAAGCCAACACACATCCAAACATACGTTTTGTTGCTTTTTTGTCAAACACCAAAAAAACCAAAACAAAATACGCAAACCAATGAAGCCAACACACATCCAAACATACGTGTTGTTGTTTTTTTGTCAAAGCGTGCAATAAATTGTCTTTTTTCGATGAAATTTTCAGATGTTGTCTCGGATTTTTGCTCATGCCTCCGTTATTTATGGACGGATTTTGCTGATTTTAAATAGCAAAATTCTCGAAAGCATGTCTGACAGAATTATTGAAGATTTGGATCCCGAAGATTTCAACAGACAGACGGACAGACATGGCTTAATCGACTCCGCTATCTATAAGGATCCAGAATATATATACTTTATAGGATCGGAAAATTATATTGTGGAAATTACAAACGGAATGACAAACTTATATATACCCTTCTCACGAAGGTGAAGGGTATAAAAAAACAATCGTGCGACAGTTTCGGTAAATGATTTATAGTGATTTTAAAACAACGATTTTTATTAATTAGAAACCTCTTTTACCCTTAACCAACAAAACCACAATTGTTTTTGTTCCTCTTTTATGTCTTAACAGATTTGCTATTAATTTCTTTTAAAAACCTTGTCAGTTTTTGTTGCCATTATAATGTTTTCTAAATGTTTTAAAGAACAACATGTCATTTACACGTACACTCATAAACATACATACATCCATCCATATGTACATACGAAATGGAATGCTGGGAAACACCAGCCGCCCAAAACCAAACACACATACTGTCAATCACACACAGAAATGTGCAAAGGCATGAGCATAAAGTTTAAATACCTCCTTACAGAAATGTTTTTATTTTTAATATCATTTACGTGGTCAGAACGTGTTTCAACAATTTGGCAGTTGTTACCAGCCAAAACAGACAAAAACACTAGTGAGTTTGTGCACGCTTTTTGTTTTCTCATGCATTTGTGGTTTCCTCTGGTGACGGGGAAAAAACATGTTTTATGTTTTTGTAAGTGATTTTAAAAGCCGTGTCCTCCTCGCTCTCATCTTTTTTTTTTTTTTTTTTGCTGCTCCTTTTTTCTGGTTTAGTTTATATGAAAATTAATGTTTATGTGCGTGCGTGTGTGTATTTGAAATGCTTATGAGCATTTATTTTTATGTTTATTTCCTTTATTATTGTTTTATTTCAACTTAACATACTTGTACTTTTATGTAAGTGCTTAAGTATTCGTACACTTAGCCGTACATTCACACTTTCACTACTCGTACATACAAAATTTAACCACATTTATCCATATATGCATGTTTTAGCGTTTATTTGCTACTAGTTGTCCCTTTTTAACTTTGTTTTGTTTATTCTACACGTATTTAAACTTTAAATCACATGCTTGATAATTTCTTTATGTTTTACTCCTCCTAAAAGTATGCTAATCTTTCGTATTTCTTAAACATAACGGCCACAAATTCATTTGTATGAAAACCATACGCACAATTTAGTCTTAAGAATGGTTGGTGGGAGATGAAAACAACTTTTATTTATTTGGGTTTAAAAAACCTTTTTACTTGGAAATGATATTAAAATAATTCTCATGTTTTTATATGGCTATGGGTGAGTGTGTGTCAGTGTGCAAGAGACGGAAAATTCTGATTTGAAAAATTAATTAGTATGTGTGCGGGGTTTAGTTAACCCAGTGGTAAAAAGAAAGAGTAAAGTCCCTTCTGAAAGGCCTTTTATACCCATTGCAACAGAGTGTAGAATTAGTTGTAAGCACTCTAAAATAATTCTATAAAGTATGGGGAAAATCGGACATCAATACAAGGTCCCCGTCAGAAAATTACTTGAACATTCATAATTGTCTTATAATAATTAATATTGTGATGAAATTGAACATAAACAAGTTTTATAAGAAACTAAATATTTCTACCAACTTTTGTGAGAATAACCCCTATATCAGATTAATATTTTATTGTCACATATTAATAATTACGATTCACTTACGGGATGCTGGATTTAATGACCAATAACTAATGTCCCGCGAAAATAGGGATATTAGTCAACACTAGTGTAAATAGACCTTCAGAAAGGCCTGTGCAGCGAAGGCCTTTAAGTTTTTACCACTGGGAAAATACTACATGTAAATATTTGTGTATAAAATTTTAAATTTTCTTTTTGTTTATTTATACAAATTTTATATTTGCATATTTAAAGTTAAACAAGAAATTGTAAATTTAACTAATGCAAAATTAAGAAATTTGTAAAATAACAAAGACAAAGACAAACCGGATTCATGCAAATTCATGTTTTCCCTGGAGGTTCGTATAAATACTGTTCAAAACATTTTAAGAATTTTGGCATCGATTTGTGTTAGTGCATATTTTGGTCTTAAAAGCATATTTTTTATTTATAAGTTTATGTAGCATATTATGACTTTTTGCTAATAGTATATAGGTATTTACTTGGATATTGTATGAGGTAGGACTTATCGATCAGGAAAGAGTTCCATCAATTTCGGGGCATCAACTATTCCGGGGCATCAACTATTCGGGGCATCAACTATCCCCAGTAGATATAACTGGGTTGGATCCGCTCAACTGTTTGATGTGCGTGCAATTTTCACTGACGGATCCAAGATGGACTCTGGTACGGGGGCTGGAGTTTATTTGGTCGATACTGATATCAAGCGCTCATACAGACTCCCTAACGACTGTAGCGCCTTTCAGGCAGAGATCTTTGCGATCTGGAAAGCCACAGAGGGGTCTACGGTAAATATATACGAGGACAGTCAGGCGGCACTAAAGGCTCTAGAATGTCATTTAATTCATTCCATCCTAGTGGAGGACTGTAGGAGAGCTCTTGAGGAGTTATTGGTACACTACTCAATAATATTGTGTTGGGTGCCGGGGCACTGTGATATACAGGGAAATGAGGTAGCGGATGAATTGGCTAGACATGGTTCTGATTTAGATCATGATACCAGGGAAAGGTGTGTTAAACCACTTATTTGTAGAGTGTCCAGGGCCATTTGATAAAACTGAATGCTAAAGCAACCAGAGCACTGTTAGAGTTGGATAGATATAATCTAAGGATTCTAGTAGGAGTGACAGTATAACTATTAGTTAGCACCAGACTTCGTGTTATAATGCATATTAGAAGTTTATGTAAAAAGCCCATTTCAGTTCACAGTATTCTACTTATCAAATTTTCAATGAAATGGTCATACATTGTGCCTGATATTATGAATAAAATGGACTAGGCTTTGGTGAAATTTTAATTTCAATTGCGTATAGCTCAATAAATAATCAAGGGGATTAAGAATATATAAAATTCTTTGATTTTTGACAAACCAAAAAAAATCGAAAGCGTTTTTGCATGTCTGAGGTGCCCTACATTGAGACCCCACAGCGCCACTCCCGAAGGGTCTTTGGGGTCTGTCGATTAATGGAATCCTATTTATTATTTTATAAAATTTTACTTGTTTCTGTGACCACGAGTTCACTTCATTTTACTACATATTAAATTCTTCTCTACCTTTAACCAATGTATATTCTGCTTTTCTTTCAAAAACACAAAAATAATCCCTAAAAAAACAACCTCTTTATATGATCACTTTGTAATATGTTATGGAATGAAATCATGACAATCGATTTTTATGTTTCAACAGTGACACGAATGATGACGACAAAGAAACTGTTGAAAATTATACAGAAGTCTAAAAACATAAGTCCAGCAACAATTGCAGTTGGTTGACTACTGCATACACACAGTTTGTTAAATAAATATTGTAAAACGTCACCAAAATTTCCGGATGTCCAACATATTCGAAAACACATTCTGGGTATATTTTGCAAAAGTTACGAAAACAACGTTTAAATGTCAGCTTTAGATTTGTCTCCTTCATTTTGTGTTCCATACTTAAATAAAGTCCTACATACATATACGAATATAGTGGTGGCATGTTACTCTACTTCAATCTTGTATTATTAATAACGTACAAATAACTATTTTTTTTTTTTTTTTTTTTGTCTCAACTCTATTTTTGTTGGTTGAAATGAGGATTATTGTCACACATTTCTTGGTATTGGCATGATGCCAACTGATGATCTGATGTAGATGCTGCTTATTTTTATACGTGTAGTTTTGTTTTACGATTATGTAGGAATCCTCTAGAAATCCTCTACAAATTGGCGAGCGGTCATATGCAAATTAATATTGATAAATGGAGAAAAAACATACATAAATCTATTAAATAATAGGATTATAAGTGTGAAATGGTTGTTATAACAGCGATGAACTCCAAAGCCATTTGTAAGTAATGAAATTAAACAGAATTACATATATGTTTGTAAATATATGACAGGGTTCATAATCGGGAGAATATTTTATTAAAAATTTTCCGGAATTTCTATATACGTTTCCTACATAAAGTTACAGTATTATTTCCGCAGAGATAAAATAGATTCGTTGTGATTTGTTGCAAATGGAATGATTCCTTCGATTATATTCTATACTAAAAACAGAAAATTTAACATTAGGTCAAGTATTATTGAGATGATTTACATTAAATCTTTTAAGGCTATTCATTATTTAGACATAATAATATAATCATTTTTTCTCGAACGTACAAATTTCGTGTAGACTAATGACTTTATGCAACAAATGAAGACTTTTGGAAAAACACACGGTCATGACAGTATAGATTCAACTCTACTACCAAAGGGTAGTAAAACCCTATACTCAGTCGATTTTGGTGACCAATTTTTTTGTGGTCCTCCAAAGATTCTGAAATTCAGTGGGCCCTCAAAAAAAGGTGTCATCAGTTTTTGGCTAACAGCTAATTCAGACTTGGCGATGCCGCTTAACTAAACAAATCTTATTTCAATTTTCGGCAAAAAAATAGCTCTTTCGTGTACTTTTTTGGAAAAAAATAGGAAGAAAATTTTTTTGACTTATTTTAGAATAACTCCTACCATAGTGGGGAGAATATTATGCGTTTGTGCAAATGTTTGTGACACTAAAAAATATTAGTCTAACACCCACCTTAAAGTATACTGATCGATTCAGAAACACTGAATCTGAGTCGATCCGTCTGGCTGCCTGGCTGGCTGTCCATGTAAACCTTGTGTGCAAAGTACAGCTCGCAATTTTGAAGATATTTCGATAAAATTTGGTACATACAATTATTCGGCCCAAGGACGAAGCCTGGCTTAAATCGGTTTATTATTTCACCTAGCCCCCATACAATGATCAATTGGTACCTTGTAAATTGTCGGTTTTTACTATTTTTTGAAGAGAAAACAAAGATTTTTTGTTAAAAAAGTATGATCAAGTCCACACTTCTACGTTATGCTGTATTATTTACTCGGCTGAAGTGTTTTCGAGTTGATTTACAGTTGTTCAGCTTCGTAAGCGGAATGGAGATCAGTGGGTGGCCCCTCAAAGTCTTACCTTTTTCACCCATTTATGATCCAAATGAGCTGAAAATAGTAATAGTTCTTGAGAAGTTCTACAAGAAATACGGTTACATGTGTAGATTATCTATTTTAGTTCAAGAGATATTTAAGTTACATATTTTTATTTTTTTAATTTTGCTCGATCTTTTTTTCTATTTGTAGATATAACGGTCGAATATTCTTTTTTTCAAATGTCACGTATATTTGTAATAAAATTCTGAAGAACATAAAACAATCTCGTCACTATAAAATGTTACATGGATGCGTGTATTTTTTAAGTTTTTTTTTTTTTTTTTTTCAAAAAGTCCATATGTTTTTTCTTTTATAGTAAAAAATTTTCTTCGGGACTATATACCATTTTTATATTATCTGGAAAGAAAACTTAATGCATAAGCGCGTAATGTAAAATTTGGCTCATCTAAGGAAACAAAATTTTAGGTTTGAGTAAAAAAAATTTCAATAACGCAAAGCACCATACTCGAAAAAAAAGCTTATATTTATTCTTCAGAAGATCCACAAAGTTTTTTTCATATATTGTAGAAAGCCAGTCTTGCGTGATCAAGATTGGGAAACGTGATGGGGCCGGATCATACTGATAATGATTTGCACATTCTTCACTATTGTAGCACAATAGAGAAGTGTGCACTTCTTCTTTAAAAAAAATCTTTGTTTTCGCATAAAAACATAGTAAAAAACTAAAATTTTTAAGGTACAAAGTGATTTTTATGAGCTATTTAGATTGCATTGATATGTTTACAAAAGTTGCTCATCCTAAATATAGTTGGTGAAATAAAGTAGTCCCTGTAAGTTATGTGCAATAGCGATTTCGTGAATTAAGGTTAAAAATCTGAAACGACTAGCTGACCACTGGAAAGGTAAATCTGTGCCTATTCGGGACGAACAGGCTTAAGTGGGGGACAGTATTACGAATGTGCAATAGCGATTTGAATTTAAGGGTCTGTAACGACTGCCTGCAACATTCATCATGTTTATAAACACATCCATCAGTAGAAGCTTCTACTTATCAACAATGTTGATAGCATGCGGTTATTAGCATTGTTTATAAGTATGGCAACACTAAATGTTTAAGCTGCTAACATTAACATCGAAAGCTCTAGAATTCGAATGTTCTAGTTGTAAATAAACCCACGTTTTTAAAAGGTAAAAACGTAACAATATTTTTCCAGTGAAATTTCGCTTTATAAGAGATTTTGTAACATCACATCTGCAGTAACCGCTCTTCATAGTCATTTATTACAAGATCAAAATTAAGGTTGATTGCAACTTTACATCACAATCGACATTTTGATGATATTGAAATTCAAGTCGCATGGAGGAGGCTCTAAAGATTATGTCAATGCCAAAAATTATAAACCCAAGATATTAGAATTAATATATCCATGGTTTTCTCAGAAGGACAATTATATTTCTAATTATTTGATAATACACTTATCCCTCGATTTACACGATACTTTTTTTACACAATTTTTTTGGTTTTCATTTACATCGAGGGATGTGGAAATTACCTCAATTTACACAATTTTCAAAAATATTTATCTATAAGAAGTTAAAACATAATAGGGAAAAGTGTAGCAGCTGGAACCAAAATGGGTCTGAGTAAAACTTACGTTTGGGACATTACAATTGAAAATATGGAAAAGCCAGTAATGATCTAGATGGAAAATCAAACTCAAAAGCGAATTCCAATTGATACCATTGCTATTACAAACAAAGCTTTGAGGTTTTATGAAAAACTTAATGATCAGCTATCATCTTTTTTCGTCAAGTCATTAAAAGTTAATCAAGCTTCTGCTGATATAGATGTGTCTAAAGAATATCCGGAACAATTTACTGAAATTATTGCTGCCAATTCATATACTCCTGATAAAGTCTTCAATATAGACGAATCGGGACAGTTTTGGAAAATAATGCCACAGCGGACTTTTCTATCAAATTTTTTATGGAAATTTTGCTTTAAAACATTTTAAAATGTATTTACTTTACTTAAAAATAAATAAATTTTCTAAACAAAATTTTAAATTTATTCGTATTAGGGTCTTTTTTCGATTTACACGATTTCTCATACAAACATTTTTCATTTCAATTTAAAGGATTTTTTCAGCAACGCATCTATCGTGTAAATCGAGGGATAGGTGTATATTGTTAGGAGTTGTGTAATTTTTGAGCATTAAATGATCCATAGTTGATTATTTTATGTTTCTACAGAAACATATTGGTGCATATTTTGTAAATTTTTAAGTTATATTTCGATTTTGTTGAAGCATATTTTTCGCGCATATTTTCCAATAATAAATGCATGCAAACACGCTCCCTAATAAATTTGTTTATATACATTAATACATAATATTAATAAAAATGTTGATCTATTATTTTTCAAATTTTACAGGTTTTGCCTTAATTTAGTATTAAAAAATTCCCGGGAATAGAAAACTTCTAGAAAATTATGAACCCTAAAACTAATATTTATTTGTACCAAAGAACACAAAACTTAAAATGTTTCTTCGAAAGCTATACTTCATACTACCACCAGCATTTAAATTGCATTGAACTGTGTGTGTAGGATGTTTAATTTTGAATTACGAACACACCCATATAAACACTTCATCTATTGTATCTTCAAATACAATGGTAAAATATACTTTTCTTTTTATTTTTATGAAAAAGTAAAGTATAACTAGTCTTGTTAGCCATGTCGACAAAGTTGTTGTTGATTAAACTAACAAAAACAAACTTATGACCATTACGAAAATTCCTGGTTGTATGCGAATGTGCAGTGTTGTTCCTATTCAGGACGTAGATGAATGGATAAATCCTTTGGAACTACATTTTCTGTATGTTGTGTTGTAAAGTTTCTGTATATTTATTTTCACACAAATGTTTTGCAAATATTTTCTCAAAAATTTAAAGAACACTGAACAAACTTAAAGGCAGCAGTTAAAGAATAAAATGGAACAGCATCACCAGCAGTGGCAGTGAACAACAAATTGGCGTTGTCCTGTATGAATGGAATAAAAGAAGTTGAGTTAAATCACAAGAATGTATGAGGATTTTAATTGAAGTAATAGTGTCTGAAGTGCATGTTAACTACAAGTTATGAAATTTTAAAGAATACTTTTAAATGCAGGAGTTTTCTTATATGGGTTAATGAATTTGTGAATTATTGGACCTTGATTGTCAAATTTAATAAGATTACACCATTTATTTTTTATTGTCTTTGAAAATTTAGAGTTTTATTGATACTGTGTTCAAGAATTGTTCAAAAATTAATCTTATGGTCGTGAAAGGGTTAAACACATATACAAATACACATAAATCAGAAACTCTCCTGTCAAAGGCCTAACTCAGTTGTCAAAAACTTAAGTGGTGAAAATGTATTAGTAAAAAAAACAATGTGAAAACAAACACAAGACTCTATACTTAAAACAGTATTAATCTTTAAAAAATTTCCCTGAAGATAACCAACAAAGTAATATTGGAAAGAAATAAGTAATAAAACTTAAATAAACAAAAATACTAGTTGTCATATTTTTATTTAATTTAATAGCCGAACATATAAACAAAACACAATTGAATTAGAAAAAGGCCTAGGTTAGGTTTCATGGGCAGCCACTCTTCAAGCAGCTCACTAGGGTCTATTCAAAACTGATCCCATTGTGATACCCAAGGGGTAAACAGCTGGGTATTCATCATACGTCCGTTGTTTCCAGGCTAAACCAACCAGATTCCCTGATGAAGGAGTAGATTCGTCTAAGACTCATCCCTGATAACGCATCTAAGCATGATAGGAGATATACGAGAATACGTTCCCTCAGGTTTATCAGAGCCGGCCATTGGCAGAATAGGTGGAACACCGTCTCCTCCTCTTCTTCACTATGACAGCTTCTACAGTAGTCATTGTACCGTAGGTCCAGTATTTTACCATGTGTCCCAATTATACAGTGTCCTGTAATGAAGGAAACAATTAGCACTATTTGCTCACTACGAAATTCCAGAAGTAGATTCGTTCTGCTGGCATCATATACGGGCCAAGTAGACTTCGATATAACACAGGAAGACTCGTTGATTTGTGCTGACTCATATATTATCTGCTGTACAGCCATCTTGCATTTAACAAGAGAAATACCAGAAAAGGGGTAGATCTCCTCATCATCCATCATCGCACCCCTTTTGGCCAGTTCATCTGCTATACAATTACCCTGATTTCCATCGTGGCCAGGGACCCATATAAGCGTTATCCTATGTATCGCTATCTCATTAAGGGATACCCGGCATTCCTCGATGTCGTGAAGACACCCGCTATTCCATTAACGGCAGCCTTGCTATCAGTAAATATGCATATATCACCAGATATTGGATAGAACCTCAGCCAGTTGAATGTACGGTTAATGGCCGTAACTTCTGCCTGATGAGCCGTACAGAATTTAGGTAGCCTAAAGTAGGAATTGATCCAAAAGTTATCAATAAAGAAACCTCCACCAACCCACTCCACTACCCCTTTTTGACCCATCAGTTATACCCATATGACATCGTCAGGGGGAAAATTCCGCGCTTCCATATATCCCTATTCGGGATTGTAGTATGAAAATGCCTATCGAAAAAAGGTTTTGCGATGCAGTAGTCGACATTACTATGTAAATGTCCATAGTAGTTCAGTATCCTAGAGTGCCCATGGTCTTTACCAGACCACGAACAGCCAGTATTCAGTCTCACAGCAGAGTTGAGAGACATTTGTATCACCATCAAATCAACTGGTAACCAGTTTAAAATAGAAAAAAGTGCCTTAGAGGGGGTAGACCTTATAGCGCCTGTAATCAGTATCGCGATAGTCCTGAGAACTCGTTCAACGGCCTACATATACACAAAGTACAAACAGACATTTTTAATTTGAATAATTTTTGTTGGGGGCACGAGAATAAGTTATTGAAAGCACTGTTCGGGCCTACTACCATACAATAAAGGCATCAATTCCGCATCAGTAGTTTCAACAATGCATCATTAAATCAAATACCAAATAAAAGAGTATGCACAATTTGTTCTTAATTATTATAAATTAATCGCATAATCTGATGTAAACAATATAATTTATTGTTAATTTGTACAATACACTAAAGTCATCAGTTTTCCCTTTAAAGCCGCTTCAAATATATTTGTTAAATAATAAAATTATTTAAATTGCACACACAATAGTTATTCTTCTTCAATAAAGGAAAACAAGTTTGCAAAAACGAAATAAAAACATTAATGAATTGTTTACGAAATTATGGTTTGTAGAGTATGTTTTACTTTTAAAGCAAATTACCTTAAATTAAATAATAACAAGTTGAGGCAAAATTTCTTTGTTAAATTCTAAAGCAATTTATGCATTTATTTAGAAATTTCAATTGAGGTGTTAATTTACACTTTTATAAAGCTTAAATAAACTAAATTAATTTACACTTGGATATATTTTTTTTAATGCAACGATAAATATTCAGTAGCCCAATTCACAATCTTGTGCAAATGGTATTGCATCATTGTATATGCATTGCAGTTTTACTTTACACTAACAAAATATACAGAAAAACATCATTGTATGAATTTGCAATACAAATGCACAAGATTGTGAATATCGTGTGTTCCAGAAGCTTAGGAAAACTAAGTAAAATCCCAAAAAAATTCAGCCCAGTTCATTTGTAAAATGCGTAAGCTATTTGACATACAATTTCATTAAAATTTGTTTAAAAAAATCTATTAAACGCGGTTTATGTTAAACCGTTATTGAACAGTGTAAACAACAAAGTGTTTTTGCTTCGAAAAAGTCGAATTACTTCTTCGTCGATTTGCTCATGAAAGCTTATGGTAAAAGTGTTTCATCAATGTCAGAAGTGGTGCTTTTGACACGGAAGACAAAGATCGCCCAGGCCAGCCATAAAAGTTTGAAGACCCACAATTGGAGGCATTACTACATGAAGACTATTGTCAAACTCAACAAGAGCTTGCAAAATAACTGGGAGCTACTCAATCAGCAATTTCAAAACGTTTGCAAGCAGCAGGATACATCCAAAATTAGAAATTAGATACCATACGAATTGAAGCTAAGAGACCTTAAAAGACGATTATGTATCTCTGAAATGCTGCTTGAATGCTATAAAAGGAAATAATTTTTGAATCTAATCATTATTTGCGATTAAAAATGGATTCATTACGATAACCCGAATAATTGCATGCATATGAAATGCATGAGTAAGGTTTGTGGAACTTCTGAGGAGTAAATAAAGGATTTTTATATAAGTATTTGATACTGATGAAAACGTTAGGACTTGAAGACTGCTATTTTAGTAAAATTAAAAAATTTTATAAATTTTTGGGACCTCATTTACCTTAAAAACTAAAAAAATTATAATAAGGTGATTTTCATTGAAGAAAAATATAAAATTTCAATTAATGTAAAATTTTAATATAGATTCAAATATCCTTAAATCAACTGTATTATAATGTTTGACATTTTTTATTTTAAAATACCGAAATTCCTAAATCGGGAAAAATGTGTTCCAAAAACTGAGTTTTTTTAGAAAAGTGCCTACTGTGGCGTTATTTAACGTGTGATATTAAAAAACCTTTGTAAGTGTTTAAGTAACATACAGGGTTATACAAATATGCAACATCTTTGAGGATCGGTGCTTTGCCTTTTTAGAATTTTTTTTATAATTGGCCCAGTTTGGATAGGTCTGGGGGGTGTTGTGTCCGCTTTAGTTAGCCAAATTTTACTTTACACGCTTTAACATTAAGTTCTCTTTTCTTCTATACTTGTGTATAGTCCCGAAGAAACACTTTTTCTACAAAAGAAAATATATATGGGCTTTTTTGGGAAAAATCGTATATGTTCCAACTTTGGATACGTGTAACTTTTTACAGGGACAAGATAACTGTTAGCAAGTTATTTCTAAGTTATTCCTAGAATTTTATCACCAATAAACCATAAAAAGATCGAGCAAAATTAAAAAAAAAATCAATAAACCTAAATATCTCTTAAACTAATAGAGATAACCTACATATATAAGTGTATTTTCTAAGGACTATTTATGTCTTCTTAAGGACTATTTATATTTTAAATTTCAGCTTATTTGGATCATAAATGGATTTTTGGCGATCTTTTTAAAAATTTTGATACCCGAGGTGACCAACTTCGATCGGCCACACACTGGCCCCCATAAGCGCTAGGAAGCTGAACAAATGTAAATGAAATCAAAAACACCTCCAACCATGTGAACAATATCTCGTAACAATATCTCCAATAGTTCCCGAGATACCGTATTATTTCAAAAAAAAAAAGTTTCTAAACCACTGTGGATCGTATGTGAAGCCCGACCAACCAGCCGAATCGACACCAAAGACAAATATCCATGTCAGTAAGGTAATGTTCTGTATTTGAGTGACCAAAAGAATAATTGCAATAACTCTGTAATAATTCAAAGAATATCACTGAAAATTAATGTTTAGACAATTGGCAAATTCTAATTCATCTATTCTATTATTAAAATGATAATCATATGTATTTTAAAATATCCGTGCCCAATGGATATTGTTTAAATTT
Source organism: Calliphora vomitoria (assembly GCA_942486065.2). NCBI lineage: Eukaryota > Metazoa > Arthropoda > Insecta > Diptera > Calliphoridae > Calliphora > Calliphora vomitoria. The sequence goes on from OW818029.2 coordinate 117,158,520, forward strand.
ACTATCCTTTTTCCTTCGCAAAATGGTTTTTGATACGTAAATATAAGCATTATTAAAACCAATATTATCATAACGGGATCAGTTATATACATTTGACATTGTACGATTTCACAACATTCTTGTATAAAATTTGAACTTTGAATCTTGAGAAAAACAAACCAAAGCGAACTTAAAATGTTTGAGCAACTTCAAATTGTTCATCCCCATAAGTAACCTGTGCTACAAATTTTAACAAAATTGGACCGGGTATGGTCCGATGCCTTGTCGAAAGTTTTTTTTTTTTTTTTGTTTCCTCAATTTATACAAATCTACAAAATTAAAAATGTAATAAAATACCACCTTTGTCAATTTATTTTAAATTTTTTTAAATTTTATTAATAGTTTGATTCAGGAAGTTTTACCGTTATCATTAAAATACCGTTACTGAATTAAAACCAAATACCATTACGGCTAATCGTCATTTTGGTTACATAAAGTCAAAGAATCGATTACAATAGCCCAAGAAAGTCGAAAGTTCGACTAACTGGAGAAAGTCTAATAGAAAAAGTATATTTTTTTTATTATGAGTTGGTGGTGATGTTTGTAACGCACCCAGCTTTCTGAATCGATTAAAATTGTAAATTTGTGCGCAATAAAACATGCGATCTACTTTCATGGATATGAGACATGGTGACAAACTCGTTCAATTTAGGTGAATCATGCTTGATTTTAACATAGGCGTGTCATTGGAGATATAAATATTCTTGATTCTTATGAAATTCTGAATCGATTTATCTTTCTCAATATATTTAAAACTGCAAGAAAACAAGGTTCATGCTACCAAACAACTTTTTGGTTACTTATGGAATATAATGGATTAAGGAATTCCTATTAAATAAAACTTAAAGTTTCATAGTGAACATAGATCACATATTAGGTCCGCTTCCAAAAATGAATCTAACGAACATAAAACTCTTAATAATTATGGTATCCAAAAACAATTCAAATAAGTTTCATATAAAAGGAAATCATGCGACCTAATTTCATGGTGATCGGTCCATATAAAGCCTACGAACGAAAATTAGTCACAAAAATAAATTATTTAAAATTTAAAAGAAAATATATGGTCGGGCTTGACCAAACATGTTACTTGTTTTTATTTGTATTAAATATATTCAAAAATATATAATAGTCGAAAGGACTATTGAAAAATCAACTTTTTGTTTTAACTATAGAACCCTAATAAATATGTACATATTTGTAAATTATCTATATGCCCAGCAAACACAGGGGATTCATTTTAAATTGAAAATAAAATCCACTATTTAACATAAAGCACTTACAACAAAATGTTGTACATTTTCACAAATTTATTTGAAGAAGGTTCTTAAATTATTATAATACTTCAGTATACACATAATGAAAATTCCATTTATGTTTGCTGGGTGATTTTCAAATGTTTAGTGTGTGTACATGTCTGTATGTCCATGACAAACAGTTTGTTAGATGAGTGTAAACATGAAAAATGACAGCAATTCATCCATCAGTCTGTCAGGCAGTGAGTCCTTTTAACATTTAAAAAAGAACAAACTAGCCATTGAACGAACAAACAGTTTTTACATATTAAAAAATGTTGAAACATTTTTTTTATTTTTTTGATATTTTGTTTCTCTTTGCTTCTCTTGCTGTGACATGAAAACTAATTTTAAAACTTTTAGCTTTATGATTAATATTTTTACAGCAGAAAACACCCAGCGATCTGTGGGGTCGGTCGAAAAAAAGTATTAATAAATCTGAATCTTCTAAACAACTGGTCCGATTGCAAAATGATGTATGAAGGAAACGTAAGTGTGTGACCATCCTGTTGGAATACGAGGTGAGTTTAAGAGTGGTTATAAAGCATGTAAGAAGTTAAATAAATTCCTGTTTATTTCACTAAGTTGTATCTTATAGTTTAACAATTTTGAAATGTTCGAATTTTACCTTGATTTAATTTTTCTAAAAATTTCATCTTAGTTCTGATAAATTCCAAAAGAACACTTAACAAGCTTTTTAGCAATATTTCAATAAGCCTAGTCATGAAAAATAATCAAATTCTAAATTTTTAAAAGGAGCTTAGTTTTTTTAATATTTCTATTTTAAAAAATTTTTAATATTTGATAAGAAACGAGAACAAAGGAGCTGACCAATTGCATAAAAATTATACTAAAATTAATTTTTTAAAATTATTTTTTGTATTATTCATTAATAATACAAAAATATGTATGTTTTAATTTCAAAAATTAGTACAATATGTTAAACGGGATTTTTTATGAGATTTCAAATCCATAAAAATTATATGTAAAGAAAACAATTTTGTCAAAAATGTAATATTTTCATTGCGCTTAAATGTATGCTAACAAAATTGTATGTACAGAATGTACAGTGGTCTAACACAACACATTTACAAAATAACACTAAAGCAAAATTCTGTAACACAAATATAAATAAAATAAACAAAAACAAAAACAACACAACAAAATTTCAACACCAGTTGTGTTGTGCATTAGGGAGATAACCAAAATTTGGATTTAAGACCGAGCGATGGCGAAAACAAAACGTCCAATGTACTAATTTTTGCTGTAGAATCGACTGGTGTAATCAGATTTGCAATATATTCAACCGTTTTTGCTCTACAGAAAAAAGAACTCAAAATCCGCTCCTTTAGGTGCGTTGAATTGTGGTGAAATTTTCAAAAAAAAAAATAGGACGCCATTGTTTTTATTTACGCTGATCACCAAACGAAATCTAATGTACAAGGTGGCGCAAAAGTAAACTTCCGATGTTTTTTGGCTGTAATTTAAAAAAAGTGAAAAACTTTGATTCTTCTTGTGGATTATTTTTATTTGGTCTTTTAATTTTTTTTACATCAAGTCGAGAATATGATGTCATGTAAATGGCCGCCGCCACAGTTGATTGTCATTTAAGCCCTTTTTATGGCATTTTCCATCACTTTGGCCAAAACTTCCGGCGATAGGTCCTCACATTCTCGACAGACATTGTCTTTAAGAGCTGCAAGAGTCTGAGGCTTGTTGACATAAACCCGCGACTTCAAAAAGCCCCACAAAAAGAAGTCTGGAGCGGTCAAATCAGGCGATCTTGCTGGCCAATGCAAATCGCAAAAACGGGAGATTAGGCGCCCGGGAAATGCATCCTTCAGCATATCGGTTGTGGCACGTGCAGTGTGTGCCGTTGCACGGTCTTGCTGGAAACACATGTTTTCCAATCCCAATTCATCAAGTTGCGGCAAAAAGAACTCGTTGATCATTGCTCTGTAGCGCTCACCATTCACAGTAACCGTTTGGCCCGCGACGTCTTCGAAGAAAAAAGGTCCGATGACTCCTCCAGCGAAAACAGCACACCATACAGTGACTTTGAGCGGGTGTAATGGCTCTTCGTGGGTAACACGCGGATTTTCAGTGCCCCAGAAGCGTAAATTTTGCTTATTTATGTACCCGCTAAGATGGAAATGGGCCTCATCACTCATGATTATTTTTGATGAAAAATCATCTTCCTCTTAGTTGTGATTAAGGATGGCTTGAGCGTATGTTAGACGCGATTGGCGGTCAGCAGCTAACAGCTGATGCACCGTCTGGACTTTGTACGGAAATCTTGTACCAAAATTCGCTGTAAAGACCGTCGACTGATACCCATTTGCGTGGCACGTCGTCTGGTCGATGTCGACGGCGCTTCCATGACATCCTCGGCTACAGCAGCAATATTCTCCGCAAAACGGCTACTCCGGGGTCTGCCACGTCTGGCAGCATCTCGTGTTGTGCCAGTCTCTTCGAGGCGAGCGGCTAAACGTCGCAGTGTTTCACCAGTAGGCGTTGGACGGCCAGAAAATCTGCGACGAAATTCACGTTGTGCCAAAGTCACCGACCGATTATTGGTCAAATAAATAGTCAGCAATATTCCGCGTTCTGGAGCAGTGTACCGTAACATTGTTTATTAACGTGTATTTCGCATGTGTTTACTACACAAATGTCAAAACAGAACTGACATTAGGGGCCAATCGCAAAATTTTTAGCATTTTCTGATAGGAGGATTACTTTTGCGCCACCTTGTATATGTAATACGATTAAAAATTTACTTCTGTTTTTATTGTTTTAAAAGATACAAAAAAATTCAAAAACATAGTTTTTACCCGTTTTTCCCCCTAAAGGGTTTGAATTTCAAATAAAGTACCAGACACCTTTCTCCTAATTTTGTAAGCACATAAAGATGCATTTTAAATCTTTGTTTGTATTTCGTGGGAGATTGTCAATCCGTTTGTAAGACAAAAAAGGTCCTTATACTATTCTAAGACGATTTAGATATGTACATCCGCCTATCTGCTGTTGGCACTATAGGGCCACGAGTAATGCACGAAAATGTTCCCAAATATTCTTGAACAAAAATGTTTGTTATTGAAAATCTTTTGTTGCTTTCATTAAATATATTGGAGATAATATCATGAAATTTTCCAAATATTTTTCTTTTGATCGCTAGACAGGCTCTGTTTAAAACGACAAGAACCGGTACATGATTTCTCCATATGTTACATAAATGCCCATAGAATAGCAGTATCCAAACAAAATATAGCAAAAATAAGTTCTATTACAAAATTTTATTTTATTTGGGTCACTCCATATTTTACCATGGCCCACACTTACTTGTTGGTAGCTGCATTAGTATAGAAGATGGGGATAGGGGAACCTATAGCGCTAATTTCATGGGACTACCTTTTGGCGTTTGGGCTGAGCGATGTTGAATCCGTCAGTCACTCATTAGCATTACCCTTTTATAAATTTAAACTGTAAAAATGTGTCTAACATCATTGAAACTTGTTCTTCAACTTTGTTTTACTTATACTCTTCAGGAATATAAGTTATTTTATTCATATTCCTGTTTGAAACTTTGTGGTATGATTGATACAATTTTGACATAGACTAATTAATGTTTATTTATTAAATGTTCAAAAGTTGTTTCTATTAGATTTATAAGCTTTTGTTTTTTTTATTTCCATAAAAACATAAAGTTGAAGATAATTCTGTGTACAAGTATGCAGTATGTATATAAGCACACTTTTTCCATGATATACAGTGAAAACTCTCTAAAGTGGAAAATAAATTAAAGGGACACTTTAAAAGATCTCTGATACATACTTAGTATCTTATGAGAAATAATGCTTCGTAAGTTCTAATTAGCATTTGTTTTAATCAAAATATTTATAGTTTCCTGTTAAAAATTCACTTCTTTTTCGGCAATAAGACGATCCAGCAAACAGCTTTCCAATTGTTCTAAAATCCACCAATAAACAGTTTGTTACATTAAGAAGATATTTAAGAGATTAAAAAGTATTTATTATTTTGTTAGATACATCCACCCAGTTTTCTATTTCAGTAACTTCTTGTTCAGATTCGCTGTCCATTTCTTCAATTTCAATGGAGTTGTTGTCATCTTCAGTGTATACATGTTCATCAATGCAAAGATATTCTTCTGTACTTACAGGCCTACAAGCTCGCACTAAAAATTGTAGTTTTGTTAAAGAAATATTATCTTCATCTTCAAATTTTGAATTGATTCAACAGTATATTCATCTTCCAAAAAAAAAAATATGGAGAAGGAAAAATATACAGAAATTCGCGAAATTTCGGGGATATTTCTAAAAAAGTATTCCCCGAAATTCCCAATTATGGCGATGATACTCTACAAAAGCCAATTATATTTATTTTTCAAGTCAAGTCATTTAAAGACGAAAATTAAATATATAATGAATTTGAATCCAATGTCCATATTGAAACAAAAAAATTTGTCATCTAAACAATTTCCGAAATCTTCAACAGTATTTTATGAAGGGCATGTTTCACTAAATATATGTCTTTCAAACGTTTTCTTTAATATAATTCTTTAATATAATTAAAAATAAATAAATAAAAGTTCTGAAGAAGTGATATTTTACAATTTCAAACAAAAATCATTGATTTGAGTGCTGTTTTCCGAACCATTCCAAGGAAGTTGTACTGGCTCCGTAACAAAATGTCAAACAAAAAGTCAATTACATATATCTGTGCCAAAATGAAACAGAATAATGTTAAACTAATAAAGATTAAGATAAGTTCATCGTTTCAAACTTAAACGAGATAGACGAATAGTAGAGTGGTTAAGCAATGCTTAAACTAGTCGACACGTACTTACTTAAATATCTATTATAATTTATTCTCTTATAGGGGAGAAAAAAAATTGAGGAGCGGATTTTTTTTTTTTTGCTCCTATATACACATGTGTACAATAAAATATTTCGAATTTTTTATTAATGAAAACTTTTCTAGCGGATATCTATCCTGTGAAAAATTATACAATTTGTATACCCTACACCACCATAGTGGGGAGGGTATAATGGATTTGTGCAGATGTTTGTAACTCCCAAAAATATTAGTCTAACACCCACCTTAAAGTATACCGATCGACGTAGAATCACTTTCTGATTAAACGATGTCCGTCCGTCCGTCCGTCTGGCTGGCTGTCCATGTAAACCTTGTGCGCAGAGTAAAAGTCGCAATTTTGGAGATATTTCGATAAAATTTGGTACATATAATTTGTTTGGCCCAAGGACGAATGTTTAATTTATAATTCATAAATGTTTAATTTATATAGGTATCTACACAAATTTTTCTCCAAATTAGTTTTATATATAGTGAATTCAAGTCACCAAATTTTATTATCATTGGTCCATAATTAGTCATAGCTCCCATATAAGGCCTACTTCCGATAATCACTTTAACGAGCATAAATCTCCTAAAAATGTTGGTATACACATAAAATGCAACATAAATAACTTTCATATAGACATTAATCACATGACCAAATTTCATGGTGATCGGTCCATAATTTGTCATAGCTCCCATATAAGGCCCACTTCCGACCATACTTTCATTCTTGTTTTTTTATTTTTATTTATTTATTGAATCTGCCTATTTCCTTAGGCCTAACAATAATTATTCAAATCTTATAACTAAAATTAAATCTAATTACTCCCTAACGAGAGCATATTAAGTGGCAATTGTCTGGTAATCTCTACGAAGCCTCGACTGCGTTTGGCTCTGTGCTAGAAGTCTAGGAAGCGGGTTCGGGTGGCTTTGTAACTTTTTGATGTATTTTTCACGGACTTTTTTGAACTCATCCTTTACCAGTGGTACTTCTAGATCTCTGTGGATGTTTTCATTTCTTATATACCATGGTGCGCCCGTCATGGTCCTAAGAATCTTTGATTGAGCCCTCTGTATAGGATCAATACTGGTATTACTGGCAGTTCCCCACAATTGGATTCCATATGTCCAAATTGGTTTTATACAGGATGACTTTATAGTCAAGGCTTCGCTTTGATTGGTCACTGATTAACCAGTGAAGGCTAGATGCTTTTAACTTCATGTGAAGTCTCTTGGTTTCTATATGATGTCGCCAAGTAAGTCTTCTATCTATGTGAATACCGAGGTATGCAACATAATCGGACTGAGGTATATTAACGTTGGACAGGTGGACTTTTTTTAACTCATTTACTCGTATTCTCCATTTGTTAAACCATGTCTCCACACATCTTAGGTAGCTATCTAGTATACTAGATGCTATATACGGATTTTCATGAGAGCTAATAATAGCGGTGTCATCAGCAAATGTAGAAATAGTTAATATATCGTTCGTAGGCAAGTCAGAGGTGTAAATCAAATAGAGGGTAGGTCCAAGAACACTTCCTTGTGGTACTCCTGCTCTAATTTTATATTCTCTTGTCACGTAATCGTTGTACTTAACTGTGAGTAAACATTTTATTTTATAAACCAGGCCTTTGTGCCATACTTTGTCAAAGGCTTGAGCGACATCCCAAAATTTTGCTGAACAATATTTCTTTAATTCAAACGATTTTCTTATCTCTCCAGTTATACCAATTACCTGTTCGATTGTTCCGATGCGTTCTCGGAAACCAAATTGATGAACTGGCATCATATTTTTTTCATTTAAAAATGGTATGATTTTCCTTTGGAATACTTTTTCAAATAGCTTTGATAAGCAAGGAAGTAAGCTTATTGGTCTATAGGAGGATGGTACGGTCAAATCTTTGCTGAGAAGTTTTCCAATTTGTCGGAAAAACTCCTTGTTTAAAGATCGCATTAAATATTATAGACAACTCAATTATTGCCACACTCGTTAGGTTTTTGATCATAGTAGGTGTAACTGAATCATTTCCAGGTGATTTTTTCAGTATTATATTATCTTTGATTTTTTAATTTAAATTTCATTCACACTTGGACAATAAAATAGGTGTGTCTTTTTCAAGGTGGAAAAACTCAAATTTTTTTGTAGAAAAAGTATGATTTTCATTAAAATCATATTAATTATGAATAAATTTCACATTGAAATTTATTAAAAACTTTTTTGAAGGAGACGTAGTCATCTTTTTAGTGGCAAGGATCAGCAACTAGTTCTTCAGCACTGGGAACAAGAAAAAAACTAAAATATTGCTTCCAAATCCTTTGAATGGTAAAAAAAACTTTGTTACAAAGGCATTTTAAGTAAAACAGAACTTTTGGAGATGTGGAGAAAATAAAAACACCTCTCCAGCTGCTGATAATCGTATAATCTTTTAACTAAATGAGGCATAGCAACTACTCTAAAAGGATTTTAAGTATAACTAGGAGGATAATATCATTCCTAATGACCGAAAACAGATTCCTCGAATTAAAATTATCGATTGGAATTGCTAAAACTATATCCTACTTATTCGCGCAAATTTTCATATGAGGTAATAGTTTGGCTTGGCGATTATAATCATAATAAAGTGTATTAAAAAACCATTAAATTGTTTAGTTTAATAGATGTATGTCTTTTATTTCAAATTTTAATTGTTAAATAATATCCATTAAAATATTTTGTATTTTGTTTTTCTTTTTAAATAAACTTACAAATTAAATTATCCAAGTGCATATCAAATGCCTTAACGAGTACAATAAAGTTATTAAGCCAATAAATACAATTATTTAAGGATGAATTGAAGTAGTAAGTCTCTTAAGCATAAATTGAAGATAGTGAGTGAGTGAAATACTCAAGTGGTGTTTCGTTTTCAGCAACGAATTAAAACTACAATAGTAAACACTGATTAATCACTAAAACAAAAAAAAATTAAAATGATTACAGAGAATGGAGGTGAAATTTGTTAAAATCTAAAAATAATGATATGTTAGTTCACATTGTTGAAATATTTTATAGAAAAAAAGCGTCACCACTAAATATTTCTCAAACCTTTATAATATAAGATTAGTGTTATCTAAGATAGAATAAACATTTCCTGAAACATGTGATTACGTTATTTTCATAAAGTATTTTATCAATGTGTAAATTAGATAAATTAAGTAACTAACAATAAGTACTATAAGTTATAAATTTATTAAGTATAGTGCTTAAAAAGAGGCGGAAAGGCAAGCATTAAGGTATTTTAGAGATTTAAATTAAGTATTTTTTTGTTTGTAAATAAACCATTTATTTATTCCACCGAACGTATGCCATTGTTGCGTTGAGATAAAACGGAATCAGGATTTTTCAATTCCATGGCCAATTTATAACCCAATTCTGGGCGGCGATCTCTACCCTCAGCCATGGCTTTAACCTAAAAGACAAATGTTTTGCTTAATTAAGAATTTAAAAAAAAAAAATTAAAAAATTAAATCTTTACCTCATTCGAGTGCACAACCACACCATGATTGCTTATCACCTTCTCCTTGGTGTGTTCAATATCATGAAAATCTGTGCCCCGGCAACAGTCGTCAATCAAGATGGTGCGATAACCCACCGATAAAGCATCTACGGCTGTAGCACCCACACATACATCGTAGGCCAAACCACAGACATAAATGTCGGTGGTACCCTTCATCTTTAGCTGGACATTTAGTGTGGTATCGGAGAGTTTTTTGTTGTCCCAAAATACTGAATAGGAATCCACTTCTGGATTAGTGCCCTTATACACTTTTACACCACTATCGACCACTTTCAGATCCTTGTGCAGTTCAGCGCCCCAAGAGTCTTGAACGCAGTGGCGTGGCCAGAGACGTTGTTTCATGGGTGGTGGTCCGGCAAATACCACCGTATCGAATACTTGTGCTGAATCGGCATCAACCTAGAGAATATTTAAGTAAGTATTTACTTATTAAGTAATTTGGGAATTTGTCATTTCAGACTTACTGGTGAATTTTCATCTAATGGTCTCATTTTAACATTGTCAATAAATGATACATGATCGCTTGGATGCCAATCCAATGAATAGAAAATGGCATCGAAATCAACAGTGTCCAAAAGATTATTAATGGGCTCCAATATCTGGGGATTAAAGGAAATGTTTTTAATTACTACAAGCTAATAATTATTAAATGAACATAAACACAGAAGAATTATAAAGAAATATTGAGTGTTTCTCCGTATTTCTGAATTTTTTCCTTAAGACATCATTGATACCTAAGTATACATCCTCCTGCATATACATAAGTACGTTCCTTTGTTCTTAGTTTTACCAAATATTCCCCTAAAGTTCTTTAAAAGCTTTACTTATTGAACCCACCCAATATTCTCAATATATGGAACACACACATACAAAGCATACAATCAACACCAATACCAGCATTAACAATAACAGTCAAAGTGAAGCGACGTTGGAGGAAGTCTAAAGTATGAACTTTGACAAATTTTAATATCAACTAAATTGTGAAAAGAAAAAAATAAAAAAAATACAAAAACTAAAGCACCAGTATTAATAGTGTAAAACATATCCGACATTCTACTTACACACATGGTATTGTATACATTTGTTGTATACAAAACAACACACTCGTGTACTCATAAACAGACGTACGGAAGTGATATAAGTAAAATATATCCGTTTCCGTTGCAAAGTTCACATCATATACATACATAGTACATACAACATGCAAACAAACAAATAAACAACAAAACCTCAAAAGTAGACAACTTGTACCAGTCGCGTTCATAAACAAACAAAAAAAATACATAAAGTTTACAGCAAATATTATACATGTTCTTGTTCTACGTTACATTTCTTACATACACAAGTACGACTAGGAGTAAACACAGTCTATATGGTTACAGTGTACACGAGATTTTCGATTATCTATCAAATTTCAAGTTTCTTTAATCGTTTTTATTTTGTTGTTCTTCCTCACTCTGTTTTTGCCGCTCAATTGTGAGCATATTTTCATTCGAATGAATAACATTTTTTTTTTAAATTCTTAAACAGTATTCCGGGCGGACATTTGTATAAGAACTAGGTGAAATCATACTCATTTTAAATATCAAATAAACCTTATCCACAGAGAGTATTTATGGAAAATCTCAGCCAGTTAGCTGCTTTAGTTTGGGCCTTATCGTATTTTTAACAGACAGACGGACAAAAATGTCTAGATTGTCTTAGAAATTCATAAGTTCCCAGAATATATATGGGGCATTTCATGTCAAGTGAACCAACTTTTGAAATCGATGACTTGGGTTACAAAATATTTATTTTTATAGATATCCCACTCGCATCCCACTAAGCGACCAAAAACCTTCTAAAGCAATGGACCTAAGCTTTCTTTTCGCAAAAAAAAAAAATTTTAAAAAAAGGGCCCATTTTGAAATAAACTCAACAATGTTTTTGATTTTGCAAAAAACGTCAAAAATTGTATGTTTTGAGTTACAAAACATTTATTTTGATAGATATCCCACTCGCATCCCACTAAGCGACCAAATAGGTATTCAAGAAAAAAATATCTAAGCTTTCTTTTGAGAGAAAAAAGGGCCCATTTTGAAAAAAAGTCAAAAAAGTTTTTGATTTTGGAAAAAAATTACAAACATTTTTATTTTTTTTTTTTTATTTTTTTTTTCCGAAAGATTGAAGAAATACCTATTTAAACTATTTGGGACACATTTTGCTAAAAACAATAGATAATAAGTTACATGCCGAAAAATTGTGTCTGAATTACTATCCAATAGAACTAACTATGGTGCAAATTTCATCCCAATCGGAAGACATCGATTTCAAAAGTTGGTTTACTTGACATGAAATGCCCCATATACTTTATTCTGTGGGTTTGCGATGAATATTTCGATGTGTTTCAAACGAAATGACAAAATCAATATACCCTCCATCTTTTTTAATGGAGCTTATAAAAATAGTTTATATAAACAAACATTTGGAGAAAACTATTTCAATTAAACAAGTCCAATCTTTTATAATTTTATTACTTTTTAAGACTTTCTGCAATCCAATTGACTTTTGATATTATGAAACTTAACTTAAAAATTAAAACTTTGTGACTAGTAAACAGCTAGGAAATGTTTAAGTATCTGCAATAGAATGAGAATGATTTTCCAATTAGTAATAATTAGGAGGCGGATTTATATGCAAATGCATGTTTTTTCTTGAATGTCCAAATATAATGTAGACTAATTATGTATTCGTATCGCACGTTTTGCTGTAAAATGGCATCGATTTGTTAGTGCATATTTTATTGATACTGCATATTTTGTTATATTTTACTTCAAAATGCATATTTATATGCATATTATCCAAGCTTTTAATAAAAATATAAATTTTTGTCGACAAGAAATCGAGAAACTGGCATTAAGTTCTTCATTTCTCTATAAGCAATTGAAAATTATGATTTCAAAATATTTAGCTTCAAAAAAGTTTAGAGTTTTTTTTAAGTATCAAAAATTCATTAAATATATCGAAAACATTCATATTTCCTTTCATTGTAATTTCGATTTGTAAGAGATTTCGTTATCGAAACATTTTGTAAATTCACATACTGTGTATCGCTCCTAACAGTCATTTCCCAGCAGTTCTAGGAGACTGTTGAACTATGGATATTACCTATCAGTTAGGATTACAACTAGTTACATAACTAGCTACGTGACTATCTATTTTAACACATGCATGACCCTTTTGGATAACTTTCAGACAAATCCACTACATAATTAACGTTGAAAGTGGCACTTAAGTGACAGTTGTTTTTACTATTGATTACATGGGATGTATGAAGTAACCAATAGACTTATCTTTGTCTTACAAATAGCACATACGTGTCAAATGACCCAAAATATACAAATTAGATCAAATCAGCCAAGTGATCCAACATTAGTGGCAATTACTGTCTATAAGGGATATATTTACTACCTGCTTAACTGCGGGCTATTACAAGATTAAATTAAAGTTGGATGCTACTCTACAGCACGATCAAAATATTGGTAATTTTAAAAGGCAAGTAGCAAGATAGATGCTCTAAAGATTATGGCTTTAAATAAGAATTCATACCAAGATATTATAAATCCATCGTATGTCAGAAGAACAATTATACTTTTTTAAACTTTAACAATTTAATTCCTGGTATAATTTAAAGAGTCCTTACTGCTGGGAACACTGTTGTGTGTTTATTTGACATTACGCTAATTATTTTATGTTTCTGCACAAAAATATAAGTGCTAATTTTTTAAATTTTTAGGTCATATTTTAATTTTTTTTTAGGCTTATTTCAGTAGCATATTTTTCAATAATAAATGCATGAAAATCCGCCCCCTAGTAATAATGAAAATGTAGATAATTTGAAATCTATTTTAGTCAAACACCTTAAAAAAATACTGAAATCTTATATGAATTTAGAAATAATTTCTGTCAACAATTATTTCGTAAACTATTTAACGAGACTCTATATCATTAAAATTCTTTAGTTTATTACGATTTACATCTATGTTTATACTATTAATTTTGTATTTTTATTTATTGTTCAAAAATAAATTATTTAAAACTGCCAGATTTAATTATATTTTATTAAATCATTCAAATAAAATACTTTAATCGTTATTCGTTTAAATAATAGACGAAATTTTAAAAATTTATCGATCACTTGAAGAATAAAAAAAAATCATGAACTCTTATTACATTAAAATAAAACACGATTTATTGACAACCCTAGTGGGTGAATCAGTTAGATATTTCTTTGTCATTTGTTTTTTTCACAGATCACGAGTGTCTGGTGTCGTACTGTCGTCTTATTTGTATTCAGCATTGTTTGACAAATCATCAAGGAAAGACTTACGCAGCAACAACGTATCCAAACCATAGATGGGCACTTTGCAGTACCAGTAAAATTTCAGTAAAAATAGAATTTTACTGATTACTGAAAAAATTTTCAGTATTCAGTAAAGTTTTACTGATTATTGAAAAAAAAAAAAAAAAAAACAGTATTCAGTGAAACTCACTGTATGATTCCGTTAAGAAGTTGTTGGAGCACAAAACAAATTTACCGGAATTATGCTATCGTTTAAAAATTCCCTCAATTCTTTCTGATGAACTAGAATACTTGGAAGAATATATAAAACTAATGGGGGCTGAAGCAGAAGCGGTGGATTTCCTTCAGGGAGAAAATACAATGTACTTTGGTTACTTCCTGCCAACTATTGTATCACTTAGAATTAAACTTATGCGTTTTTAGCTTGCAAACTTCAAGAGGCTTTACTCAAAAGATTTGAAAAATATTTTTTGATTCAGCCTGATTCTTGGGATGCTATTATTGCTGCTATTTCTATTCCGGAAATAAAATTAAGATTTCTAAAAGCTCTTTTAGAAACTGCAACAACACAATGGCAGATGATGTTAAGAAAATGTTCAACAATTATGTCATAAAATATGGCTGAAACTCGTGTTTTACCACAAAAACCGAAAAGTTCATTTTTAGATTTTGGGGAAGACAGCGATGGTAAAGTTTGTGTAGTTATTTTACAGTTAAATATTTGTTTTAATCTATTTTGAAATTTATTTACTTCTTTCAAATATATGTTAGTGTACAGTGTGTTTCTAAAGAA